>JACAXG010000115.1:799306-884292 GCA_018881555.1 Amblyornis subalaris
GGGATGGCAGGATCAGGTGCCAGGTGAGCAGCGGGGGACGTGGGGATGGCAGGACCAGGCGAACGGGGTGGGATGTGGGGATGGCAGGAGCCGGTGCCAGGTGAGCGGGGCAGGATGCGGGACGAAGCGGGGCAGGATGTGGGGATGGCAGGACGATGCCCCCAGACCCCCGTGCCTGACCTGCTTTGTCCCCCCACCCAGCAGTGGACCCCGGGCCGTGCCGGAGGATGTGGGGACACTCGGTGAGCTCCCCCAGCCTGCTGGACCCCTCCGAGGGCGGGGCGGGTGCCCCGGCACCGGACAAGGTACGGCCGGGGGGTGTCGGGSTGTGGCGGGCGGGGGTCCCGCGGGTCGCCCCCGCTGACCCCACCTCTCCCGGCAGGACGGGCGCTCGCACTGGGGCCGGGTGAAGGTGCTGCTCACCCGCCTGACCCGCCGGTCCCTGCGGGGCGGCCGCTGCAGGTAGGACGGGGGGGGTGTCCCGCTCCCACCGGCACACCTGGATGGAGGAACTGTTACGTCACGCCCCACCCTATGACGTCACGCCCGCCCGGGGCCGGTCCCCGGCCCGGCGCACCCCCTTTCACCTTTATTTTTTTTCCCCCGTAATAAAGTCTTTTCACTGATCAAGAGGCGGCTCTCGGCGAGGTGATGTTCTGTGGCGCCGTGACGTCACTCCCCCAAACCCGGCGTGACGTCACGCGAGGGCGCGTCACCGCCGCATCACTTCCGACGGCTTTTCCGCCCCTTTTGTCCGGCCGGGCCCGGCCCCACGGACGGTTCAAGCGGCTGCCGCCCCTCCCGAGCCCCCTCCCCTGGGATCTTCCCCCCCCCCCAACCCCCTCCCAGCTCAGCCCCGGGGCTGGACAGAGCGGAGGGGTCCCCACCTCGGGGTGGGGGTAAAACTTGTCCTCCCCCCCCCCCCAAACCTCCCCGCTGAGCCCCTCTGCTCTCCTCAGGCTGCTCCGCGGGTGGGTTGGTGGGGAGGGGGCTTTGGGGGTCCCCGCCGGGGCCGGGGAGGGGCGGGGATGATGCTCCCGGGAGCACCGCGGGGGGGGGGGGGAGGAAGCCGCGGGTCTTCCTCGGGGGGGGTCCCCAGCCCGTGGGGCTGCTTGGGAGGTAAAGCAGGAGGGTGAGGAGGGGGGCGATGCTGTTCTAGCGCCGCTGGAGCCCCTCACGGTGCCGCCGGAGAGGAAGATGCTGCCCCGAGCCCCGGCCAGGCGCTCTCCCGTCAGGTATCCCGTTATCCCTCCCTCTCCCCCTTTTCCTGGTGGTTTCCTACCGTCACTCGGGGGTTTTTTTTTTCCTTCCTAGCGAGCGTCTCCCGAGCTCGGCATCGCTCCCGCCCGGACACGCCGGGGGCATCCTCGGAGCTGCAGCCTCCYGCATCCCACCGCTCCTTCCCGGGAAATGTGAGTGCTCGTCCTTACGGGAGCCCATCCTTATGGCAGGGGGCGGATCCGSGTGCTGGGGGCGGGGGGTCCCTGGCAGTGCCCCCCGGGAGGTTTGGCCTGATCAGGGAGTGCTGAAGGRTTTTTGGAGCACACCTGGAGGGGAGGGGTCTTATCCTCGTCATCCCCCCCCCCCATTCCCAGCATCAAACCTTTTCCCATCTGCTCACCTGAGCCCCTGGGGTGAGGACCGATGGGGAGKGACTCAGGGAAGTGGGGAAAGGACAGGGATGGGTGTTCCCAGTGCGGGGTGGGAGTCTGGGCACCCCCTTCCCTGCTGCCCCTCTGCCACCTCCACCTGGACCCCTTCCCTCTCACCTGGGGGGCCCCGGCTGCATCCCGCTGCTTGATCCCAAGGGGGATACTGATTTTCCTTTTAGGGCCCAGGTGAGGAGGAGGGAGGTCTGAGCCTCTCTCTCCCACCCCRGATCACCCGGAGCAAGGGAAAGCTCCCGAGCGCCTGACAAGGGAAATGAAGGTGTGGATCCAGGTGTGTGCTGGCGTTGGCAGGCCTGGACAGCATTAATTCATCCAATTCGTGAGGAAAACCCTTGGGATTGGTGCTGCTGGACTGGTGGTGGGATGGCATCTACTGAACCTGTTCCTGTCCCATGGGGTCTTGTCCCCAAGAGGGGGTCGGGGGCTTTGGGGAGGAAGGGGGACAGTTGGGATTGCCGCAACACCACTGGGCTAACCCGGAATTCCTGATGGTGAGGAAAAACGAGGAAGCTTTACTCATCAGCAAGGAATGGTCCCCATGCCAGGACGGCCCCGCTGCCACTCGCATGGATCATCTCGGAGCGCTGCATCCCTTCCCTCTGCTCCCGGAGGTCCGAGTGCTGATGAACCTCGCCCAGGGGTGCCTCAGGCACCGAGGCTGAGCACACTCCACATCGTAGAGTTAAACTTTCCCTTCCTGCCAGCTCTCCCTATTAACGCTGGGATCTGGTGGGTGGTGCAAAACCCGGTAATTATCCACTTTTTACTATAAAAGATGGAATTCTCCTCCCCAGCCAGTGCAGAGAGTACACAGCGTGAATCCCCGGGAACGCCTGGGTTAAGTTTCCACAGGTGAAATCCCTCCCTGAGTGCTGGGTGGGCAGGAGGAACTTGTGGCACAGACCACGAGCTGGGATTCGTGGATACTCTGGATGGAGGAGAGGTGGGATGCTGGGAATGAAGTGGCCGGGGAGGTCTGGCTGTGCCACACAGGGTGACAGTGACGCAGCCAAAAGCCACCAGGTGGGTTCAGGTGAGCCCAGGTGGGGTTGAATCGGTGAGGAATCAACACCTTCAGTCCATAGAGGGGCTGCCATGGATCTTTGCCCACTTGGGAGCCATTCCGAGGTCTGCAGGGCTCAGATCCCGTGGGAGAGCGTGTCCCTTGCTGGGGCGCATGGGCTCCGTGCGTGGCAGTTAAATATATATATAAAAATATCTTTATTCTATATATTTAGCATCCCTGCTCTGGGTAACCGTGGCAACTGGGTTTATTTTGCTTAAACCTGGCCTGGCATGTGATGTGGTTGGGAAGGAACAGCCGAGGGGAGAGGGAGGGATGAAGTTCTCCATGCTGGGAGCTGGGGAGGAGCCCTGGCACGGGATGTGGCACGGGATGCTCTCGGGGGGACCTCGCAAACGCCTCACTGGGGACAGCCACCAGCATTCCCATGGCTCTGTCCCATTCCCGCCGCTCCAGCTGGGAATGGGAGGTTTGGTTTTAGGGTTTCCATCTCCCTGTTTTCTGCTGGGCTTCCCAGGACACCCCTGACCGCTGTTCCCCGTCTCGTGCAGGGAAATTTGCCAAATCCAGGTTCTGGTGGGAAGAGGTGGTGGTGGTTTTCCTGACACCTGGAGCCGCGTGCCCTCACCTGGAGGAGCAGGACGCCTCGTGCCACCCCAAGGCAGAGGAGGGATCCTCGCTACCTCCACCAGAACCCCACCGGGATGCGTTTCCAACCCCTTATCCCATCCAGCACGGCTCATCCCAGGACACAGCAGGCAGCAACTCCTTATGCTTCAAGGCACCAGCTCAGCCCCAAATCCCCTATATTTCACTGGAAAACTCTATTCCCCGTGCTTTGGCGCCGTTTCCTTCCCGCGCCTCCACGGGGCCCCGGGATGCTCAATCCCACTTTTTCCCCTCCAGGGGACACCCCAGGCGCCCCGYGTCCCCCGTGCAGTGGCGGCCGGGGGGCGGCAGAGGGCGACAGCGGCCCGGCGGTGACAGCGACAGCGACACGGCCCCGGCGGTGGCACCGACGCGGCGCCCCGGCCGCGCCGCGCTGCCGAAAACTTTAYTGGGGACAAGCGACGGAGCCCCTGCGCCCCCTCCCCGCGCACCGAGGAGGGGCTGCAGCCCCCCCCAGTTTTCCATAGGTTTGCTCCCGCCTGAGTTTCCCTTTAGGGATTCCCCTCACCCGTCCCTGATCTGGGGTCTGGGGTCTTCCGTCCCCCTCCCCGGGCACTCCCTGCACCTCYCAGCTCTGGGGCAGAGGCACTTGGTACCATTCCTGGGAAAACAGGGATGGATGCTTAGCACGGGAAGCATCACCCTTTCCCTCCATGCCTCAAAAAATGGGATCTGAGTGATTTTACCCTGCCCTGTGGGGGCCACCGGGCTCCTAAGGCACCAAACGAGGGGCAGGGAGTGGGGGGTCTCATCCTCTGAACCACGGGGGTACCAAGGGCTGCTGGGGCCTGGAAAAGCCCAGCATCCCACATCCCACTCYCCATCCTCAGCCTGGGGATGGCTCCCTTTCCTGCTCCACCACACCCTCCCCCCCAATTTAAGGCAAAACTCGTTTGTGGGGTGGCAAAGCCGATCCAGACCCTGTCAGGAGCCGCCCTGCCCGCGCCCCCCACCCTCATCCGGGCAGGAGCGCAGAGCCGTGGGGCGACGGGAGCAGCTCCAGCCCCTCGAGTCCATCCCCGGGACGGGAGCCGGGGTGGAGGGGGGGGCTCCCCAGCCCCCTCCCCATCCCCCTGCTCGCCTCAGTCGTCGGCCACGATGGAGAGCGCCCGGAGCTCGCCGAGCTTGGCGTCGTTCTCCCKCTCCCGCTGCTCGTCGCTCAGCCCGGGCCGGTCGATCTGCGCCGTCAGGTCCCCAAAAATCTTGTGCATCTCCGTGTAGTAGACAACCTGTTGGAGAAGGGGGGATCGGGGAGGGGGAGGAGATGAGGGGGTCTCCTCCCCACCCCCTCCACCCGCGGGTGCCCTCGGCCGCCCCTCGCCGCGGCGTCGGTGTCTAAAATAGCTCCCTCCCATGTGGCGATGCCACCCCCTTGGATTATTACAACTCAACACGTTTTAATAACACGCTGCCCTTCTCCGCTCGCTTCCCATCTGGGAGCCGCGCGTGCGGGGCTGCCGCCGGCGCCCGCCACCCTCCCGCGGCCGCCGCGTCCCTCGATCGCCGCCGGTGGCACCGGCACGAGCCGCCGGCCCACGCCGCCGGGTCGGGGCGCGCCGGGCAGGGCGAGGGGCGAGGTGGGCTCGGCGAGGGGCACGCCCGGCAGCGCCGTGCCCCGTGCGAAGCACGGGGAGGAGGAGGAGGAGGAGGAGGAGGAGGAGGGGTGTGTTAATAACGTGCTAATTAGCAGCGCCAATTATCTCCGGCAGCGAGCAGCGCTTGCCGGCGCGGGAGCCCGCGGGTCAGCGCAGGCAGATGGCAGCGGGGTGGCTGCTCGGGCGCGGGCTCCAGCGAGGAGAGGGGGGCTCCCAGCCCTGCCTGCGGGACCCCCGGCGCTGCCTGGGAGACCCTCGAGGCTGTGGGGCCACCCCCTCCCGTGTCCCGGGACCTTTGGTACTGCGGGACCCTCGGTGCTGTGGGAACCCCAGTCCTGCCTGTGGGATCCCCGGTGCCACGGGACACCCAGGCATCACGGGATCACTGGCACTGGGGGACCCCCAGCCCTGCCTGTGGAACCCCTGGCACTACAGGACCCCAGCGCTGTCTGCAGGAACCCTGGCTCTGCGGGACCCCCTGGCTCTGCGGGACCCCCAGCCCTGCTTGCGGGATTCCCAGCACTGTGGGATCCTGGGTGTCACAGGACCACTGGCACTGCAGGACCCCCAGCCCTACCTGGGGCACTGTCGGTGCTGTGGGACCCCCAGCCCTACCTGGGGGACTCCCGGTGCTACGAGACCCCCAGTGTTGCCTGTGGGACCCCCAGAGTTGCAGAACCTACAGGGACCACAGGACCCCTGGCACTGTTGGACCCCCAGGTGCCACAGGACCCCCGGCACTGCAGGACCCCCRGTGCTGCAGGGGATGTGGGATCCTGTCCTGGACATCCCCCACGTCCACCAGGGAGGGTTTGGGGAGCGCTGCCCCCCAAGGTGGGCAATGCCAGCGTTGCCCCCATTTCCCAGAGGGGCCCCAGCATCTCCAGCAGCACCAGTGCGGAGCCACACACGGTCTCCATGGAGACCAGCTCCCCTAATCCTGCTCAAAACGATGCCGATTTTTGGGCAGGCCCGAGGGGGGATGTTGTGGCCCCACATTCCAGCAGCGGCTGCCCGAGCCCCCCCTTCCCAGGCCTGTCCATCCCGGGGGTCCGGGGGCTGCTCCGTGGCCGGGGCTCCCCCACGCGCAGCGGTGCCGGCTGAGTCACAGCGATGCTCATTTACACAGTGACTAACGAACCCCACACAGGGCTGAGATGGCAGGGGCTCCCCAAAATCCCCCCCCCCCCCCCCCCCCAAACCACAGCCCCACAGTCGGGTCACCCCAAACATCCCCCGAAGCCCCTCGCGAGCCAGAGATGCCGAAAACACCCCAAATCCCTCGGCAATGCCACGGGTGAGCACGGATCCGGGGGGGGAGGGATGCCAAGAGGGATGCCAGAGCTCTGGAGCAGCCCCCCATGTCCCTTGTCCCCAGCCTGGAGTCAGCTGGGCTCCGTTCAGGCACATATGGCCAAGTGGCACTGCCAATTCCAGCACGGAAAAAGCGCCGACGCGTTGAAACCAATCTTGCTGGGGCGGCAGGGCCGGAGGCGGATGCTGACCCCAGGATTGTCCCCCAGGGTTGTCCCCCAAGATCTGGGGACAATTGTACCCTGGGATTGCTCCCAGGATCGGGGGACAACTGTCCCCCAGGACTGCTTCCCCTCCAGGATTGCCCCTCAGGATTTTCCCCAGGACTGCCCCCAGAATTGCCCCCCAGAACTGTCCCCTGACCAGGATTGTCCCCAGGACTGTCCTCAAGGATTTCCACCCGACCAGGATTGCCCCAAGGATTGCCCCCAGGATTTCCCCCCAGCACCCACACTGGACTGAACGGGCAGAGCAGAGCAAACCCTTTGGTGCTGCTCCCCCTCCGCCCACATCCCGCAGCCACYGATCCCTTCCCGTGGGACATCCCGGGTCCCCGGGGCCCGGTGGGTGTCCTTGGGGATGCTCCTCTCCCCCMGTAGGCCCCAGCACCGAACCAGTTGGCACCATCCGGGGCGCTGCCGTGCCTCGCCAGCCAAGTCTCCCGAGCTTCATCAACAAAATCCCACTGGCATTGATCCCCCCATGATTTCTCCCGTTGAAACAGGAGTGAAAACCCTCCCTGCCTCCATGGGGGGGGTCCCAGGCAGGGGATGCACCCCAAACCGTGACAGGGACAGCAGCTTGCCCTGCCCTACCTGCTCCCGCCAGCCCAGTACTTTTCCAGCTATGGATACCATATGCTCCGTCCCCATCCCATCAAATCCCATCTCCAACTCGCCTTTGAGCCCGAGCCAACGGCCCTGGGTCCACCTGTCTTGAACTAATTCTGTTTGGGGACGCGGTGTTCCGCGGATTTTCTATAGATCCCGGGCACAATGGCCCAGCCGGGCAGCGGCCGCTCGTGTTTAGGGCAGCCCTACCCAAAACAAACCCAGAGGCGCTGCCAGGGCTGGGCTCCCCCACCCCACAACAACATCCCTGCCTGCCAGCCCCACGTTTCCCCCCGTTTCACTGAACCCCGAAGGAATCTCATGTTTTCAGCTGGAAAATGAAGCACAAAGCGGGAAGGAAGTGCTGTTCACGCCTCAACGCCAGCGACGGCTCCAAAATCCCCCCCTTTCATCTCCATGTGGCCACTTCAAAGCCCCCAGCCAGGGAAATATTTGCCTCCCTTGGCTTGGCCCGGGCCCGTGGGTGGAGAGAAGAATTYGGTGTTGAATGTTACAGCCCTGCGAGCTCGGGACATGTCCCGGCGTCAGGAGACACCCGGCCCCGGGAGCGCRGCCAGGCTGTGCCATGGGAACTCGCCCGCCCGGGGAGGAGGCTCTGGAGGGTCTCCTTGGGTCAAAGCCATGGAGGTGGTTGGGAGCAGGGTCCTTCCCTTTCCCGGTCCCTTCCCAGCTCCTCGTGGCGCTGGACGGTGCCACTGTCACACAATTTGTCTTGCTTTAACCCCCAGCTTTCTCCAGGGCCAAAAAAATAGGGAAAACTACGTGGTTTTGCCTTTGGACGGTGGGTTTGGTCYGGGGACAAGCAACCCCAAAGTCACAGTGCCAGCTGATGCCAGTCCCACCCCATCCAGCCCCTTCCTTGAGGGATGCACCTCATCCCACTCCTGGAGAGGTACCTGCAGAAGAGGCTGAAAATAGAAATTCCATCGAGGAACACAACCCCCCCCAGATGGGAAATCAGCTCAGGGAGGCACAGAGGGAGGGAAACTCGGGGAAGAATTGGGCTGGCCGGGCAGTATTCCCRTGGCAGCTCTCACCTGGGATGGGGATGCTCCCGGCAGCCCCCTGTCTGCCCTTCCCAAGCAGGTGCCTGCAGGTGAGCAGCTGCTGAGCTGACTCAGGGCTCCAGGTGCTATTCCTGGCCTGCCACTGACTCATTACCTCGGGCAAATCACTTCCCTTTTCCCTCTCGTTTCAGCCACTTCGATGGGAAAGTGCTTCCCAGAGCTCCCGAACCAGGAGGGGACGCAGAGCCTGAGCCCAGCCTCGGCACAAACATTCCAAGCTCTCCTATCAGCATCCCTCCCCGGGGGTGGAGGGATGCAGCCAGTGCCGGGGAAGAAGAGGGATGCGGCTCCCATGGAGGCTGGCAGGGAGGGAGGGATGTGAGCTGCATCCATCTGGGACCAGCTTTAGTCCAGCCTACGGGAGATGCCTCAGCTTTGTTGTGACGCTGCCTTTTTGGGTGTTAAAAACGGGATTTCACTCGGTTTTCCCAACAAATTCCTCACCTGAAGACAGGCAGGGCAGATAGACGGGAAAGAAAGGAGAGGATTCCCAAGGAAGAAGAGGGATAAGGACGGAGAGTCTCACAAACAGCCCCAGCAATGACACCCTGCTGCTCCCTGCTCGCACCTCCGGGCGCTCCGAGCACACCCATCCCGACGTCCTCTCGCCCCGAATTCCTTGGGAATCGGGAGACAAACGGAGTGAAGAGAAGCCAGAGGGGCAAAGCTGCTCCCTGAGGGAACTCACGGATCACAAACCCCCGGAGAGGGCAGAGAACGTTCGGGTTTCAAGGCCTCACCCCCGGCGGAGGTCCGCAGGGGGAAAGGGCCAGAGAGGCTCTGCGGCGGCTCCGGGAATTCTGGTTATTCCGGGCTGGAACAGGGAGCCCCGCGCCCGATTGCTGAGGGAACAGCAGGAACAGCATCCCCAGCACCCACCCTGCGGCGCAGGGAGCATCGGCACCATCTGGTAGGTGAATCAGCCTGCAGACAACTCGCTGGCAGCTCCGCCGAGAGGCCCCCCCGAAGTCGGAGGTGAGATGGAACACGTGCTCCCGGCACCTCCCGGCACCTCCCGGCACCCCCCCGCCCCGCACCTGTGTCCCCGCAGCGGCCCCCTTCCCGAAAATGCCGCAGGGAAACGCCCACGGCACGGGCACAGCCTGGTGCCACCCTCATCCCGGCGCTGGACCACGCCGGGAGCCGGGGTGTGAGGCGCCAGAGGTTCCCAGCTTGGTGACATCCCAACCCTGCCCCTCTCCGGCCTAAGGGAAAGGGCAAAGGGAGAAGGGAGGAGGAGGAGGAGCGGCAGCAAGTTCCTGAAGGAAGCTGGAGGATGGAAATGGAAGCTGCGGGTTATTTAGGCTGCCTCTTCCTGAAAAATCCTTGGTGTGGAGATGTCCCAGGAGCCTCTTCGCAGCTCACCAGGAGCCACAGGAGACCCTTTAGATGAGCCCAAACACCTCGAACAAGACCCAACCCTGAGCTCAGGACTCCAAATTCAAGGAGATGGCATTCCCAGGTGGATAAAGCCATGAAATTCCAGCGGATAAAGCACAGGCAGGGCTGGAACTGGACATGACACGTGTTCCAGGCTGGGACAAGGTCTCACCTGGGCCCGGACCAGCGACTCAAAGCTGGGTTTGAAGTAATCGATGCGGCTGCTGTAGAACTTGGGCATTTCCTCCAGGAGCTGCTTGTTTTTGGCTTCAAAGTCCTCCTTCACCGGGCGCAGCTCTTCCCGGGCCTGCGGAGGGAGAGGGGGGCAGTCAGACTCCTGGGAAAGGGATCTTTGGGCTGTAGAGGCCATCACAGGACAAAGGAATGCTGTGCTTTGATGTGAGGACAAGCAGTGACCACCCAACAGAGCCTGGTGGGACCCATGGGATCATCCAAGAGAGCTTGGTGAGACCCAAGTGACCAGTTAATGGAACTGGGAGGGACCCATGGGATCGTCCAATGGACCCCGGTGGGATCCAAGCGACCATTCAATGGAACCTGGCGGGATCCAAGTGACCAGTTAATGGATCCTGGTGGGACCCAAGTGACCATTCAGTGGAATCTGGTGGGACCCAAGTGACCCTTCAGTGGAACTTGGTGGGACCCAGGGGATCATCCAAGACAGCCTGGTGGGACCCACGTGACCAATTAATGGATCCTGGTGTGACCAAGTGATCATTCAGTGGAACCTGACGGGATCCAAGTGACCAGTTAATGGAGCCTGGTGTGACSAAGTGACCACCCAATGGAACCTGACGGGACCCACGGGACCACCCAATGGACCCCGGTGGGACCCAAACTCTGACCCCGGAAAGCCACGGGACATCCAGGGAAGCTGTGAGTCTTCTCTCCTTTGGGAAAACATGGACAAAACCCAGCCCCAGAGCTCAGCCAGGCTGGAGAACGCCCCTGGCCACGTCCGGGTCCCCTCGCCCTGCAATTCCCGGGAGCATCGCTCCAGGATCCTGCCCCCACCGTCACCGTGACCTTCAGCTCAGTGCACCCAACTGGCTCCTTTRAACAGAAGCGTGGGGAGAAAGGGAAATGTCTCCGGGATGGTGTGGAAAAGGGCAGGAGGGGGTGGGCTGTGAAATATTAGACCGGTTCAAGTCTGCCACTTAATCCCGGTGCCATTCCGACGGGAGGGGGTGCGGGAGAGCCCAGCCCGGCCACGGCGCCGGCCCTGGGGACAGGGACAGCGTGCCAGAGGGATGGCACGGACTGGGCTCCAGGCTGGAAAAACCTGGAATCATCCTGGTCTGAGAGGCAAAGGAGCAAATTCCTCATTTGCCATGAAAACGGGAGCGTTGGAACTCTCGGAGTTCCCAGGGAGAAACCCCCGGGATGGAGCTCATGGGGGAAACTCCCGGGATGGAGCTCACGGGGGAAACTCCCGGGATGGAGTTCATGGGGGAAAACTCCCAGGATGGAGTTCACAGGGAGCAGAAGAGCAGAAAACCTGGAGCAAACAACAGACGTAAATTTGCTGCTCAATAATTAAATACCTGGATGAGACGAGGTCGTTTCCCACCAAATCCGGACCCTCTGGATAGCCTGGGTTCAGGATTGCTCCCTCCCACAGGTGTTTTAAGCTCATGCAATGTTTGGTTAAGATTTTTTTTTTGAGGGGAGGGGAATTAGATCAGAAGTTCATTAAGGGGAAAAAATAAATTAAATAACTAAACCCTCCTTAATCACCAGGACAAAAGCATTCCCATTTTTCCAGCCCCAGCTTTACTCGCTGAGGCTGAGCAAAAATAAGCTGCTTACAGTTAAATCAGAGGTGTCTTTTGTTCAGGCTGTTCTTTAACATAAAACTTCACTTTTTGGGGGAAAATTCATCAGAAAAACACATTTTCTTTGACTCCGAGAATCAATTGTTCCTGGGAGGATCAAGCCACGTGCTGCTGGAGTGACAGATTTTGGGGGAAAAACACTGGGGAAGATTTGATTAAAAAAAAAAAAAAACAACAACCCAACGAACTCATCACGATTCCACTAAAATTCGGGAGAGAGCAAAGAATCTGGCAAAACTTCCTGTTAACCAATTACTGCGATTTTCCAAGACGAATTTTTGGGAACAGGTGGCAAACATAAAGCTGGGAAATGCTCTGATCTGCTCCCTTCCCCATCCAGCTGCTCGCTCAGACGCGGAGGTCGGGGGGAAACCCCCCTGTGCCTCGACCTCAGCGCTGGCTCCGAGCATCCCCAGAGCTCCCGGGGCTCTGATTCCATTTCGTCTTGGAAAACGTTCCCTTTTATCTTGGAAAAGCGTCTCCATCCCTTCACTGAGGGCTTGAAACCACTTTTGCGTTGTCAAAAATGCGATTTTTTTTTTTTTTGCATCGGTAAAAGACATCCTTCCAAAATTTCACGGCGCGGATGTCGGGTAGAAGGGAAAAGCTCTTCCCGAGTTTTCCCGGGAAYGCTGCCGGGATTGTGGCTCCGGGGGCGTCTCGGTACCTGGTGCAGCTTGGCCAGGACGGGGCCGGTTCTCTCCTTTTCCTCGTATTTTTCCACCTTGGATTGCAGGCGTTTGTAGTCCTGGAGCGTCTGCTCCCGGCGCTTCACGGCCATGTTCAGGCTCGGGAAGACGCTGCTGAACCTGGAAAAAAGGATGGGAAGGGGTTGGGCTGGGATAGTTCGGGTGGATGCAGCACCCAAGGCACTTGTTGAGCACCCTGGCCCAGCAGGAGGTTCCCTGCCCGTGGATCCGAGTGAGATTTTCCAAGCCAAACCATCCCAGAGCTCTGAACATCCTTAATAAATGTGGTGTTCCCCCAGTCTCTGTTTGGAAAGGGAATGAGCAGGCAGAGAAGCTGAAATAAAAGTCAACGGAAAATAAATATGAAGTGCAAAATAAATATTAACTGCAGCATTTCTTACCTTTTCTTGGACTTTTTTTTTACTTTATTGGTTTTTTTTTCCTTTTTGGTTAATTTTTGGCTTTTTTGGTAATTTTTTTGCCTTTTTTGTTAACTTTCAGCACTTTTTAATTTATGTTTTGCTTTTTCTGGAAATTTTTTGCTTTTTTTTGGTTAACTTTTGGCTTTTTCAGATTAGTTTTTTGCTTCTTTTGCCGAATTTTTGCTATTTYGGGGGGCTGCAAACCCAGCTGAAGAGGAGCTCTGAGCCCTCCCCAGAAGGATTAAGAGCATCCAACAATTATCCAGGCTACGGGAAAGATTCATATTATTAAAATGTGTTACAAATTGAGGAAACATGAACATCTGATGGAGAATATTTTTGAATGTGACAGAAAAAGAGAAAAGCAGGAACTGGAGCCTTGCTCTTGCCTCTTTAATTCCAGGAAATCGAATTATACCAGGGGGATACCACGGCTGTGGGTTGGTGTCAAATGGGTGATGATCCATTTGGATGTATTAATTTAATATTTATAAATTCCAGGGTGATTTTGGGGGGGGGGGGGGGTCAAGGCCAGGAATTGGTGGTGAAAAATGTGTCTGAGCAGCCTGGTGATGGATTTTACATCCAAGCGGGAACAAAGAGCTTTCCCACCTCTTTAAATGGGAAAAAAATACAAATACAAAGCAAACTGGGGGGSCCATTAGCAAAAAGAAAAGACACAAATGTCACTTGACGACTGTAATTTGCTTTAGATGTGACCTAAATCCACGGTTCAAGCGGAACCACGGGTGTTCCCAGCCCGGCACAGCCACTCCAGCCCTATTAAAATCCCATTTTCCGCTCGCTCCGGAGGGTGCTGATGGGCTGGACCGGTGGGTGCCGAGGGAAAACTTTCATCCCTGAGCCTTTTTTTTTGCAAAGGGCAAACGCCAGGAGCGAGGGAGAAGTGGGAATATTTGTATCCAAGCGTTCGTGTGGAGCATCCCTGGGCGAGATGCTGATCCAGGGATGTGATCCTTCAATCCTGCCCGGTCCTGCACATCCCCCAAGGCTGGCACAGAACAAATACATACAAACATAAATACAAATATATATCCCATGATATTCTCCCTCTGTTGCAACAGATTGGGGATGAGGAACAACCTGGAAAAGTCATCAGGGAGCTGGTCCAGCTGCCCAGGGCGGATCAGATGCTCTGCCCTGACATTGCTTTTTATGGCCACCGTCCCACACGATCCCATTATATTTAAATGGGTGACAAGTCCTGGATGCAGCAGGCTCCAGGCAGGGCCTCACCAGCTCCTGGGCTGCTAAAATATCTCCTATCTCTTTATAAAGTCTGAAAATACGCCGGGAGAGGGGTTAGGGAAATAGGGATGGGAGGGAACGGGTGGCCAGGTTGAGAGGTCTCATGGGACAATGGTTTGGGTTCATGGAATTGTGGAATGCTTTGGGTTGGAAGGGACCTTAAGGACTATCTAGCTGAGGCAGGGACACCTTTCGCTAGCCCAGGAGGTTCCAATCCCACTCCAACCCAGCCTGGAACACTTCCAGGGATGTTTTTATACCAGGACTCCTCCGTATGGGACGCCCTTGCCCATGTGGCACACACACAATGTCAGCAGCTTGAGGTCAGCAGCTTCTGCAGGGATTTCTCCCAATTATTAACGATGGGAAGGATGGATCCCATCAGTCCAGAGGCTCTCCTGGCTTTATATGTTCTATCCCTGCTGGGGGAGGTTTGGGAAGGACACACAACCTCAGACCTAAAGCAGGGCGGGAGCACGTAATGAGGACACCACGGGGGTGAGCTGAGCCGCTCCTCCACAGCGGGAATCCGGGCACGGGAATGCCAGAGGAGATGGCTTGAGGCTGGGAAATCCTCCCTTCCCTGCTGTGCGCCCAGCACCGAGCACGGCCACCATCCGGCGCGGCCGTCGCACATCCAGCAAATCCTGGAAAAGCCTTCCCGAGACATCCCCAAACCACCGAGCCTCGTGCTGGCACCCAAACCCAGCTGTTAGTGGTGTTTTCCTGGCGGCCCAGCCTTCCCCTGGCACTTCCCTTGGAGCTCCTGCCCGAGCAGAGCCACGAGACACCAGCGAAGTCACACGCAGCCGCTTCCACCCCCAACCCCGCTCCGCAGGGAAGAGCAAACCCTTTCCCTCGGAAAAAGCGGCGAGGGAGGACGCGCAAGACGATCGGCGACGCCGTTTCCATTTACTTTGAAGTTAAATCTGGGTTTTAAAAGAGGAAAAAAGGCTCGGTTTTGATTTTTTTTCTCTCCCCCCACCCTTTTATTCCCGGTATCAACTCGGCGCAATTTCGCAGCCCGTAATGGAAGGGCTCTGCGCTCCGGCAGAGCTTTAAAAAATATCTACAGGGCTGGATCTGAAGAGGCTGTTACTGTGTAGGCACAGCAACTCCTGTCTCACAAGGACTTTTAATGCATAGATTATAYGCTGCATTTCCCAGAGGAAGGGGGGCTCAGCTCCCCGGAGCCGCAGCCGTGCCCGGCTCGGAGCGTCCTGACTTCCAGCCTGGGCGCTGGGAATCGTCGAACCCCACACTGGGTTGGGTGGGAAGGGACCTSAAATCATCCCCTGCCATGGGTAGGGACACCTTCCAYTAGCCCAGGGTGCTCCAAACTGGCCTTGGACACTTCCAGGGATGAGGCAGCCACAGCTTCTCTGGAAAATCCAGCCCAGGGCCTCCCCACCCTCACCGGGAGGAATTCCTTCCCAATATCTCATTTAAATCGCCCCTTTTTTAGTTCAAAACCAACCCTATCACCATCTGAGGTTGTCTCAGTGTGGTTGTCCTTCTCCACCAGCACCAGCAGGATGGGTTGGGCCAGCTGTGGCTTTCCCAGACACCACCAACGTGCCAGGTGAGCTCTCCCTGTGCCAGCCGAGCTCTCCCTGTTCCCACTGAACCCTTCCCACGCCAGCCACGCTCTCCCCAGGAGCCACCTGGTTCCATTTCCACGCAGGATTGGCTCAGCTCAGGCAGGGAAGGACGGTCCTTCCTCGGACTGCTCGGGATTGAGGCAAAGCTGCCCCCGGCTCCTGAAGGAATCCCTGAATTCCCTGTGAGCCCAGCGGCTCTGGAATCCCCTGGGATTCACGGGGAAGGGGTTTCAAGTCCTGCCCAGGTTTTTCTCGCTGTGTGGACAGACACATGATCCCAGGGGCGGTAAACACCCGTGCAGGGGGAGAGGGGGAGACGGGCTCCCGCCGGTGCCAAGTTATTCCGAGGAATTCCGAACTTCACACGTCGCCCCAGTGTCTTCACAACCATCCCGTGCATGTTATTGACAAATGCTCCTGGTGCAAAGCCTGGCACAAAGGCTCTGCAGAGCCTCTGCCATCCACACACACAGCCAAGCCCTCCAAGAACACCCCTGCGGGGATCCAAAGTGTTTTCCAAAGCCTTCGGAGAAGCACCACCAACCCCTCCTGGCAGCCAAGGGACAGGGATCCACGTCGGGGCCATGGGAGGGGAGCAAGGGAACGATTCCTATCCCTGTGAGAGGCAGAGATGAAAATCCTGGAGCAGATGTGGGTATTTATAACAAATCATGGAATCAGAAAGGTTGGAAAAGACCTTTGAKTSCAACCATCAGCCCAGCACCACTAAACCACGTCCTCAAGCGCCACATCCACGCATTTTTTCAGCACTTCCAGGGATAGTGGCTCCTGGGCAGACTGTGCCAGGGTTTGGCAACCCTTACCGTGAAAAGAATATTCCTAATTATCCCAGTTATTAATAATCTCAGSATCGTCCTCCTCCCAGCCTCTCCTTCCATAGGGAATGAGGGGGCTTGACAGCCACAACCACTCCCAAATCCCCCCCAGTGCCCTCTGTAACCCAAAACTTTCTTCTTTTAATGCAAACCAAAGAAAATCGAAGCCGACTCGGAGGAAAATTTGGTGGGAATGGTGGCAGAGTGAAGGTAAAACAGCACACGGGGTATTAGAGCCCCTGCCACGAAAGCAGCTTGTGGAATAAGCTGCTGTTGTTCCCTGTCACTTTTTAGGGAAGGCTGCTGAGAGGGGATTACAGCCCAGGCGGCTTAGGAGGAGCAGGTGAGGGGAGATACGCAGGGATAACGAAAAGAAAATACAAATTACTCTGCCCGTGGCTGCGGGGGGAGAGGGGGGACCTGCCGGTGAACTCCTCTCGGGATGACAGGTTATCCTTGGAAAAACATCTAAATCACCCCGTTCCCTGCATTACAAATCGTGTTCCCACCTCGTCTCCATGCCAGCCTCCCTTCAGCTTCCCGTAATTAAAGGACGGGGTTGGAGAGATGCTGCCACGGGAGATAAAAGTGTCCCCAGGATTCCCGGAGCCGCCCGATCCGTTTGTTACCCAGCCCGGCTGACAAGYCTGGGGCTTGGGAATCGAAAACCTCTTCCCATCTCTCTGCTGGGAAGCCCTGGGGATRGTGAGGATGCTCGAGGAGTGGGAACAACCCGACACCTCCCTGCCTGCAGCGCGATTCCTCCTTGCCCTCTCCATCCCAAATCCTCATCCCACGGCTTCCCCCAGGCCCCATTTTTAGTGCCAGCAAGGGGAAGGAGGTGCTGGAGCTTTGGCACAGGGAAAAATAAAGGCAAAACCTTTAATTCTCCCTCTTTTCAAGTGTTTCAAACACCCTCGCTGGCAGCCTGTGAGCTGGACCAGGCTGGCACACAYGTGGCTCTTCCCTACGGCATTACTTTTGGGATGATGGCAAAAGAAAGCGGACAGGATCCACGGCTGGTGTTGGACAGGGAAAAAAAAAGGAATGACAGAGCTGGGAAGGGTCAGATGCCAAAGAAAGAGACAGTGGACAAGGTGAGGAAAGTTGGGAGAGRCAGAGGATGGCTCAGGAGCGGCCGGAGCACGGAGGGGATTCCTGCCATTCCTCAGCCCGTGCCCACACGTCCGTCGGGACCTGCCCGCCCACCAGGAAGGGGGAAATTAAAACCAGCCCTTCCTCCTGGAGGGAAAAGGCACAGGAGTGAAGAGGCTGGGATGAGGAAGCGGGGATTAGGCGGCCATGTGGCTGCTCCAAATCCTCATTAGGGGCTCGTTAAGGACATGAAAGCGGCTTTTCCTGCTTCCGGTCCRGCACCCCTGGAGCTGCTCGTGGCYGGCTTTGGCTGCCTTTTCCCACCARCTCGAGGGAACAKGGGAATGGTGGGGTGGTGGGAGGAAGACGGAGTGAGGGATCCCCTCTCCTGGTTGCTGTTGCCTGCAGAAGTGGCTGACATGCAGCTGTGATGGGATTTATCCATCAGCCTGCCCTGAGTGGCTCCTGGATCACACCTCTGGGATGTCCCACGGGGTTGACACCCACCCCTGGGGGGTGGCACCCTGGTGGCAGCACCTTCTGTGTCAGCCCTGCCAAAGCCAGGGTGACCAGGACATCCCTGTGGTCAAGGCCCCTCCGGTTTTGGGAGCAGGACAATGCTCCAAGGAGATGATACCATGTCAGGGTGACCATGGCATTCCCATGGCCAAAACCTCCCCAGTTTTGGGAGCARGACAATGCTCCAAGGGGGTGATATCGTGCCAGGGTGACCATGACATCCCTGTGGCCAAAGCCTCTCAATTTTGGGAGCAGGATCACGCTCAGAGTCAAAGGGGTGGCACCGTGCCAGGATGACCATGACATTCCCATGGCCAAAGCCTCTCTGGTTTTGGGAGAAGGACAAGAGAATGATACCATGGAGCTGCTCCAAGGCAATGATACCACGCCAGGGTGACCAGGACATTCCCATGGCCAAAACCTCTCCAATTTCGGGAGCAGGACAGTGCTCCAAGGAGATGATCCCATGCCAAGGTGACCAGGCCACCCCTTGCCCCAAGAGGTTCAGACAGAGTCTGTTAAATCGAGACCCTGTGGCCCTGGAAATCGGCTCCCAACGTGAAAGGCCCTAAATCCCGTGGATTTCCAAACCACCTGGCTCGTTTAAGCCGCTTCCTTCCTTAAATACGGACACACAATATGGAACACTAAGACTCCAGCACTCCATCCCCAACCCCCGACCCTGCCTTGGCTGGGAAGAACTGGGAGAGTGAAGCCAAAACCAGCTGGTTTTGTCTCCCTTTGCCCCAAACCCGCTGCTCTGGTGTGAAATTGCCCAGGCAGCTCCCAGAGAGGAGCCCATCCCTCCCGCCCAGCTCCTTGCCCAACCCATCCCTTGAAAAATGCAATATTCTCACTGGAGCTTCGCTCTTTCCCTGGAAATAAATGCGTCATTCCCAGCCAAAGGATTCTTGGGGCTCAAAAAGCCAAATTGTGAATAACCCTCCAAGCCCAGAAGCAGAAGGACCGAAACAATACGAGCCCCCACCGCCCCTCCCCTAAATCCACTATTGCTTTTTTCCGACGTGGTTTAATAAATTCCCCAATATTCGCCTGGAAACTTCAACCCCTGGACAACTGAATGGAGATTTTACYGCCCATGTGCCTCTGATTACAATATATTACCACTAATGATAATTGTCTGGATTAGAYTTATCTGTTTCTTTGCTTAATAAACCCTAAAAGACCACCAGTGAAGATGTAATAAAGTGCAGCTGTTCGAGSRRAAAAAAAAAAAAATAAAAAGCCTCTTTTTCTAGGTCAAAGAAAAATTGGGAGAGGCTTGAGAGCTGCCTCGGCGAGGGGAAGGAATACCTAACTGGAAATAAGAAGAGCTCCTCAAGGCAGCTTTCATTAATCTGGAACTTTTATCCCAGAACCGTCGCCGGCGTTTCTCTGCCAGCAGGACAAGGGGAGGGAGGTGCAAGCTCTGCATTTCTCTCCTGCATCTCATTAGCCTCAAAATGGACCCTTGGGCTCCTCAGAAATGTTCCTGGCCAGGGATGCACCTACGAAGGGAAGAAGGAGGGAAGGGAAAGGCGCGTTTTTGTTCTCGGAGTGGGGATGAAGCTTCCCCAGCACGGAACGTAAGCTGGTTAAGAGCACACAGGGTGAAGCTTTGCAGGTGCCAAAGGGCAGGAAAAGGGAAAAAAACCTCTCATCTTCCAGGCCAATGGAAATTCAGGAAGTTGGAGAGAATTGCCGAGCCTGGAAAGCAGCCAGGAGGTTGGAGTAAACACCCTGATGTTTAACTGAGGACTGGGGAGATAAGAGAGTATCCTGAATCATGGAATTATGGGATGGGCTGGGTGGGAAGGGATCTTAAGGATCATCCAGTTCCAACCCCTGCCATGGGCAGGGACACCTTCCACTAGCCCAGGGTGCTCCAACCTGGCCTTGGACACTTCCAGGAATGGGGCATTCTCAGGGAAATCCATTCCAGGGCCTCCCCACCCTCACAGGGAAGAATTCCTTCCCAATATCCCATCTAATCCTGCCCTCTGGCAGTGGGAAGCCAKTCCCTGTGTCCTGTCCCTCCCTCCCTTGTCCCAAGTCCCTCTCCAGCTCTCCTGGAGCCCCTTTAGGCACTGGAAGGGGCTCTGAGKTSTCCYTGGAGCCTTTTCCTCTCTCACCCCCAGCTCTCCCAGCCTGGMTCCCGAGGRGCTCCAGCCCTTGGAGCATCTCCATGGGCACATGGAAATGGCTTTTGTGTCCTGAATTCACCACCCCAGGCTTTAAAACCCAAGGCAGGTTTGCAGGGAGAGGGATTGTCTTTCATTCCACCAACTAACACAAGCTGGGGGGAGAAAAAAAAAAAACCCAGAATATTTCAGAAACACAAGTTCTTCCAATTTTAACAGAATGCTGGAAGAAAAAGTTAATGTATCTTTCATGAGGACAATCTAGATAATAAGCAACACAATTCCACAGCAAAAGGCTGGGATTTTTTTTTTTTCCCCTTTTTTCTTTCTTTCTTCGTGGTTTTTTTTTTTTTCCCTTAAATAAGCAGGAATTTCTGGGCGTGGATAGAGGACCAAGGTAAAAACTTGAGTCACCAAACATCCCCCAGACACAAACACGTTGTAACCTCGGGTGTTAAGCGATACATGAGATTTTACTTTCAGATTTGGGCAGAAACAACAACTTCAGGGGGAGGGGAGGAAAAAAAAAAAAAAAAAAAAGAAAACCAAAACCACGACAACCCCTCCGTGTGTCAAACCTAAGCTCAAATTGTTATTCAGCAATTTGCAACACTTACTGTCATATTAAAGTAATTTCATTTTATTTTTGAGCTCGCTGGCTCTGTTCTCGTAACAAAACAGCAAATCTGGGGATTTAAGGGGATATTTGGGAGAGACCTGAGGTTTGGGGGTACAGCCTGTGACCCCGGGAATGGTGGAGATTTTGCAGGCCAGATGTGGCAAAACTGTGGGATTTGGGTGTTTTCCCCTCCATATTTCCCACCTCTCTGGCTACGAAGGCTCTGCAACCTCTCCTCCTTCCTTGCATGGAAATATTCMTTATAAAACATGCAGAACTTTCACTTTCTCCTTTTTTATTGAGAAAACTTCCAAAGGAAAGAAAATTTTGCTCAACCAGCCAATTTCYGACCCCCCTGGCTGCCTCTCTCCATGCCTGGTATCCATGAGGAGATCTCCAGGTGGTTTTATTCCTTTGCTGGAGCAGAGTTGGTAGAAACCAACACATAAACAAGAGAGAAGTTGAATTCTTTAACATATTCAGTGTTATTCATTCTTGGGGATCCTTTCCAGCTCAGGATGCTCCATGAGTTTCTATCTCAGGAGCTCTTTAAGGTGCAGCTGAAGGCAGCAGTGGGTCCAAGTGGCCAAAAAGGTTAAAATTATTATTTATTAAGGTACCAAAACCAGCGTGGCCAGCAGGACCAGGGCAGGATTGTCCCTCTGTGGAAGGGCTGATTTCCAGCCTCTCTCCAGGATCCACATCCCTAAAGCTCAGGATTATGACAAACCCCCATGTGGCTCATGAGATGATGTTGGTACTCACTTTTTCAAAGGTTCTATGACTGTCTTCTGGATCTGATTCACCTGTGGAAAGCAGAAGGGAGGATTGCACGTCAGGACCGCTGGAAAATCCTGTTTGCACAAGGATGGGCTTGCACGGGGCCCACCATGGGATGGGGTGGGATTCTGAGCACAGCCACAACAATCTTTAACCAAAAGAGAGGGAATTTCCCCCATGTGCTCAGGGAGAGCTGAAATCCCAGCCACAAGACTGAGATTAGAGAAACCCGTGTGGGAAAAGTCTTGGAGATGCTGATAAAAAGGGAAGGAGGTGAGATACAAGGACTCTGGACAAGGGATGGAGGGACAGGACACAGGGAATGGCTTCCCACTGCCACAGAGCAGGGTTAGATGGGATTTTGGGAAGGAGTTCTTGGCTGTGAGGGTGGTGAGGGGCTGGGACGGAATTCCCAGAGAAGCTGTGGCTGCCCCATCCCTGGAATCGTCCAAGGCCAGGCTGGAGCACCCTGGGCTAGTGGAAGGTGTCACTGCCCATGGCAGGGAGTGGCACTGGATGGGCTTTAAAACCCCTTCCAACCCAACCCATTCCAGGATTCCACAATACTCCCAGCCCCCCAGCCCCCTCCCCTTCTCCAGCCAAACCCAATCCACCTTTTCCTGGTTGAAGGAGTCCATCCTCCTCATGGCTGTGTCAAAGGCTGTGACCATCTCGAGGAAGCCGGGCTCCTGCTCACACAGGGGGTTGGACAGCAGGTCCGAGGAGATTTTCACAGCAGACTTGGACATGGCTGCACGGAAGAGAAACCACAGAGGGTCACATTCCCCACTGCCAGGGCTGGCACATGAATCTCCACAGGGCAGATGGGCAAAAATCAGGGATTTGAGCCAGCCAGGAGGGGTTTAGCACAACCTTCCAGTTGGTGGCTGAGAGGAAAGAAAGGAAGAGCCACCAATTCGTTCATGTAAACACCTAGAGAACTGTTTTTATATAAGTTAAGTCTGAACCACTCCAATGTGAGGCTTGTGATGCTGCCAGAAATAATCCCAGACTAACAAAAGCACTGCTCTCTTAAAAAAACCCAGAGATGGGGGTTTTTATACATCTTCTCTCGACAGACTATTAAGTGTCACTCTCAGCCTCACTACAGCTCCTCCACAACGAGAAAAATCACAGTCCATTAAGTCTTTCAAATGGCTTTACAAAAAAAACATGTATTTGAAGTGGATTTACTGGGAAAGGACCAGACTGACAGGGATGGGAGATGAGGTTTCTCTTTTCCTCTCCAAACACAAAGAGYGCGGACACAAGTTAAGCATTTTTTCCCTCAATAAGCCTAAATTTTGTGCCTGTGGAGAACAAGCCAGGGGGGAATGCGAAGTCTCTTCAGACCCTGGGAGTGCCAAGAAATCCAGAAGCACCAGGTCATGCTCTGAAGGGCCTCAGCTCCCATCTCACTGAGCATTCCGCTTGTTTTCCATCAGCCACATCCCTCTTTACCCAAACACTTGGTCTGCAGAGGGAAAATTCAATGACAGAACCACTACGAACGAGCAAGAAATGAGTGAAGGTACAGAATGGAAAGACAGACTAATAAAAAGGAAAGCGTCAATACAAACAGGGAGAAAACAGACCCCAAAAAAAGCCACGAGTACYGAAAAAAAAATGTTCTTTTTCCTCAGTGCTGGAAGTTATTCCAGTCGGAGATCACAAAGCCAGATGCTTGAGCCGTGCGACGGAGGAGCTTTGGAAAGACTCCCTCAGATATTAAAAGTTAAAGTCATCTGAATAATGGGGCTTAAGATCATAAATCAAGGGGTTAAACATTCTGATTTAAAGGTTACACACAATTATAACAGAGAGGGCTCAGAAGCTGCAGAGCTGGGGAGCTCAGTGCAGAACGAGCCTCTCACTCCGGAATAACAAAGCTACCGTATCCATCTATTATCCAAACATTAAGGCTTTAGGCATTTAAACCTTTAAACAGATGGGATATAATCCATATGTGTGACCACATCTGAGGAGGGATTTGTGCCAGAACGGGACGGAGTTAAGAATGGCAGAACTCCTTCGGCTGGGAGAAAAATTGAGTTTCCCTTCACAGGAGAGGACTGCAAGCAAACTGCAGGGAGGGAGCGGCTCCGGGTCACGCTGGGAGGTCGGGAATTGCGGGCGGGGGGGGGGGGGGGGGGGGGGGGGGGGGGCTGGGGGGGGGGGAGGGGGGGGGGGGGGGGGGGGGTTTGGGCGTGGTCAGGGAGAATTTGGGTCAGGAATTTCCCCTGCATCACTGATCTCACCTGGGGCTGGAGAGTAGGGGTCTGGAAAGGTGGGGTCTGAGGGTCCCAGGGCAGGGAGGAGAGGGGAGGAGAGAGAGAAAAGGAGGAGAAGAAGAGGGAGAAAGGATCGCCTGTCCCTCAGGGTGGGCTCCAGGAGGGTCTGCACTGCTCTTTGCTCATAAACCATGTGGGATGCAGCTCCAATCGAAGGAATTTCGGATTTTAGAGTCCACTGCTTGTCTGAACCCGATAAAAGCAATGGAGAACATCCAGAGAGCAAACCTGAGCCACGGGGATCCYGTGGGTTACCTGCACCTCATTTCAAAGGAGAGCTTCCATCTCCAGTTAAAGAACRTCCTCCTTAAGATCCTGTTTTGTTTGGAAAGAAGGTGGGGAAGGGGGGTGAGTGATCTCCAGCCGCGGGACAGGGAGTGCTGCTAACATCCCATTCCCTGTTCTGCTGGCAGGGCAGCGGAGGAGCCTCGCAGGGATATTTCTGTGCAGCGCAATCAGCCTCGTTCTGAGCTGGGTTTTTTGGGAAGAAGGTGGAGACTCGAGCCACCAGTCCCACTTTGCCAGGGAGTGTTTGCAGGCAGGGAATAACCAACCCCCTGAGCCCGGAGGAACGAGACAGGAGCACGCAACTCCGTGGATGCGCTGCCATCCTTGTCAGATCCAGGCGCTGGATGCTGGGAATGGGCACTGCCAGGTGAGGAGAGCAATCCCCAGGGATTGAGCTGATCCACCTCCTTTTCCTTCAGCCATCCCCTCACCAGACTGTGTGCAGTACCTCCCTCTCCCTCCACTCATGATTTCATGCCTTTAAATGAGAAATCAGATCTTCCTGGATCTGGCCGAGGCTCATTTGTGACTCTGCCATGTAACAGAACGGAAAAAGAAAGTCCTCCCACAGCTCCTCCGGGACTTGAAATGCTCCATATAAACAACGCCCACTGCAAGGGAGGGGAGGGGAATCCTTAACAAGGAAAAACTTAACCAAGGATCCCTGACAATGACCAGAGTCCTTGGAAAGGGCAGTTTTCACCCTGGAAGAGTCCTGGCAGCGCCGGTGTCTGGCGCCTTTCCCACCCCTCTGCCCATGCTGGGAAAGGTGGGAGAGCACGGGAAGAGCCTGGATCCGTGTTTGTGTCTGGCAGTATCCACACACAAACACACAGGTGAGAGGGTGGATCATGGGAAGCCCCGAATCTGCCTCCTTCCCACCGCCCTGCCCCRCTGTGACCCCGATCCCACGGGATGAGTGTTGGCCCAGCGCAGCCCACACCTGTTTGTGCTGGTGCCTCTGCCTCGGCTCCGGAGCTGTGGGGGCCACACAGGGACTGCTCCAAACCACACGCTGGGAAAAGCCATCTGGGTTTGGAACAGCTCTTTGCTGCTGGTTCCTGCCCTGCTCAGCTCAACGACAGCGTCCAACTCATCCAGCTCCCAGCTCCCCTCCGCCGGATCGGTGTCCGCGTGCTGCGGGCACAGCGGGTTCTGACCAGAGGGACCTGGGACATGGGACAGGACACCTGCAAGGGCAGACGTCACCCCAAACATGCAGGGTTTAAAACAAGCTGTTTATTGCTTCCTCCATCGCCCACTGCCACGAGGGGAAGCCAAAACAAGCAGCCACCCAGGGAATGAGCCGGGTTATTCCCGAAGGAGAGCTGCCAGGTCAGCACTTCCCACGGGAAACACGGACAGCAGCGTCTGCCTGTGCCCTGCAGACCCCCCAAAGCCTCATCCCACCTTCCTGGGGCTCCAGAGAGTGCTCCATGCCCTCGACTGAAGGAGGTGAAAAAGCACTGCTGGCACAATGTCTCAGCAGGAGCTGCTCCTGCTGGAGAATGAGACCTGGAATAATGACTCCTGTTTTTTCTGCGGCAGAAACTGAGGCAAAGAAAAGAGAGGGACTTGTCCAAGGCCACAGAGCTCAGGAGCCAGGGACTGAGCCCGCAGCACACTCTGTGTTCCCTGGGCTGAGCTGCTGCTCGCAGCCCTCTCGCAGATGGCCTTGTAACTAAGCAAACTGAGTGGGACTGAGCTCTGGATTTGTTTTCCAGACTTGTCACACATTACTCATGTGATCTCGAGCAAGTCACTTCGTCTCTTTGTGGCCAAGTTCACAGTCTATGTATCCTGCAGTCACTTACCCAAATCTGCATCTGTGCTTTTCTTCATATCCTTCTGAAGTTTTTTGGTCTGATCTTCCAATCTGAAAGATGGGAGAAAGAAGGCAAAGTCGGAATCTTGGAAAGAAAGAAACCCAAGTGTATCATACGTGCAACAAATCATTTACGGGCTGAATATGCTGGCTTCTGGTGGGAGTTAAAAATATCCAGGCAAGGCTCGATGAAGTTCAGTGCAGCTCAACCCTTTCGGGTTGTTTTCAGATGGTTTTTAACCTTTTCAAGTTGGTGATCTCTTATTCATAGTTCACATATTTCCTGAAAGTTCTCACACTTAACACAAATGGTAAAGCCAAATGCTTTCCAGAGGATCCGTGCGAGCTCCTGTGACACAGGCAGGATGGCAAAGGCACTCTTGGTCCTCGGAGGTGTTGGGCTGTTCGGGGACCCCGCGGTTTTCTGGCAATTTTACGCTTTTTTTTAGAGCTGTCATAATCTGCAACCTCACTGCAAGTACTTCTTAGGACACCTTTGAACAGTCAGAGAAACGCTGAGGAACTAGAAATTACAGGGCAGCGAGGGATTTGCTCACTGGGAAGAGCATCACTGGCTAAAATCCCCCGGGAAGATGCAATAAGAGGACACAACAGGGGAAGCACGCGGCCGGTCCTGTCCGACCAGTGTGGTTGATACTCACTGCTGCAGCTTTCCATATTCCCTTTCAAAGTCTCTCTCCACCTGTGGAAAGAAGAGATGGAAATCAGCTCCAGGGGACTGCAGGGGAGCCCGGAGTGTGCAGGGAAAGCCGTCCCTGGGAAATGCCGGCCTGAGCCCAGGGAAGCAAAAGCTGCAGCTTTAATGGGAGTTACACCTCAAAAGGAAAGGAAGTCTGGCGGTTTTYCAGCTCCAGACTCTCTTGGAGCAAGGTCACTGCCACCAAACATGTCAGCTCCATCCAAGGATGTGCTCCAGCGCACGAATTGGAAGCTGATGGAATGAATGGGAATGCTGTAAAAGCAGGGAGATCACAACCCAGCTCAGCTCAGCGCTGGGGGGACGAGTCTGTGTTCTGCCCCAAAAACTCAGAGGAGCTGCTTTTCCTCCAGCTCCAAAGGAGCCTGAGGTGGGTCTGGCCATTTCCTGCTTCCTCCTTCCTCATCCTCAACAGGATGGTGAAACTCCCCCCAAACCCTGAAGACACCACTGAGCCCTCCCATCTCCGCATTACTCGCCCCTCATTATGCTCCTTTATCCCTACAACAGCTCCCTCCCGTGAAATTCTCCGGCTGGAGCAACAATCCCAGTGGACTGTGACACCTCAAAAAGGGAGGGGAAACCTGTGCTCCGAGCTCAGAGCTCCAGCACAGCCTTCTCCCGATGCTACCTCAGTGCCTGCTCCCTCCTACTTGCTAGCTGGCAGCAAACCTCCAGTGATACGAGATATTTTAAGGAACTTTCTTTCCATGCTGACTGTTTTAACACACTTAAAACATTCATTCCACACCTCGTCAACCAGAGAAGCAAATGGATTTCAATTGACCAGCCAAGAGTAAATCCATGCGCGTTTGTTGTCATGGGATCAGCGCTGGGTTCAGTTGTGTTGTCAAGCTCCCGTGCTATTAAGGAAATGCGGAGTGCTGGAAGCAGCCAGGACTAGAAGGATCCAAAGGTTTGTTCCAATTCTTCATGCTGTCCCCGGGATTTCAATCCCAGGCTCGACGCGACACCAGAACGCTTAATGGGGACGTTTGCTTTTCAAGCAGAATTGCTGTTAAAAGCTTGGGGGTTTTAAGACGGAGCTCGGTTTTCTCGAAATCTCCTTTTTCAAACATCTTTTTGGGCTGCACTTGAACTCCACCAGCYCGCTCCGAGGGCAGGCAGTGCCCAGCCACGTCCCGGCCCCATCCCAGCGGCCCAGCTGTCCGCACCATCCGCTCCCACCATCCGGGGGATGCGAGCTGGCTCCCTCTCCCCCTCTGCTCCAAAAAACCTCCCCGGAGCTCCAGCTCCCTTTTCGTGCTGCTAAAATTGGGCGCTGGAGAGAACAGACACGGAGCAGTGTGGGGGCAGCTCACACGACTTGTGCCTGGCGTTCCGGGATCCGCAGGAATCCGCGGCAGCTGGCGCCGGGAGGTCAGGTAACCGGCACATAGTAAAGCTCACCCTCCATCCCCGTGCCTGTTCCGGCCGCTGAAATATCCAGGGAGTATTGCACTCTATTTATAGGCCTTAGGTGTGAATTGTTTTGGTTGCAAACCACAGAGGGTCGGGCACGACGCAAAAATATGCCCCGTTTGAAGGCTGGCGGTGTCATTCCCCTCATCGTTCCCTCTCYGTGTTTAGGAGGATCTGCTCAGCAACCAATTCCTCCAAAAAGTGGAGGGTTTGGCTATGAAATACCTGCAAATGTTCAGGGTATCTGTCCCTTTTTTGCTGTTAGATTCCCGCATTTCTGCGCAACGAGCAAAAGGCATCGTTGCTTCATGGATACGGAGCAGCTTCCAGTGCCTAAAGCAATGCCAAGGGAATTGGAGAGGGATTTGGAGAAGGGCCAGGAGTGCCAGGACAAGGGGGAACAGCTTCAKACTACCAGAGGACAGGGTTAGATAGGATTTTGGGAAGGAATTCCTCCCTGTGAGGGTGGTGAGGGGCTGGGATGGAATTCCCAAAGCAGCTGTGGCTGCCCCTGGATCCCTGAAGTGTCCAAGGCCAGGTTGGATGGGGCTTGGAGCAACCTGGGCTAGCGGAAGGTGCCCCTAACCATGGCAGGGGGTGGCACTGGATGAGCTTTAAGCTCCCTTCCCACCCAAACCATTCAGGAATTTTAGGATTCATTCCATAAAGGCAAAACTTCCCCACCCTGCGACCCTCTGGGTGCTGTGAACCCCCAAACCTCCCGAGCTCCCCCAAAACGCCCATCCCAGTGCCGGAGCAGGATCCACACGGGATCGAGGTTGACTCCACACAGAGACACTTCAGCTGCCTGGCCTGACTCACATCCCCAGCCCCATCTCAGAGACAGCTGCCCAACGATTGCTCTTATTTTTCACGCCCACAGGCAGCAACTGGCTCCCAGTCCCCACAGTCTGCGGGCTCCCGGAGCCTCCCAGTCATGGCTGGAGCCCGGATATCCCGCAAAACCAGCCCGGAGCAGGGCCCCCCGTGCTCTGGAGAGGGAAAACCTGCTCTCACGTGCTCCCACCGAGCAGATTCACAGGCAGAGCCGCGCAAGGAGGACAAGCTGGGAACATTTTGCAGAGCACACAGTAATTCCCACTCCCAGTAGCTATCCACGGTCACACGCAGCCGGCAGAGGCTGTGGAGAGGATTATCACGTTAAGAGTAACGAGAACAAGAAGTACAGGCAAGAAAATTACAATATCCTGAAGGGAAGTTTCCGTATTATTAAAATAATCCCACTGCTCCGCAGCCTCTTTCTGAAAACTCAAAAATCAAACCGTGCTTGCTGTATTGAACCTTTTTCTCCCAGGCACAGGGRCTGGGTAATGCAAAAATCGCTCGTCTCGGGGTTTTCATTTAAATCTACATCAAGAGCGACGAGCTCTCGGAAGCTTYGAAATAAAACAACATTTTTCTTCGCCCGGTTATTTTTTTGTTTGCAAACACTGGGCCTCCCACCTGTGATAAGATCCCTCCTGCTTGAAGGGCAGTATCGTAATCACCACCATGGTTACGAGGCAAGGAGGCGAGACCAAAGCCAACACTACAAAGAGATGGAAATAAGGGACTGTGAGGAACCTTCGGATCCCCCTGGGGTTCGTGTTTTTTTCCTGGAGGAGGAAGATGAGCTGATTTCTATGTCTTCCAGGGGTCTCAGCTTCTTCGTGGATCTTGGGGAAAAGAGGGAAGAGTCTGTTTCCTCCTTCCTCCTCTCCAAAAAAAAAATAAATCCACATAATTAGGCCATGAATTCTGTTATAAGATGGAATTTCTGCTGAGCTTTTGCCATCCCATCAAGAGATTCAAGGTAAGTCGTGTGGGTGAATATTCTGAGCCAGAGCTGCAGACCGCAGGTGCATCTGGGATGGCATGGACTTCACCCAGCAAGCTCTCCACAGCCCCATCCTGCAAGAAAGCTTCCCAGAAAGGTGGAAAAGGGAAAAAGGAGGCACTTCCCAACTGCGGAGACCAGCTGGGTCCCGCAGAAGATTGAAGGAAGTGAGTGAAAACGAGTAAAATGATTTAACTGGCACCACTTGATTTCACCCCACCATTCCCGTGACATTTTACTCCACAGTTTTGGGATTTCCAGCTGGCTGGTGGAGCCCAATGGAAAGGTGCTGACGGCCACAGCTGCAGTGGAATCCTCCTGCTCACGGAGCTCCTCCGTCCGACATCCCTGGGGAAGGCAGAGCTGCTGGGATGAGTCAAGGAAGGGAGGTTTGGCAGCTCGGGTCTCCACTCCCTGCCAAGCTGACTCAGGCCAGCGAGGAGGAGGAGGGCGAGCGCTCTGAGTCAGCCCAGGCCAGAGCAGGGATGAGGGAAGCAGGGAGGGAGAAGGGATAAAACCTCGGGYCGCCCCATCCCGAGCGCCGCCGCTCTCCCGGCTCCGCGCCCCGCGGGAATGCGGCGCCGGCTCTGCTTCCCGGCTCCCTGCCCGCTCGGATCACCCCGGCCCCGGTGAAGGGCAGGGAACAACCTCGRGGGGACGCAGGTGAACTTCAGCTGGAGCTGCAGGAGAGCCGGGCAGACGAGACAGCTCCCATGGCAGCGCAACCTCAGCTCGGAGCGGAGCTGTCCCGAGGGAGGGAAGAACATCTCTGCCATAAGAGGCTTCGTGGCTGCGTCGGATCCGAGCCATAACCATGGAGAGATATAATTCTAACAGGTTTAACTCCTATCACTGGGCATTAGTTTAATTGGGCTGTGGGCCCGTGGCCCTGCTGACAGCAGGTCCTCTCGGAGCATTAGATCCTCCCACCCGGCTCCCGGAGCCCGGTGACAGCTGCTCTTTTCAGGGAAGAGGAGGGGAGAGATTATGCTGTCTGGAATTGGATTTGCCCAGGTTAAGGTGGAAACAAAGCAGAGGCATGTCTGGGGAGGGGGAGATCACCTCAGTTCACCAGCTGATATTTTCTACCGGGGTTTTCCTTCTCCCTCAAGAGCTAAACTGTGGCTGACACCGTGCCCTTCTCCAAGGGATCACAAGCGAGTGGGCACAGGGAGTCATGACTAATTCCTCGGCAGCCCAGGCAAATTGCTTTTCAGGACTACTGCCGGCCTAGATCTGACACCAGCCCCAGCATCGAGACAACAAAAAAGCCTCTCTGGCTCGCTGAGCCTCCCAGCAAAGCCATCCCCCTCTCCTGACTCCAGTTCCAGGCCTCACGGAGAGCCAAAGAAGTTACATCCTAACAAATGCTTTTTTTTTTCATCCTTCCCCCTCACCATCCTCTTTTGTGGTCYAGTCCCTGTGAGTGGGAGATCCTCTACCCACAACCACTTCCCTTCCGACGGGCTTGGGATGCAGCCCTGGAGATGCCACACCTTCCCACTTCCTGCGGCGGGCTCCGGAGCCCAACATCTGGAATATCACAGACCTTGGCTGCCGCCGCTGTTCCCAAAGGCCTGCACAGATGGAGCGTCTCGGCCTGCAACTGGGAGGTAAATTTGGGGGCCTGCRGCTCGCTGAAGCTACAAAGCAACCCCATCCCTTCCACAGCACGGAATGCCTGATCCTGGGGGATATCGGTGGTTTCCTGCCGTTTGTTCTGCTTTGAAGAGTTGCACTCTACGCTTAGTGTGAAGTTCCAAGGCTTTGGGCTTCCTGTGTTCTGCTTTCCAAGTATTTGCTGCCTGGAGAGCAACACCATCATCATCATCATCATCATCATCATCACAGGACAAGTGGGAGCCATTTAGAGATTGGTTTCCAACTCGGAGCTGTTGACACAAAATCGTGCTCTTGGGGAGCTGAGGAAGGAAGGAAGGAAAAGGAAAAGGCCTGGAAACGCTCTGGGTGCTGAATGAACCTCTGCCTGCCGGATATTCTGAGCTGTTCTATTTAATACACACACATGTATATATAAGCAAAGCCTGCCAACTGCTTCAGAACAGCACATTCCAGCAGCTCCGGGGAAGGGAAGATCTCAAAGGTGCCATCGCTCATCTGCAGGGAGCCCGAGCTCAGGAAGGGCTGATTTTAGGGGAGACAAACCTCTCCCGACAGCGAACGCAGCASGAGGTGAGGGAAATCAGCAAGAAAATATAATATGTTCAACTGGGACGTGAGAATGGGTGGGATGGAGACGCCCAGMAAAGCTGGCCAAGACACCCAGAGCTGCAGAGCAGTTGGTTCTTGCACCAGCCTGGAAGGACACTGGTGTTGGGAACACTGGGAAAGGGGATGAGAAGCAAAATCTCACGGATCAAGGAATGTGTGGGCTCCTGGCACGAACYGGGAGGGGTGTGAAGACCTGAGGCTGGGCTGCCTCACCTGAGGGACCACAAGCAGCAGCACCTTCCTGGTGGATCGCCAGCCCTCGGAAAAGGGCAGCTGAAAACACACAAAAACCACGGAGGAATTTTACCAGTCCTCGTCTTCGTCGCCTGCCTGGCTTAAATTCTGTACTGACAGTTTGGAGCTGTTACAGAAAATTGCTGCTCCACGGCAGCAGACAACCACCAAATCCTTTAAAATAAAACATGACAATCAAGCCTTAAAGGGAGTGGTGGGATTAGCCCTCTGCCTCCAGGGAAAATGTCATGTCCCAAGGAGAAACTGCCCCACAAACGCGGGTGCCCACGCATCCTGCGGAATTAGCSGAGTGTCCCGGAGAGGAAGGATCAGGGATGTCAGTCTGTTCAGGGGATTAGGTCACCAACGCCGTTAGAGGGACGAGCTCTGCCCCACGCTGGTGTCAGGGCTCCCATTTTAGAGCAGGTGTCCAGGTGAGCTTTCAGGGCCAGCTCCTGGGAGGTTCCACAGCCTTTTTTTTTTTTTTTTTTGGCACGGGACAAATGCAAAAGCCGAGCTGCTTAAGAAGGGAAAATACCACAGCCAGCTGCAAGCAGCAGCACTTGGGGTAGGAGCCTCAAATCCACGGGAATACAAAATGCTTTTTTAATTTGCTTTTAAAGCAAATGCTGTGCAGCACAAATTAATTCACGCCCGAGCACTAAGCATCTCAGCTTATAAGCCTTTCTTTGGAAACAGTTATATTCAGCGATCTGAACCACTCCTCCTCCTCCATCTGCTCCGAAAGGATGAACAAACAAGCCATTGCTGAAAGAAGGAAGGAAGGAAGGAAGGAAGCAAACCCGTTCAGCCATCTCCGAGGAAAACCGTGCCAGACCAAGAGAGCTCTTTTCCCCCTCACACCCCTCCCAAAAAAAAAAAAAAAAAAAGAAAAAAAAAAAAGAAAAGATAATTTCAACAGATCCCAAACCAAAATATTCTCCCTGGATGGGGCTCCCCCTCGCTCCTCGCACGAGGAGCCGAGCGCTGGTCACACGCGGCAACAGGTTCTGCTGCTCCAGCTCCCTCCCACACGCTGCAAAATGGGACGAGTCAAAGTGCCGGCTTGACTCATCAGCCACATGATCCAAGGCTGGAGCTAAAAAGGGGGAACTGGTTTACTCACTGTCTTGGGTACAATCTGTTTCTTGGGCTGCCCGATCTTGAACGGGATCCTGGAAAAGAGAGGAGAGGGGAATGTGTGAGCGGGGAGGATGCCGGGCTGGGGCGGCTCAGCCCCGTGGGGTTTGGGCTGGGGGTGGTTTTGGGGGGTGCAGGGATTGTCCTGGGGTGGCAGCCTCATTTTCCAGGCAGTGTGGATCCTCTGGAGAGGGAAAGGGTGGAAGAGACTGGGGGGAGACCTCACAGCATTCCACAACCTCCTCCCGAGGGGCAGCAGAGGGGCAGCTCCGTTCTCTCTGTGACCGGGGACAGGACACAGGGAACGGCTGGAGCTGKGTCAGGGGAGGGTTAGGTTGGATTTTAGGGAAAGGTTCTTTCCCCAGAGGGTGGTTGGGCACTGAATATTCCCCAGGGAATGATRACAAGGCTGCCACAGCTGCAGGAGCATTTGGACAACGGTCTCAGGCATAGGGTGGGGTTTTGGGGTGTCCGTGCAGGGCCAGGAGCTGGACTCTGATCCTTGTGGGTCCCTTCCAGCTCAGGATATTCCATGACTCTCCAAGAACCAGTGTCATCCCTAAGGTCAGCCCCACACATCCTCCCCCACCCTCTCTCCATCCCAAATCAACGCAAGGATGCTCCACRAGCAGCTGAAGAACCTGCTCTGCTTAAAACCAAATCTGACGGAGAAGAAAAAATAATACTAAAAAACCCCAAACAAACCCTGTAAATATTTAGAAAGAGGATATTAAAAAAAGTAACAACCCAGTGTCTGGAGCTGTGAGCTGCTTCAAAGGATTCCTCTGCTCCAACAGCTGGAGGAGCGGCTCACCTGCCAGCACAGCCTTCATTCTTAAAATCCCTAATTCCCAGGAAAATCTGGGTTACCTGAATGGTTTTCTCAGAGGTGAAGAGTACTCAAAATAAATTACACAACATATGTAAGGGTGGCTGGGTCAGCTGGGAGCAGCCATGCAGCCGGCCTGAAAATAATTGGATTTCTTTCACCTATCAGTATAATGAAAATCCGGGAATTCGACTGCTGTTTTCCGTGTGTTTAATTAGGTTAAAGAGGTGCTGCTTGGTTAAAGCATCTCAGCCAAAATSTCCCAGTGTTTTCTGGGTTGTAGTGCTTTAACCAAATAGAAAAAAKTGGGGTGATAATGACATCAAAGCATTGTTTGCCAGAGATGCTGCACCACAGCTCAGCATCATCCCATCCCATCTCATCCCATCCCATCCCAAATCCGCACCAGGCACTTCCTGGGAAGGTGTCTGAGTCCCCTCCTGAGAATTTGGGCTGGACCAATCCAAATTCTCATGCTGCTACACAAAGCTTGAGCTAAAAACATGGATTTTGGGACTCTCTTGGCCGCTGGTCCCGCTGCCTCCCAGGCTTTTCCCGCTGCTGGTTCTCCATTTGTTTCCCACCAGCTTCACTTCCAAGCCCCCAGCGCTGCTCCAACATTGCTCCATCCAACAACTGGACCCCCAGAAAACATTTTCATCAGCGTAACCTGCTGTAAAATCCAACYGTGTGCACGGGACAAAGAGTTTGCAATGGAAGAACACCCTGGATGAAGCAAAAAACCAGGATTATCCAAACTCCAAGCCTTGCTCTTCCCGTCTTCCCCGCCGTTTTCCAACCAACGGTGTAATTACCCACTGGGAATAATCCAGGGTTGCACACCCCCCCCCGTGTCCCTCCCTGAGCAGCTCTGGAGCCAACCTGAGTCACCAGGTTTAAATTTAAATTTTTCGGGAGAACTTCCTGTTTATGGTTCTCCGCTCRGACCAAAGTAATTTTAGGTTTAACCCTTTCCAGCTCCTGTGGCAGTGTGAATCACCCTTCTTTTATAAACAAACACCACTCCTGCTGTATAATTTCCCTGTCAATAACTGGGGGTGTGGTGCCTTACAGGAAGAAAACAAAAATATATGGATTTTTTTTCCTTTGTGTTTTCCTCCGTGGGTCAAATATAAACCCAAATGAGGCACCTCCCGCCGGCCATCCACAGCCAGGTGCTGTCACTTGGGTTTTTTGGGAAGTGATGGCATCAACTTGTCTTGCTGCGAGGATAAAAAAGTGGGGATTTTACTCAGGGGATTGTTATCCCAGTTAAAACCAGTTTGTCACTCCCTGGCAGGGCGGGAAAAAGCCCGGAGCCGGAACCAGGCTGGTTCCTAGCGGGAAAGGACAATTAAAAAGGTGATTAAAGCATTATCTGTGCACAACCTGCCCCTCTGCCTTGTCTGGGGGGTACAGAGAGCATTCCAAAGTGGTGTTGTCGACCGGAAAAACGGTGAAATAGAGGGAATTCTGGTAACAAGAGGGATGTGGGGTAGGAAAAGCCACGAATCAGCATGGGTTGGCTATCACAGAGCTGGGAGCACAGGTAGGGAAGGCGGTGGGAGCACAGGGGGTCCTGTCGCACCCTATCCCCCATCTCCACCCCACCACRGGGGGGAAAGAACCCCAAAATTCCAGCTATTTTCTTCCAGAAACAAAGGGAAGTCACTGGAGTGCTGCAAATCCCCTCTGCAGCAGTAAATATCTCTATCAGCATCGTGATGCCACTTGGTAATTATGTCTGTCTCAGTCAAACCTCTAAAAAATAACCCTGTGCCAGTCAGGTCTATTTCCAAATTATTGGGGATTTTTTGYTCTATTTTACAATTTTACATAATTTTCCTGGTTGCTGAATCTCTGCCTTTTAACATGGTTCTCGGGTGGGGGGGGGAGATGGATAAGCAAGAAAGCAAGCAGTAAGGAAGAAGAAAGATGAGAGGTATGGATCTTATTAAAGCTTTTAAACCAAATGGATTCACCCCACGCCTCAAAACTGCTGCTGGCACCGAATTTTTGTCTCTCTGGGAGTTGTGTCCCTGCCTGCAAAACTGGGGGGACAAAGTGCAGCTGCCACAGAAATACCACAACCATTTGCTCCAAAATTAAAGAGTTTTTTCTGGTTAGAARACGTATGATGGGAACAATGCAAATAACCTGGGGGGGAGACGGATCCACATCCATCGCCGCCATGGATTCCCAGCGTGGTGTGGATCTCCCTGATCCCTTAAAAGCTGAGCCCGGCTCTATAAACACCAAAGGAAAACCAGAATCGGTGCTGGGGGTTTTTTTCTTTCTTTTTTTTTTTTTTTTGATGTCTCGTTTCTGCTGAGCGAGAGAAAGCTGGGGTTGTGTTTGGGGTGTGAAATCCCTTGAAATCCCGTTCCTGAAGAGCCGAGCGCGCTGAGTCACAGCCGGAGCGTTCCCACCCCGCGGGGCTGGGGGAGCATCCCGGCCCCTCGCAGCCCCCTCCCCGCGAGGGCACCGGGAGTTTGGGAAAGCAGAGGGGTTCAGCGGGGAGGGAGGAGGGCGAAGCACTGCAGGGAGGGGGTGGGAAGAGCTTAAAGTAGGGAAAAAAGTGTGGGTGGAGAGAATCCTGCGAGCTCTACTCGGGGATGCTCAGGAACCCCAGGGAGGGGAAGGTGGGAGAAGCTGTGGCTGATTTTCTCTGAAGTTTCCCCAGCAATATCATATATTTACTTGGCTTTTCCATGTGCAAACCCAGGGCCACACACACCAAAGCAGCTCCTTCTCCTCTGGATGCACAGGAGAGTTGGGAACAAACCTCCCAGGCGGGGGGGGGGGATCCAGCTCAATGAGGTCTGCAGGGAGCTGCAGCTTAAAACATGGAGCTCCCCCTCCCACTCCCCGCCAGTCCCCTGGAACGAAGGCACGCAGGAATTGCCAGCAGGGATCAGACTCAAGCCTTGCTAATTTAGGGAGGAGATGGCCCTTTTCCTAAGGTGGACTGAGCAGGACGTCAAACCTCGGCGTCATCCCTGGCGGTGGGGAGCTCAGATGGAGTTCACGGCGTGCCCAGGGGATAAATCCCCACTGGATGTGACCCTTTTTCCCGGCTCATTCCATCTGAACATGGCTTTGCCACCCCTAATCAGGCCCCAGAAGACCCTTGGCAGATAAGCAAGGGATAAACACCAAATATTTTCACCCACAGCTGATAAAACGCTGCCCCTGGAGATGCTGAGCTGCCAACCAGGGACTGGGGAGGGAAGGGAGGAAGGATGGACAGGAGGAWGGACAAGCAGGGACAGGRACAACAGAGCCTGGGGCAGTTTGGATGTTAATTGATTTGGGAAAAGTGCCACTGAGCCTCTGAATTCAATACTCCTGCCCCAGGTGGGCACGAATTTGCTGGGGACCCACAGGTCTCGCTGTGGTACGAACTGGTGGCCACAACTGGTTTTTACTGGTACCACCGCCAGACCGCCGACTAAATCCATGTTTTGTGGGAAGTGCCCGCTTCCCGTGGAAAGTTTCAGGGCTTTTTTTTTCCCTTCTCTCTCTCATCGAAACCCCAAGCGCCAGCACAGCCTGGATCCCCGCCAGAGCTTCTCACTCCTTGAATTTCCACCAAAAATCTCAATTCCTTCACCGGAAAGAAACCTCTCAGTGCCTGCAGGCAGGAGGATGACACCCAGCCYCCCGCGCTGCGAGGGTGACCCCGACCCCCCGAGCCTGGTTTTCCCAAGGATTTTGGCATGGGGAACGATGAGGGATTCTACAAACCCATCCCTTCATACRCGATCCTCTGTGGAGACAAAATCTGGCCCAAAGCAACCACAGAAACTGTGACAGGGCCCTTCCCTGAGCCCTTCCCTTTGGAAGCTCCTGGTTTGGGAGTGGATTCAGCTCAAAGTGTAGCTGCATTCAGAAAACCAGCTGCTATCCCGGAGAGATCAAAGTGTTCCTGCAGACACCGACAGGAAGGTCGGGAGCACACGAGGAAGGATGTGGAGCTTCACTTTCCCACTCTGCTATTGAGGGAACTCGCTTGGGCTTCTCCTCCCCTGCTCTCTGCGCTCGGGTAGAGCATCCCTACGAGACGGAGGTGTTGGGAAAGGACTTTTCCATGACACGGGAAAGCCAGGAAGTTCAAAGGAAGCTGAGAGGGCTTCGCTGAGCAGCATTCCCGAGTCTGATCSCAGCCTGCACAGGACCCGAGGAGAGGAAACACGAAGGGAACACGTCAAGGAAACCAACCCTGGAAACCTGGACGTGCCGTGGCCTCCCTAAAGACCCCCAAAACGTGCAAATCCCCGGCCAGGAGGGGATCCCAGCCCTGCCCAGGTGAGGCAGGCAGGGAGGCAGGCACAGGTTAGGCACTAATCTCCCGGATGCCTCCTCGCTGTGCTCCCGGCGTGTCCATGGAAACCGCAGGCACCGTCCCACCCCGCTCCCCCCCGCCTCGCAGGAAACTCATGGCAACCGCTCCAAACACAGCGCGGAGGCAAAAAAAGGAAAAAAAAAAAAAAAAAMCGATTCCAAAGGATCACAAACAGCTTCTGTCGAGGGAGACTCTGCGCCAAATCCCCGTTTGGGTGCTCTCCTCGGTGGAGAGGAGAGGGGAGGTCACGGGGTGGGGGACGGGAGGGATGCGGGGATGCGATCCCTCGGGAACGGACGCGCCCTTCCCGCAGGTGAGCGCTCCCACCTGGATTTCAACCCCGTCCCTGTGAACTCGGAGGCTTTAAACCACACAGGGATGTCAGGGCGAGCCGCTGCAGCGGGGGAGAAGGAAAAGAGAGGTGTAAAAAGAGGAAAAAAAGAAGGTGTAAACATCGATTTTCTGGATTTTAGGTCAGGCCAGGGAAAACCAGGCAGCTTCCTGAAGTTTGGCAGTGCAGGGCCGGGCTCCTGGGAATGGGTCCCTCTGCATCCTGCACGGAGCCAGGCACGGTGTCAGTGTTAAGCAAATCAAAAATAATGTCAGAATCGGCTCTCCCACCCATTCCAAGAGGAGCATGAAAAAAATAATGATATTTTACTCACCCATCAAAAGAAAATTACTCACGCCAGGCGCGTGGGCGAGCAGAATTTTGCAGGGCTGTTTTAGGCCCTGACTATGCTACAAAAATATCCATTTTAAGCACGGTTGTGAAACACGGTTGTGGCTCAACCACAGCACCGGGTTTGAGCTACCTGGACAAAACAGGTGGAAAAATGAACAACGAAGGAATAACCCCTCTGAGGACCCTGACGGTGGCAGGGGAGGCGGCACGTGGCTCCTCCCAGTTGCTCCACCCCGGGAGATGCCCGGCTGGCATTCCAGTTTCACCATGATAAAAACTTTGGGATGTGCAAAGCTCCTTGCACAGGTGCTCCAGGTAACAGGGAGGTGTTTGGGAGCCTCGCTCACCACTCTGGTATCCACTTGCTTCATCCCAGCTCCCTTTATCCCGTGCTCATCTCCCAGTCCCAGTATCACTGAAACCTGGAGGGCAGGGGGAGCGTTGCCATTGGCCACGCTGGGCTCCAAAAAACGTCAATATTGATTCAGAGGGAAGAAAACAGAGCCCTGGGCTATGTTTGCATGGCACCTGCCCAGCGTGGCCACGGCTCCAGAACACGGAAAACACCGGGAATAACCAACAAACCCGCTTTTAGGCTGTGTAAATCCACCCAGCCGCCCCTTCCTCTGGGAGACAGGCGGCTCCTCCTCACCTCCATCCCTAAATATTCCAGAAATCACTCCCAGCCACTCCGGCAACGCTCYGGGGAGTCGAACGTTGCGTAACCACCCGTTCCCACTCTGCCTTCCCAKGGATGCCAGCTTCCTCAGTCCACTCGGAGAGCTCCCTGCCAAGAGGCATATGGTCCCTCAGCCCTGCCCCGAGCACCACGAGCGCACGTGCTTCGCACTCCCTGTCAACATTTGCTTCCCATATTTTTCCTCCCAGTAAATACCAGCTGTTGCAGCGGTGCCGGGAGGCAGCGCTCCGAGATGGAGCTGGCACGCTGCTAAAACCCCCCTTTTCCCTGTGGGAAATCACCTGGAGGAGTGGGAAGCAAAAAGCTGGGGATATTTGGGAGTCTGGTTACGGTGATTGGTTTTATGTGGTTTCAGGAACCTTAAAAAATCCTTTTAAAAGTCAAAAATAAGGCACTCGGTGCAATACAGTAAAACCCAGCACTTTGTTCCCTTTATTTYTAAAAGGAGTGGCGGCCAAGGGAATCACTGAGTGTTTTCCCCTCYCTCCTCCAAAATGCACATGAGGAAGAGGGGGACGAGGATGCTCCAAGAGATCCTGATCCACAGCGCCAAAGCCTAAAGGAAGCCACGGAGCTCTGCTGAGATTCTGAAAACATCTCAGCTGTCCATGCAGGGCTGTTTCCCAAAACATGCCTACTCCTGCTCTAAATAAAGCTTAGCCTAGAAAGACAGCGCTGCCTCACTGCCTGGATGCAGGAATTGGGAATTTGGGGGCTTTAATCCAGGCTCTGTCACCAGTGGGTTACTCTGAACCCTCTGGAGCAGTGTCCCCGTGTGGGTACAAGGGTCATCATCGTGTTCCTGGGAGTGTTCCCTGTGTTCCTGGGAGTGATCCCTGTGTTTCTAGGAGCGTTCCTTGTGTTCCTGAGAGTGTTCCCTGTGTTCCTGAGAGTGATCCCTGTGTTCCTGAGAGTGATCCCTGTGTTTCCAGGAGCATTCCCTGTGTTCCTGAGAGTGTTCCCTGTGTTCCAGACCTCATGCAACACAGAGAGCTCACAAAGAGTGAGAGAAGGCCCAGGGTTAACCCCACACAACTCAACAAGACATCGACCTGCCAACAGCCCTTAAATCTCCAGAGATCTGCTTGCAAAAATATTAAGGATAGGAGCGTCTAGGAGCCAAACTGGTGGCATCTTGTGCCACTTCCCAGCTCTGCAGGACAGAGTTGAGGAGGAAGCTCCATCCTCTTCCTCAGCYGCAGAGCCAACCCCTGGAAAAAGGGGGATCAACCCACCCTGCCCCGGGACTAACGGCGCCTGAGAGATGCACACGCAAGCTGAGCACACTCCCCGCTTCCCAAAGCAGCCAGGGCTGGAACAAAGCTCTCCCGCTCCGCGGGGCCGTCGGAGCGGCGGCAGCGGGGCCGGACGTGCCTCACTGTGACATTTCAGGAGCGGGCCACGACCCCGACGTGTGTCAGCACCGCCGCGGACGTCACGCCGGGCCCTGAACCCCAGCCGCCCCGTGAATGGCTCGATTCATCCCGGCCGGGCAGCTCCGGGAATGATCGGAGCAGGGTGGACGGTCCAGGGCCGGACTGAGGGCGATTGTGTGGCTGCCACGGCGCTGGAACCCCGCGGGCTCCGAGCCCCTCGTGCGTCAGCGCGGCCGCCGCGCTCCGGAGGCTGACGCGGCCGGAGAAGAAAGAGGAGGCTCAGAATCCCGTGGAGTCCTCGGTTCCCCCCTMGCCCGGCAACGACCTCGGATTCCTCCCCAGAACCAGGCGAAAACACCCGATCTCCCAGCAAAGGATCTCCCAGAAAAAGCCACGGGCGTTGTGGTGACACGTGACAGTCCCCAGCGAGGTCCCCGGGGCCGGATGGACAGCGGGAAGTGCAAGTGGAAGTGTGGATACTCTGCACCCAAATTATCCCACATCATCCAATGTGGAATAATGAAGGGATTATTTATCCCTTGCATTTTTGGCTCTGCAGCTCCTTCTGGACCAGGGGAGTGGAGCACATCTCTTCCAGAGTCCCTTCCCTCACACTCCCTGGGAAAAGGTGGCTCCAAGATCCTTGTTAGCCAATGCTGTCCATAATTGTCGCTGTACTGAGATGAGCAAAGCACAACAAAAGTGATTCCAGTGGATAAATGTGTATTTTTAGCCAAAAGGCCCACTTGCTCACTTTTAATCAGTACCTGTGTGTGCCTCATTACACTGTTGCAGGATGCTTCCAAACCACAACTTCCACAGCTCCCAACCCAAAAAATCTTCCATTTTCACCATGGAACTCAGCCTTCCGGGCAAGGAAAAGGCCTTTTTCTCCTTAATCCATCCCATCCTTCGCCTCTCACAATGGCGCTGGATCTCCAGGACTACCCAAGATGAGAAATCACGCATGGCAGTCAACACTGATTTCTAATATTAATAATTTCTAATATAATTCATATAAATGAGCACCAAAGGAACCGGTGTGTCCGAACTGAGCCCCCACACGTCAGATTCAAACACACGTGGGAACTCTTCTTTCCTCTTTTTTGAAGGAAAAAGCTTTACTTTCATGGAGCTGAAGGTGGTTTTATAGCATTTCAGACCACGGAACCAATGAGGACCTTTGGGGACCCTCAATGTCCCTGCAGCACGGGGCAGAGAGGAGGTGGGAAGGGGTCAAGGGGTGCTGTRGGGGCACAGGTGAGGGGTGTGAGGGGTGCACACCTGTGTGGGTGCCCACAGACAGAGCAGGGACAGCAGGGACAAGCCTGGATAGTACCRGGACAAGCCTGGCCAGTACCGGAACAAGCCTGGCGAGTTAATGGGACAAGTCTGGCTAGCTACTGGGACAAGCCTGGCCAGCACTGGGACAGCAATGGGGACCCCACCAGGGCCAGTTCCAGGGTCTCCACCAGGACAAGCCCTGCCAGCACCAGGGTCCACTCCACGCCAGCTCCAGACCCAGCACCGAGGCCACCCCGGCCAGCACTGGGACCCACTCCGGGGACAGCASCAGGACAAACGTGGCCAGCACTGGGGACCCCACCAGGACTCGCACCAGGACAAACGTGGCCAGCACTGGRGACMCCACCAGGACCAGCACCGGGGATCCCACCAGGGCCAGCTCCAGGGCCTGCTGTGGGCCGAGCCTGCTCAGCACCGAGGCCATTCCTGCTCAGCACCGGGCCAAGCCTGACCGGGGATCCCACCAGGACCAGCACCGGGACTCACCCCGGGGCCAGGGGGGACAAGCCAGGCCCACACCGCAGCCCCACCRGGGCCAGACCCAGGGCCTGCACCGGGACAAGCCGCGGCAGCACCGGGTCCGTTCCAGGGCCAGCCCCGGGGCTCCCACCGGGCCAAGGCTCAGCACCGRGGCCCGCTCCGGGTCCATCCCCGGCTCTCCCTCGGTCACGGTGAGGAGCCGGGACCGGGCGGGCCGGTGCAGGTGGTCCCGGTCCCCTTGCCCTGCCCAGCTCCCGGTGCCTCTGGTCCCGGTCTACCCGCACAGCCCCGCTCCCGGTGCCGGTGGTCCCGGTCCCCTTGCCCCGCTCAGCTCCCGGTCCCGCTGGTCCCGGTCTGCTCGCCCTGTCCAAGTCCCGGTGTTCCCGGTCCCGCTGGTCCCGGTCTCCTCGCCCTGTCCAAGTCCCGGTGTTCCCGGTCCCCTCGCCCTTCCTCGGTGCCGGTGGTCCCGGTCCCCTTGGCCTGCCTCGCTCCCGGTGCCGGTGGTCCCGGTTCCCCCGCTTTGCCCCGCTCCCAGTCCCGCTGGTGCCGGTGGTCCCGGTCCTTCCGCATTGCCCCGCTCCGCATCCCGCTGGTCCCGCTCCCCTCGCCCCGTCCCGCTGCTCCCGGCGGTCCCGCTCCCCCCGCCCCGCCCCGCTCCGTGTCCCGGTGTCGCCGGGGGTCCCCCCCGCACTCACCAGCTCATGTTCCCCCTCCGCCCCGCGCCGCTCCCGGAAGTGCCGCCGCTCTGGCCCCGCCCTTTCCGGGAGCGTTCACCCCCGGCCGCGCGCCGCGGTGACGCCACGCGGGGGGGGCGTGACGTCACGGAGGGGGGGCGTGACGTCACGGGCAGGGGCGCGCGGGGAGAAGACGCCTAAAAGCGCCCGATTTCGGTGCAAAGGCTGGAAATGGGGCGGGAGGGGGTGGAGTAAAAGCACTGGGAGCTGTGGAGCATCCCTGGGGTGGGCGAGGAGAAGGAATTGCCTGGATCATCCAAGGGGTGGGCGAGGGCGCGGGGAGGGGATGACCACGATCATCCCGAACGTGGGTGAGGACAGGAGCGTGGAGTGCCCAGGAACTCCGTGGGTGGGGTACTGGGGTGAGCGGTGGCACGGGAGGGGATGCTCAGGAGCATCCCCAGGGTGGGCAAGGGCACGGGGAAGGCATTCCCGGGAGCATCCCAGAGTGGGCATGGGCAGGGGGTGCCCAGGAGCACCTTGGGGTGGGCGAGGGCGTGGGGATGAGCAGGACCCCCCCAATCAAGGAAATCCAAGGAAAAGGCAGCACGGATGTGCATCACTTTTGGAAGAGCAGAAGCACCCAATTTTGGGGAGAACCTCCCCCAAATCCMTCTGGAGGAGGCTGGACAGGGGTGGATGGGGCAGCAAAGTCATTTTGGTGACCAAAAACCCACCGTGTCCTCAGCACCGACCCCATCAGCCTCTGCCTGCCCCAATCGTGGGATGAAGCAGAGYTCCCCCCGGAGCTCCGGGTGCCCTCGGACCCCTGTTGTGATATCCTGGGGGTGGGAACGGGCTTGGTGACACCGGGCTGGTGACACCAGCCACATGCCAGCACACGGGGCGGAGGCCTGGGCCCGGTGCCAGGGCTGGCTTTATCAATTAGCAGGTGGAGGTAAACAGCACAGTAATTACAGCCAGGGAGGATGATGCTAAACTGGGAAGGTGTTACCGACACCGGTGAGGACAGGGATTAGCCCAAAAGGAGCAGGGGGGGCGGATCTGGGGGGGTCTGACGAGCGGGGAGGGTGTCAACCCCCACCAGTTGTCCCATTTTGTGCCGGGATAGGGAGGAGGAGCAGGGATGGGTGGAGAGGGGAGGTTCCAAGGTGGCCTGAGGGAAAGGGATCGATTTTGGGGTGCCGGTGGGTGTCAGAGCAAAACCCGAGAGAGGCAGCCAGGAGGTTCCCCCACATCCCCATCCAGGTGTGGGCAGGGTGAGGAGGAAGAGGAAGGCTGGGGCCGGGAAGGTTTTGCTGGCAGTTCCTGCTGCTGCTGGCCCTGTCCTCAGTGTGACGCCCCACGCTGTCACCTCGGGGTGCAGGGGACGGGACAAGGCAGAGCTGGGACAAGTGGATCCTGGGTCTCTCATCCCAGTGGCCACAGGRCTCAGGGGTCGTCTTCCATGGAGGCTCTGCTGTTCGTCCCCCTGTCCCAGGCACGTGCCGGGAGGGCGAGTCTGGCCCCTTCCTCCAAACCACTCATCCAGGGATGGGGAGGAAGCGGGGATGGACCCACGCAGTCCCACGGGGTGGGAAATGAGGGTCGGGCGATCCAGAACCATCCAGACCTTCTGGGGATGATGTCTCCTGCCAGGCAGTGGGAGAGGCCGAGCCGGAGGTGAGAAGATCAGGGAAGGATCCCACCAACATCTGTAGCTCCAGCTGCAAACCGGGAGCTTCTGGGTGCAGGTCCTTGTCGCTCCCGACCCCAGGGACGGGGTCTCGGCTCTCGGCGCTCCTCCTGAGCAGCAAATCCCATCCCGTGGAGAGCTCTTGGGTCCAACCACGTCTTGCAAAGCCCCGAAGACCCTCAGCAGGGAGGAGCGAGGTGTCGGTGGCCTCCTCAGGACCCCGGCGCTCCCGTCGAGGAGGGAAAGGCAGCAAGTTCTGTGGAGCTGGTGCATGACTGGAAGCCCTTCCCTCCTCCCCAGAACACAGATAGCCCAGAATGGGGATGGAAAGTGCCGTGTTTCCGTAGCAACCAACATTTTTCGTGCAAGGTGCTGCACGCACTCCCCGCGCTTTGCCACCCAAGGGTGCTCCTCACCTTCCTGCTCAGCGCCGGGGGGGGTCCTGCCCAGCGGGATGCCCGGGCCCCGGTGGCAGAGCGGGTCCCCAGGGCCTGGTGGGCTCCTGCCCTCCTCCTCCTCGCCCGTGGAAGGAGCCCAAAGCGTTGGGGCAACCTTGGGTGGCTCCTCGCCGGGGCAGCTCCTTTGCTGTGCCCGTTCCCAGGATCTCCAGCGTTTTCCAGCAGGAGCCACCAATGGAGATGGGCACCTCCAGCAGCCTCGGGTGATGCTGGGGGCCRTGGTGGCTCCGCTTCCTGCCATCCCCCTCGGCCCATCCGAGCCACACGAGGGGACACCGTGGGGACCGGCRGCTCCCAAACCATCCTGCAGCCCCTCGTGGCTGCAGGACCTCCGGAGCACAGAGGGGAGGACAATCCCAGCTCATCCCAATCCAGCAGCCGGTCCAGCCTCGCGTGGTCACCAAACACTCAACCACCGGGAATCCCCGCGGAGACACCGGAGCCCACCCGGAGCAGCGCCCGTGGGYTCCAAAGCCGAGTCCCCAATGCCATGAGCAGCCATTCCTGGCTGGGCCAGGCGTGCCCCGAGTCACCGTCAGCCCCCAGGTTCTCCCCAAATTAAAGCCTCTCCAAGMCAAGGAGCTCAACAAACCCCCTGGAACGGGCAGAGCTGCCCTGGAATGGCCGGAGCAGCAGCTCCTCCAGGCCCGGCCGCAGATCCAAATCCAAAGCAGGAAATCTGACAATGCTGCCAACGCCTTCATGCCCCGGGAACACCAGGAAGGACCACGGTGCCAACACCAGCCACCAGCACTGCCAGCAAGGCCTTGGGAAAGAGGACTCTTGCTGGATACTCAACYGTTCCGGTCACGCTCCCAACAGAGCCGGACCCGCGCGCACCAAGGGACCCCCCCAGACCCTTGGTCTGGGATCCTCCAGCACAATCCCGGCTCCAGGAGCCTCACAACAACATCCCCATCCCTGGGGAAGGATTCAACCACCGCACGCCACCACTCCAAACATCCCAGCGCCTCCAGAACTCCTTCTCCCACTCGTTCCTCGTGCCCGTGCGAGCGCCAGCGCTGAAGCCCGGCGGGTTATTTTTATCCCGAGCGATCCAGGCTGGGAAAAATCCCCTGCGGGCGCTGCCCCCGGGGCGATTTGGCGGGCGAAGGGCGCGGGGGCATTACCGGCTGAAGCGGCGCGATCCTCTTTGGTGGCCCAAAGTTATCCCGGCAGAAGCCGCCGGCAAAATGGTGACGGGGTCAAGGCGGCGGCGGCGGCACGAGCGGGGAAAAAACGGGATGGGAGGTCAAGGGCAGAGCAAGGCCGTGGCGGATTTTTGGGGGAGGTGGGTGGGTGCCCCCCATCCCGGTTGGGTGCCCCCCTTCCCGGTTGGGTGCCCCCCATCCCGGGAAAGAGGGGACGCGAGGACGGAGCCGGTCGCCTTCGGGGTCACCCAGCCGGGTCTCGCCGTGCCGTCCTGTGGATAGAAGCGAAGGAGAGGGAGGGGGACTGAGAAAAAAAAGTGGGTTATTTTTTAAAAAATCACGTAAAAAAATAATCTTTAAGGAAATACAGCACTAGGAAAAAAAATCCRTACAGACAGGTTTCAAAGTCGCCCGTAAAGAGACACAGCACCCACTTCCCTGCACATTTCAACCCATTTTACACTCCCCTTACACATCAAAACCTTTTTTTTTACTTTCCAAACCAATATAGATCATTTTTAAGCAAATAAAGATATTTACTACAGATTTTGATTGTCAGCAAACACAATATATTTACTGCATTAGCATTTGCTCACAGTGCAAATGGTACAACAATACATCAGTTCAATATTTCTGATTTTTTCCCTTAAAAATGCTGTATGCATTAACTATCATATTTGCATTACAACATGACAAATGAGCAAATGAAATGTGTGTGAAAATTATCACCTTTTCACAATATCAAGCATAATTTTTTTTTTAACCTTAGTATAAGGTACTATAAATCCAAGAAATAAAAACATCCACAAAATATATTACATCTGGTATGATTTTTTTTTTCTCTAAGTACTCAACTTTATACAAAAGTCTTTCAAAAAATATCATTCCCTTAGGTTTGTGTGGTTAAACCTGATTGTGGTTTGTTTTTTTTTTTTTTGTTCCTTTCAGTTCACATAAATTAGACTGCATTCTTCCTCTTCTCTTTATTTTTTGTACGTTTTTAATGTGTTTTTTTGTGTTTTTTTTTTCACATGCAGACATCAAACCTGGATAGCACGACCTTTTGGCAACAAAGATTTTTTTTTCTTTTTAAGTCATTATTATTTTTGCTTAGTTTAGCTTAAATGTCTGAGCACAGTTTTATTAAAACAAAAGAAGAAAAAAATCAGAGCAGTCATGCAATGACATGCACATACCAGAAGGAGAAAGAAAAAAAAATAATAAAATAATAAAATAGAGGACTAATTGATTTTTCTCCTCCGTAGTTGGGTGGTTGTTTTAAAGTGACCAAATAAAATAAAATAAAAATATCTCACATTATAAAAAGTATTCAGCAAAATACTGGGGTGCTTTTTTTTTTTTCCTGTATTTCTGTAAAGAATTTCCCTTCTGCTGAGAAAAAAAAAAAAAAATAATAAAAAGGAAAAGAAAACAAAAATAAGAAAACAAACCCAAAAGCTGCTGCCGGGACATGGCTCCCCGCCGCCCCCCGGAGCTGGGGGGTCCCGCAGAGCCGCCCCCCGCCCCGCCAGCCCGGCTTGGGGGGGCCGAGCCCTCTTACCTCCAACACGGGGAGCCGGTGCTTGGGGGGGCACGGGGGGGACACAGGGATGGGGGGGGCAGCGGGGGCTCCAGGCCCGGCGAGGAGACGAGCCGGATCGGCTCCATCCATCCATCCATCCATCCATCCATCCATCCATCCATCCATCCATCCTTCCATCCATCCCCTCACGGATCCTGGAGCGCCCAGCCCCGGGGGAGCCGGGCGGGACGGGACCGGGGGGGCCCGATCCTGGAGCACCCAGCCCCGGGAGGGCGGGCGGGTCGGGACCGAGCCTTGGGATCCGGGTCGGCCGGGATTATTCCCGGGATCCGCCGCCCGGGCAGCCCGGACCGGGCCGGGAGGGTGCGGGCGGGATGGACCCGGGAGGTGCGGGGTGCGGGCCGTGGGGTGCGGGAGAGTCGGAGCCGGGAGAGCCGGGATGGGGCAATCCAGCCGGGATCCGGGCGGTGCGGGTAATCCAGGTGCGGGAGCAGGGATCCGGGAAAAGGGTGCGGACAGCAGGGATCCGGGTGAGCCGGGCAAGGAGGGTGCGGACAGCCCGGCCCCGGGCGGTGCGGGTGCGGGCAGCCGGGATCCGGGAGTTGCGGGAGCAGGCGGCCGGGATCCAGGCGGTGCGGGCGGCCCGGCCCCGGGCGGCGCAGGTGGAAGCAGCCGGGATGCGGAAGGTGCGGGAGCGGGCAGCCGGGATCCAGGTGGCGCGGGCAATCCCAGCGCGGGCAGCGCGAGTCCGGGCAATCCGGGTGCGGGCAGTGCGGGTCCCGTCGATCCAAGTGCAGGCAGGATCCAGGTGCGGGCAGCCTGGACCCGGTCAATCCGGGCGCGGGCAGAGCGGACCCGTCGCAGCACAACCCCGGTATCCTGAACACCGCGGGGTCGCCCCCGGAGCGGTGCCGAGGGCAAGGGGAGGAGAAGGGGTGCCACCGCGCCGCCCCCCACAATCCCTCAAGCGCACGTGGTGACGGCGGGGGCGAGGGCGACGGGGGGCGAGGTGGTGGCGGTGGCGGCGGGGGGCGCGGCGGGGGGCTGCCCGCCCGAGCCCTTCTCGGCCTTCTTCTCCTTCTGCTTGAGGTGGATCTTGGCGTGCCGCTTGCGCTCGTCGGAGCGGGCGAACTTGCGGCCGCAGAACTCGCAGGCGAAGGGCTTCTCGCCGGTGTGGGTGCGGATGTGGGTGGTGAGGTGGTCGCTGCGGCTGAAGCTCCGCATGCAGATGCGGCACTGGAAGGGCTTGTGGCCCGTGTGGATGCGGAGGTGGCGGGTGAGCTCGTCGGAGCGGGAGAAGCGGCGGTCGCAACCCTCGGCGGGGCAGGCGTGGGGCCGCTCGTGGAGCGGCGTCTTGCTGGGCCGGTTGGGATACTTGCGGGGTCGGATGGGCTTGAGGGTGAGGGGCGGCTGCGGCAGCCCCCCGAAACCCGGGTGGATCTGCTTGTCCTTGAAGGCCTTGATGGTCTCCAGCGGGGTTATGGGGGGCGGGTTGACGCGGATGGGGTCCAAGCTCTGGAAGGGTTTGTGCTCCGTGATGGTGCCCATGTCGTTGGGGTGGTGGTAGAGGTTATAGTCTGGGATCATGGGGAAGAGGTTGCTGTCCAAGGCGGGTTTGGCCGCCTGGTAATCCTGGGGGGAGTAGGTGAGGCCGGGGTTGCTCTGGGGGTCGTGGAAGGAGACRGGCTCTGGGTAGAGGTCACTGCAGGAGGAGTAGGGCGGCAGCGCGGGGTACATCTGGTCCACCTCGCCCTGCGGCGGCCCCATGCTGCCCGCCGAGCTCTGCGTGCTGGTGAGCGCGCCCGAGGACGGCGGCACCCCCAGGATGCCGGCGCTCATGAGGCTGATGATGTTGTCCTGGCACCAGTTGGAGGGCGAGTCGAAAGCGAATTTCCCCAGGTAGGTGACAGTCTTGTTGCCCGGGGCGGGTTGAAAAGTGCCCGAGTAGGAGGACAATTCCTGACCGGCCTTTTCGTTCGCTAAGCCAATGTCCATAACATTATCTGCAAAGTGCGAGAGAAGGGGCAGGGTGAGCCGGGAGGGCCCGGGCGGGAGCACGGGGCATGCACCGGGGGATGCTCCGGGGAGCGGGGATGCACCGGTTCCCCCTCGCCCCGCTCCCCCTCCCCTTCCCCTCGCCGCTTCCACCCCGCGTATGCGGCGCTGCCTGCCGGGGGTCCCGACGATGCGGGGCCGCCCGCGCCGCCCCCGCGAGGAGCTGCCCTGGGTGGGTGGATGGGTGGGTGGGGGGGACACCCCACCGCCGCCCCGCCGGGGGAAGGAGGTACCTGCGGCTACAGGTAGGCTTCCTCCCCGTCCAGCCCCGGCAGCGCTGGGCACTCCGCGGAGCCGGGGCTGCGGCCGCCGACGCCGTTACCAACTCGCCGCCTTCCCTGCGCCGAGCCCCGGCGAGGAGAAACACGGGGATGGGAGGGGAGGGGGGGGGGGGTTTAGCCTGGCAGGGCTCCGCGTGGGAGCGGGGACACGCGGGGAGCACCCGCCCCCGCCGCCCTCGGCGCTCACCTGTGCCCCCCAGATCCTCCCTCTCCTGTCCCCCCCCCGCCGTTTCCCCCCAGCCCCGCGCTCCGGGAAAGTCGGCGCCGCGTCCCGGGGAGCCCACGCCGCCGCCGCCGCCGCTGCGGGGTGTGGGGGGGCGGCTGCCACGGCCACGCGCGTCCGCGGCGCCTCCGCACCCGCGCGGATCCCGGCGCGGGCGGGTGGCCCCTGCGCGACACGGGGGTGCCCGGCCTTCCCCCCCGGTGCCCTCGCCCCTCCGGCTTTTCCACCCGGGTCCTCCTCCTCCCCACGGCGCCCGGCCGCCGTCCCCGTACCTGCGGCGGCGGCTCGGCGGCGGCAGCGCTCGGCGGAGCCCTGCAGCGATCGCGCGGAGACACGGCGAGGAAAGGGGTGGGTGGGTGCGGGGGGGGGGACGCTCCCCAGCCCCAGCTCTTCCCTTCCCTCCGAGGCTCCATGACACCCTACCCACAGCATCCTCCTCCTCGCCCCCCCGGCCCCCCCCCCCCCGCTCCTGCTTTCTCCCCATTTTCCTTCCCCTCCCTTTACCTGCAGCCATCTGGTTGTAGTGAGCCACCGAGTCGCTGGTGCTGGAGAAGATATTCAAAGAGTTGGGGATCTCCTCTGGGTACAGATTGTCAGGCAATTGGTTCATCAAAGTGTTCATGGTCCCCGGCAGCTTCTCCAGTAGTTTGCCTGTCATAGCACTGGAGGAAAAGGCTGGTTCAACGTGGCTCCGAGCTCAGCTCCCGAGGAAACAACATCCGAGTGGCAAATCCGTGCGAGGGAAATCATGCAAGAAGAAAAGTTGGGGCGGGGGCGGCGGGGGGGAGGAGGAGGAGGAGGCGGGGGGGGGGCCGGGGGTGGCCGCGGAGGAGGGGGCGCGGGGGGGGCGCGGTCCTCCGTGGGTCCCTTGGTGGTGTTTCCTCGAGGGGGAGGGGGCGATCTGGCTGGCAGATGTGGTTGTAGAAGCTGGGGGGGGGGGGGGAGGATTTAACCCCTCCTCTCTCTCTCTCTCTGTCGCCGGCTCCCGGCCCCGGCCCCGCTCCCCCCGCGCTCGGCCCCGCTCCGCTCGCCGGTTCCTTCGCTGCCGCCCGACTGCTCCGCCGGGGACTCCGCGGGGCCTTTATGGGAGCGCTCCGTGACGTAGCTGCCCATATATGGACAGACAAAGCCGAGCCGAGGCCGAGACGTCACAATGGAAGCTCCGCACAATGGAACGTTGGAGCTCTAGAGCAGGAAGCGGGGCCGGCGCGCGCGGGGACGGGGGACAGGGGACCGGGCAAGGGGGACCGGCGACCCTGCACCGGCCAAGGGGGACCGGGCACCGGACACCGCGCAAGCGGGACCGGGAACGGGGCATCCCGCACCGGGCAAGGGGGACAGGGCACCGGATGCCGGGCAAGGGGGACCGGGACCGGGGCATCCTGCACAGGGCAAGGGGGAACAGGGCACCGGGCATCCCGCACGGGGCAGTGGGTACCGGGCATCCCGCACCGGATGAGGGGTCCCGGCCGTCCTGCACCAAGCACCGGGCACCCTGCACCGGAAAAGGGGTAYCGGGCATCCTGCACCAACCACTGGGCACCCTCCACCGGGCAGTGGGCACCAGGCACCGGGAACCCTGCACGGGGCACCGGGCACTGGGCATCCTGCACTCGTCATCCGGTACAGGGTACCGGGCGTGCATCAGGCATCCTGCACCGGGCACCCTGCACAGGGCACCGGGCACCGGACACCGGGCACAACGCACCGGAGCGGGGGTCTCCCCCTCCGCACTGACCCCCCGCGCTGAGCAGGTGGAGGGCAGGTGGCGGCGGCTCCAGCCCTTCCAGCGCCGATCATTCCCCCCGGGAAGGAGCGGGGGCGCGGGGACAGTCCGCCCCCGCCGTGCCTGACCCCGCGGCCGCCCCCGGGGCTGCTCAGAGCCAGGCTCTTACCGAGAGGGTTTTTTTCTCCCCGCTGGAGACCAGGACCGGCCACAAACCCCATCCCGCAAGCCGGGATGGCATAGGAACMGGATGGGAGCTGTGCGGGGAAAACCACAGCGCCAGGCAGTGGAGTTTGGTGGGAAGGAGAGGGTCAGCGCGGGGGGGGCGGGGGGGGGCCGGGCTGCAGAAGCCTCCAGCCCCTCGCTGTGGTGGCAGTGGTGACAGAGGGGATGGCTCTGCCCCGAGCCGCCCCCTCCCCACGTCCCGGCTCCCGTGGAGAGCAGCACTTGGAATACTTTAAAAACAGGTAACACTTGTTGGTCGCCTGTGATTTTAACCTCACCTCCCCCCTTTAAAAGTTTGGCACTTCCAAGGCGTCAGTAATTAGGTGGTTTCGTGCTAAGTGTGCCAACTGATGCTATCTTTAAAACCCTCCGAGTTATATAGCAAATGTATGGAAAAATGCTGTGTTGCAATAGCTCCACTTACCCAATTCCTGCAGGGCCGGCTTTGCCATGGGAGTGAAATCCGGGCTACGGGAGGGCTGCGGCGGGAGGGGAGCGGGCACAGGCTGCGGGGACGGGGGGCACGGGCGCGCCGGGGGCTCTGGGGGTGCTGCGAGGCCCCGGGGACTGTCGCTGCGCGGGGCCGGCGGCCGCTCGGGGCGGGGGGCGGGGGTGGGCGGGGGGAGCGGGTTACGGGGGGTGGGGGGCAGCGAGCCCCGGCTCGGCCTGTTCGTGACCGCGGGGGGAGGAGGGGCCCGTGTGTTCTAGCAACTTCAGGGTCACCGTTCACTTCAGGGCGCCCCACGTCCACGTCAGGGCCCTGCGTGCRCTTCAGGGCCGCTCGCTCAGTGCAGCCCCCCAGGCACTGCAACCCCAACCCCACTGCGGCGGCGCCCACCCATCCACGGACCCCTTTTCATCAGAAGCCCCCCCCGCCCTCTGCAGAGCCCCTCAACCTGTGCAGGGCCCCCCCACCCTTGCAGGCCCCCCCACCTTGCACAGAACCCCCCATCTTGTGCAGAACCCCCCAACCTTCGTGGAGCCCCCCCCGTCCTGCACAGAGCGCCCATCCCGCACGGAGCCCCCCCTCCCTTGCACCCTTATCACCCCCATATCACCCCCGCCCTTTGCAGGGCACTCTCCTTGCTTTGCACCCCCTCTCTTCCCCCTCTCCCCCCCGCCTTGCACCCCTCCCGCCGCCCCCCCCAAGCCGCAGCCCCCCTACTCTCCAGCGCATCCCCCGCCCGCCCCGCCCGTGGCCCGGCGCGGCCCGGGGGGAGCGCGGCGGCGGCGGCGGCGGCGGCGGCGGCGGCGGGGGGAACGGGGCGGGGGGGGGGGAGCGGGGCGGCGGCGGGCGGGCGGCCGAGGGGAAGCGCCATACAAGGCCTGGATCCGGCCCCGCCTCCGCTCCCTTCTTTGGCCGCCGGTTCCGGCGCCCCCGGCGCTGCCGAGGTGCGGGGCGGGCGCGGGGCGCGGAGGGGGAGACACGGCCCGCACCCCCCCGGGCAGCACCGCCCCGACCCGCGGGGGCGAGCAGGGGGTCCCGCGGGCACCCCCGGCCCCCAAGCGTGCCCCCCRTCGCCGCATTCCCACGGTGGGAGCGCGACCGCAGCCGCAGAGCCGGGGATGCTGCGGGGTCCCCGCTGCGTGTTCGAGTCCCACGGCCCCGCGGGTCAGAGCAGGGACACCCCCCCCCAAATTAAACCGCCCCTCCTCAACCGTTAATTGTGTCCGGCGACGCCAACACCCCCCCAGCTCCTCCTGATTTATACCGGAGGGCTGCGGGTTTGCTCAGCCTCGTCAGCACCCACGGGCGAGGGTCCCGTGGGGAATTCCTGCTCCGAGGTTCGGCTGCTCGCCCGGCGTTGGAAAACTCGGCATCCCCACGGGTGGCAGCGCCACGCTTGGCTCTCACACCGACCCGGGTGGGTGTCTGCCCCCCACGGGTGACAACGCCACGGGAGTGTGAACGCTCACCTGCTCCCCCCCCCCACACCAGTGGCACCTGCTTCCCGCTGGGAATGCGGCTGTTTCCGGCCGAAGCGGGGCGGCCGGGGCTGTGGGTGCACCCCAAACCCTCGCGGTGGSGTTTAACCCGGGTTTAAAGCGCCTGAGCCGGGAGGAGCTGCCGTTAATCCCGGCCGGTGAGAGCGGGACAGCTCGGGCACCGGCAGTGGTTTGATGGGGAGCGGCCTGGAGCCAAAACAAACCGAGGCAGACTCGGACTGGCACGGAAACGGCCGCATGGGGGTTGGACTGGCTTAGTTACAGCTCAGCTTAATGGGTCGGAGCATCCCGAGCAGAGTTCTTTACCCAGCGGAAGGGGGAAAAAAAATAGGAGTCTCACCTGGGATGCTCTGGATGGTTTTAAATTACAGCTGGGGCTGGGAGGTTTCACTTTTTTCCATCATCCCACACGCCTGCCTCGTGTGAACCCCATCCTGATCCGGCTGTTTCAGCAGCGTGGGTAATCATTGCTGGCATCTGTATTTAGTGTACGTGGATCTCCCCCCTGCCCCGCTCAGGTGAGACCCCACCTGCAGCTCTGGGTCCAGCTCTGGGGGCCCCAGCATCAGGAGGATGTGGAGCTGCTGGAGCGASGCCAGAGGAGGCCGTGGAGATGCTCTGAGGGCTGGAGCCCCTCTGGAGCCAGGCTGGGAGAGCTGGGGGTGTTCATCTGGAGAAGGGAAGGCTCCAGGCAGACCTTAGAGCCCCTTCCAGTGCCTAAAGARGCTCCAGGAGAGCTGGAGAGGGACTTGGGACAAGGCCTGGAGTGACAGGACAAGGGGGAATGGCTTCCCAGTGCCAGAGGGCAGGGATAGATGGGATATTGGGAAGAAATTCCTCCCTGTGAGGGTGGTGAGGGACTGGGATGGAATTCCCAGAGGAACTGTAGCTGCCCCATCCCTGGAAGTGTCCAAGGCCRGGTTGGATGTGGCTTGGAGCAACGTGGGCTAGTGGAAAGTGTCCCTGCCCACAACAGGGGGTAGAACTGGGTGGTCTTTAAGGTCCCTTCCCMCCCAAACCATTCCGGAATTCTATGAAATGCTGCCTTCCCTCCTCGATGCCGATTCCAAGCGTCCCACACCAGCACTGCCCCATCCCCCCTCACCTCACTGCAGCCGTACAGGGGTTGTGACAAGCTGTGGCATTATTTAAGGGTGTCCTACCTGGTCCAACCCCTGTGAGACCCATCCGAGCGCCGGCAGCTTCTCCTCAGCAAGGAACCCAGACCCCACCCCGCTTCTCCTTTGGGGTCTGCGTGATGCCGAGAGCAGCCACGCACCCATCCCCGTGCCAAAACCCCGCTGGCCCCCGTGGGGCCGGGACTGCGTCCCCCTGGGTGCTGTCACCTGATGGGTGACTTCTCCCCGCTCCTCTCGGTCTTGTGACCGACCTGGCCGTGATTCATGTGCCGGGAACCCTGCAGGTGCCCCGGGCTGCGCTGTGGCCAACCCTGCACGTCCCCCGGGGACCCCCGACCTTCGAAAAGGGGAACTCATCAGGGTTTTTCACCTGATTAACGATAGTTACAGGGAGGGGAGCATGAGCCCGGTTTTTGTGGTGTGGCTGAAGGGATGCTCGCTCCCTAAACCTCACTTGAGCTGGGAGCTGAGCTCGGGCAGAGCCGAGCCTTGAAGGCTGAGGGGCACTGCGAGCTGCTCATCGCCGTCCTGTTCAGCGTCTCAGGAGCTCTGGAAAGCTCCACACGGCGCATGGCTGCGGGTTTCAGGCTTTAAACCCCACAGAGGGAGGGACGGATCATCCGTAATGGTGGCGATGATCACCATCATTGTCACCTCATCCTGGATTACAAAGGATGCTCAGCCACGGAGCCTGGGGCACACGCCAGAGCACGGAGACTTCCCTCCCCAGCCCTTGGATTCGCTGTAGATGCAGATCTGGGGCTGGTAAGGTCACGGAGTGGTAAACAGAGTGTGGCTGGTGGGGACCTGAAAGGTCACCTGCCTCCTACCCCCGGGGGACGACTGTGCCAGGGCCATGTGTGTAGGCGGCTGCCTGGATGGTCGACAACACAARCTCTTCTCGAGCAGCTCGGAGAGGGAAAAAATACACCCGGAGCCACCCAAACCACGGGGTGGGCGTCGCRGGGCTATCTGATCAAGCCACGGTGGTTTCGCAGGGCTGTGAGTTTTGTTTTGTTTGCAAGTGGTGGGCTGATGTGGCATTTCAGGGGTGTCGGTTCCCTCTGGCAAACAACAGCTGTCCAGATGTGGGCGTATCAGCAGCAATTTATTCTCTGGGCATCCCAGGGCCTGGCCGTGAAAGATGCTCACGGCAGCGGTGGGATTCAGGGTAAATTCTGGAGGAGGAGAAACTTTCTCTGTTGCTGTTGGGCGTGGGAAATCCTCGTTTCAGGCCAAGCTCTGGCTGAGGGAGCTTCAGCAGGGAGAAACTGCTGGGCAGCCTTCCCGATCCCGGACCAACACCCTCCCGGCACGGCCTGAGTCCTTCCCAACACCGTCTCCTGCCTCACCTTGGTTTTCCTGATTTGCCTGTGAAAACTCCACACCCTCCTCCTCCGGGAATATTCGGAAACACTCGCACTGAAATATGCATGGAAAAGGAGATGGGCATATCCCTCTTGGAAGAGCAGACGGGCATCTCCCTCCTCCTGCCAGGGCTGAAGGGACCCACGGGCAGAACTCGCTGCCTCGGGGTGTCCCTGGGTCGATCCCAAAGGAGAGATCCCCATAAACCAAACCCCAGGGTGGCTGGGTGGGGGGGGGGAACTATGAGAGCATTGTGGGTGGCTGTGGGAAGCCCTTTCCTGCCTCAGTTTCCCCCGTGGTAAGACCGGGATCAGCCCTGCCTCACCCTGCCTGGCTGCAGGGGGAAAAGCTTGGGATGGCGGGGAGAAGCCCTTTGGAGCAGGGAGCAGCTGCAAACAAATCCTGCTGATCCTGGGGCACCCCGCACCCCACGAAAAGAGGTGCTGAGTGGCCAGGGTCAGTTCCTGAAGGGAACAGCCCTGGGAGATGGCTGGAGGCCAGGGGTGCACCTGCAGGAGCATCTGGGATGCTGTGGGGGGAGGCTCTCCCTAAGAGCATCCCACAATTTCCCACTGCTCCCAGGGCTCGGTGGGTGACCCCAGGCTGTGGCAGCAGGGGCCTGCTGAGTGCACCGGGGAGCTGGGAACCTCTGGGTCATCGAAGTCCGACACAGGTCTCGTTTTCCAAGCCCRGAGGTCTTTCCTGTTATTATCCAGCTGGGGAACAATAGCGGTGGCAGCTGGCGCAGCGTGACCTGGAGATAAGGAGACGGTTGATTAGCAGGAAAACTACGGAGCAGGTCCAGAGTGAAAGTGGTCCCGAGGGAGCAGCACGATGGGAAGGATGGGATTCCAGCCAGGGATGAGGCACGGAGCGGGCTGCGAACCCAAGGATGATGTTATGGAACAAGCAGCACCCTCGGCRTGGTGGCCCCAGGGAGGAGCCCCGGAGTGACCCCACGAAGGCTTTTTTTRATGTGATACCAAGAAACAGAAGAGGAACTGGACGCTGGTGCCTCAGCTCCCGGAGCTGTGCCATGACACGACACTCCGGGGGCGTGAGTGATTCCCTGACGGAGAGGAGCAAAGGACGGCAGAGCTCCCCAAATCCGCCCCATCCCACGGAAAAAGGGCTCGGTGGTGTGTGGGCGCAGAGGGGTGAGCCCAGCACGGGGATGTCCGCCTCACGATGCCGTGTGAGGGGAGGGACGTGCTCCCAGACAGAGAACTCCAAAGGCCGTGCGCCTGGGAAAAAGCGCTGCTCCCCAGGGCTGCGTTCAACCGGCGAAGGAGAAACTGGGGAGAGGCCAAAGGCGAGGGATCCGTGAGCCATTGAAACCGGCCCGGGGGGGAATTCGCCATTTCCTAGCAATGAGGAAATGTGAGGTTGGCTGAGGACCCGCGGGGCTGCGGGCAGGGAACGGGAAGCGAGAGCCGCCGACAAGCGAGGACAGGCCGGCCGGGGGCCGCGGGGCGAGTCCGGCCGTGCCGGCCCCGCTGCAGGCAGGGGCGGCTGGCAGAGCCGCCCGGCTCTTTCCACCACACCTTGGGATGCGAAGCCCGGCGGGCATCCGCCTCGTCCCGCAGCCGGCTGGGATAAACAGGGCAGAGCCAGGAGCCCGGGCACGGCGGCTCCCCGGGCGGGAGCGAGCCCGGTGGGCTGGGACCACCGTATCGAAAACGCTTGGGGTTTCGTTTGTTCTGCCGAGGAGGGTTTTGGGGCAAACCACATCTGAAGGTGCTCGTGGCTCCCGGAGGTGTGGGAGAGGCCGGGAGCTTCCCACTGCCGCGGACAAACCCAGCCCAAACCGACTCGGGGAGCAGCTGAAAGAGGAAACAAAACCCGGGCTGAGTTTCTCCCCACGGAGCATCCCTTGAACGCTCGTCCCGGGATGTCTGGCGGCGTCTCTGGGCACAGCTGAGCTGCTGCTTTCCCTCAGGAACAGCTGGAATGTGCATCCCGGGATGCTGCAAGAGCCTGGCTGAATGGTCCAGCCCCAGGGGGCGGGATGGGGGGCCAGGATCCTCAAACCAAACCAGCTCTAACAGGGCGGCGAGGGGCCCTGGAGCCCCACAAAGCTCCTCTGATGTTATACACCATTTTGGAGACCCAATAACCATTAATCATTACTAATTAATGAAACCATCACTGCAGGACCGGCCCACGTGCCCCTTGCTGCCTGTCGGTCCCCTCTGGTTGCTGGCACGGACACAGAGGTGGGGACGTGTCCCCGTCCTCGCCTTGCCCGCCTTCCCTATTACTTCAGGAGCCCTAAATTCCTGCCACGGCCCAGGTGCCTCTCCCAGGGCCCGCCCGGCTCCTGGAGCAGCACAGCCAAGCCACCAGCTCCCGGTGCAGTCACCCCCCACCATCCCCAGCCCGTGGGGACCCCCAGGCCGGGGGGGTTTGTGTGTCCAGAGCACGAGGACGAGGGCTGGGAGCTCCTCACTGGATCACCCCAGCGTCACCCAGCCCGTGGCTGGCGTGGGGAGCCGGGCGCCTTCGCACCCCGTGGGGCCGGGGGATTCTCCCGCGTTGGCACCCAAAAGGGGCAGCGCTGTCCATCCCCAGCGGCACACGGGGACGATCCTGACCTATTTCCCGGGGGRTGCAGCCAGGCTGGGTTCAGGGAACGCTCGGGGAGTGCAGAGATGTGCAGATAGAGGCGCTCCGAGGTGTGAGATATCAGTAATTAATTCGCGGGTTGATATAGTTATGCGCTTAGATCATCATCAGCTGATCCTGCTAATCCCTTCTTGAGCAAGTCCCCGGGTGAGGGGGAGCTGCTGCCTGGCGTGGCTGAGCTCCTGGCAGCTGGGCTGGCCCTGTGGCATCCCCAGGTGCCACCGAGGCTTTGGGGGTGCGAGGGGTGTCCCCCAAATTCCTTAATTCCCCCCAGCCCTAAATCTGTGTTTCCCACCAGAGGGGAGAGGCCTCCTGCTCTCCATCAGTCCCAGGGCTGCTCCCCTTGAGCCGGGGGACTGAGAGTTTCTCTCCTTAGAGTGATTATTTCAATGTTTATTAAAAATAGGTAATTATTACTCTGTTGATTTAGGGATCGTGTTTAGCACGAGCTTCTCTTGGCCTCCAGCCCGGTTTTGGGAAGAAACACCCCCCATGTGCTGCTGGGCGCTGCTGTTGCTCACCAGGAACACTCAATTTTCGCAAGTTCACTGCTATTTTTTGAAACCCCAAGTCCTCCTCTCCCTCAGTCATCCCGTGGAGTGGGTGGGTTCGCTTTGGGAAGGGGCTGGAAGCGCCCAAACCCAGCTCAGAGCCCCATGCTGGGTGAGCAAAGCGGAGCTGTGTCCATCCCACAGCCATGCCTGGGCTCAGCTCAGCTCACAGACCCCCCAAAATCCCTGGGACTCTGCGTTTCCATGGATTTGTGGCCTTTGAATTCAGCTGGGCTCTGCTAGGCTGGTGAATCTGGGATACGCCACYGGTGCTGCAGGTCCCACCTTACACCCCACCGACCCCACACCCGAGCTCACCCCACTCTTGTTTTCTCCCAGCCCTTCGCACGAAAAAGTCGAAAAGCCACGACAGTGGAAAGTCGAGGTAACAAATACAAATAAAACTTCCTCTGGAGGCTAAAAATGACACCCTTAGACGGCGAAAAAAAACTTCTCTGGGTGACAATAACAGAGCGCGGAGCTATTTCAGTGCCGGGCTGTTCCATTGCAGCGCTCGGCGCTGGGGTTGTGGCTGCTCAAAACCAGCCACTTCCCCAGGGACGTGACGTGTTTCCTTTCCATCACAAACTGATTTAGAAGCAAAACTTTCTACATTTAGGYGGCTGAGAGGCTCAGCTTCTCTTTTCTCTCTCTCGCACCGACGGTGAGCGAATGGAAGGAGAGATAAAGGGGGTGGGACCAGCTCGGAGTGACTGTACGCGGCTTCCTCCTTTTCAGTTTTTTCCCTTCGTTCTTTCTAAATAATCGAAAAGCGAACCAGAAAACCGCAATTAATATTTTCCACGCCGTGGAGGCCTCGTGCGCATCCCAGTGAGAGTTTGTGGCTCGGGGCTGCCCGGGGCTGCCGCGTTTGCAGCCTCGTGTGGGCCCAAGTGCCACCAGTGCCTCGTCCTGTGTCCCGCAGGGATCGTCCCACCGCAGGGACACTGCAGCCACCCGGGCAGGTTCCTGATCCTGACCATCCCCATCCTCATCCCTGTCCCCATCTCCRTCTCCATCCCCATCTTCATCCCCATTCTCGTTCTCCRTGCCCATCCTCATCTCCATTCTCCACCTCCATCCCATCCCTATTCCCATTTCCATCTGCATCCCCATTCCCATTCTCCATCCCCATCTCATCTCCATGTTCATCCTATCCCCATCCTCATCTCCATTTGTGTTTCTCCATCCTCATCCCATCCCCATCTCCATTCTCCATCCCCATCCTCATTCCCATCCCTGTTTTTTCTGCCATCTCCACGGTCTCATTTACGCTGTTCCACCACATCCCACCTCCATTTCCATCTCCATCCCCATCTCTATCCTCATCCCCATTCTCCACCTCTGTCCCCATTCCCATTTCCATTCTCCATCCCATTCCCATCCCATCAGTGTCCCACAGGACTGTGGATCACTCTGGGCTCCGGCTCCCAGCGATCCCAATCCCAGCTCGGCCCGGGCGTGCATCCAACTCCTCTCATCTCCAATTAAACCCGGGAACGACGGTGATAATTTCCTAGAAGGATAAACATCCGATTGCCTTTTCTCCACCAAAAATAAACACCCTGGCCACAAGGAGCTGAGGGCAGGGAGGAAGGGATGATGGAGTCTGGCTGCAGGATGTCAGCGGAGCCGTGACCTCTCATTTACACCAGAGCCTCGCTCCGACCTGCCGGGCCAATTACACCCTGCTCCGAGGGCAGGGATAGAAAAAGAGAAGGAGAAATCCAACTTTAGCAGACTTCCATGACATCTCACGGTGTCATTTCCTCTGCTGCTAATCTTAGCGCCGCTGGCAGCGGGGTTCGTGTTTTTTTCCTCGGGTTGTGGTGTTACCCAGCTTCCTTTTTCTGTTGCTTTCCTTCCCGCCGGGTCCTGCAGCTTCACCCAGCGGTGTGTGCTGGGAGGGAGCTGGGATCCTGCTCCTGCATCCCCCTCGGATACCCTGATCCTTCCCGGAGGGGACACGAGCTCTGCAGGACCCCGGTGTGATTCAGCCCCTCCGAGGCAAACAGCCACTTCCTGGAGGGAAAGTCCCGGCCACGTTTAACCCCCCAGGCAGGACTGAAATCCACGTTTAACCCCCCAGGCAGGACTGAAATCCGCTCTCCCTGCTGGGCAGCCGGGGAAAGCGACCAGCAGGATGGCACAAACCTGTTTTTTTGGGATCAGGTTGCTCTGGGACAGACCCAGGCACTGATACAGAGCTGAGATGCAGCAACCAGAGCATCTGCATCTCCTCTGAAGGATCCCACACCTCCTTGTGCATCCCTGAGCGAGTCACTCCCTCGTGCCTCAGTTTCCCCTGCATGCAAATTGTCCTGGGGTCCTGCTYCCCGCGGTTTGTTCCAAGGGGAATGCTATTCCTGGCCATGGGCAGGATGGAGGCAGCTTTGTCACGGCAGAGGCACYGGGATGTGCTTCAAGGAGGGCCTGCAGGCGGGTGAATCTGAGCCTCGGAGAAAACTGAGTCTTAGATGAAAGCCTAATTAAGGAGCTAATTAAAGGGGAGGTCTGGCTAAGCGGCCAGTAGGCAGAGCTCTGCTGATTTATGTCTTTAATTTCGGTTTTGCTTTCCAAGAGAAGCAGGCTGAGGGCAAAGGCAGGGCAGTGCCCGGTTCCGTGCCCAGTTCCATGCCTGGTTCCCACACCGTGCCACCGAGGGACCCTCAGCCGGACACCACCGTCCCTGTCCCCCTCCTGGGTGACCCCGGGCAATGCCTGGGATCACCTACACGAGGGTCTCGCTGGCCACCCGCTGCTCCCACTGCCCACGGGGGTCTGCTCATCCCACGCAGCAGATCCCAAAACAACCGGCACCACCACTGCCCCCACCTCGCTCTGCCAGCATGGAGCCCTCTGTGCTCCATCCATATTTTATTCGGGAAGCTGCAGGTCTTCAAAGTCCCCAAAGTGCCGAGGGGACATGCAGGAGGTCGGGTCAGAAACGGGGTGAAGGGAGGAGAAGGGACGACGCCATCCTTCCTGGGATACCCACGAGAGCCGGGACACCTCTGGGCGTGTTCCCGGAGGGAAAGAGAACTCGGCTTTGGAAGGGGAGGGGCTGGGGCTGGCGCTGCGGGTCTGGGCTGGGAGCAGGGTGGGTTGATCCGTGGTGGGTCCTGGGGTGTCCTCTGCTCCGGGCAGAGGTGGCTCTGCAGTGTGGGGACGTGCGGGGCGAGGACAGGATGGCCGGGGTTAATCCTCGTAGTGTTTGGTGAGGAACTGGGTCGAGGCCACCGGGTAGCCCAGCTGAAAGTCCTCCACAAAGTTCTTCAAGTCCCAGGAGCCTGGGGAGAGAGGGAGAGAGGGTGAGCAGGGCTGGAGGAGGGCTGGATGGAGGGAGCAGCCCTGTTCGGCTGCTGCTCTGCCCCAAACCACATCCTGCACACCCCAGGAGGCCCCGGGGACAGCAGGGAGCAGCAGGGACCCCAGCTCTGAGCATCCCGGGGGTACACGGGGTTGTTTCCTCTCCTGCCCCCTGACCTTTGGGGCAAACCTTCCTACGGCTTCCTACGAGCCTACCCTGGGGGTGGCCTGGCTGGAAATCCCCCTGGGGGAGCCACAGGAGATCCTCTCCCTTGCAAGCACTGAGCTGCTGCTCCACAAATTCTTGGAGCCGAGGGGGTTCCTCCTTCCTGACCCCCCTCCCCTGCTGCCGGCCCTGACCCCACAATCCCGGAGATCTGGGGGCAGCTCGTGCTGGATCCACCTGTGGTTTATCCCACGTAGGCAGCAGGGAAACCCTCTCCAGGGCCTTGGGCAGGAGGGATTCCCTCATACCCGGTCCCATGGGCCAGAAATCCCCCTGTGCCCTGCTCGGGGTTGGGCACCGAGCCCGGCTCTGGCTGGCGGCTGCCGGAGCATCCTGCTCCCGACCAGTGGGGGCTTTCCCTGGCACCCAAACAGCTCACGCCGCCCCTCCTTGTGGGACACCGGGGGAAAGGGGCCCGCTGTTTATCTGAAACCTGTCCTTTCCTCTTCCTGGCTGCTCTTTAATGTCACGCGGCAGCCTGGCAGCCCTTATCCGCTGTCACATCTCAGCCCCGACTGGAGCTCAGCGTCCCCTTTGCTCTTGCAAAAGTGCTGAGCAAAACCCGAGCTGCTGCATCACCTGCGTGGGGTGGTGATGCCTTGGGGTGCTGGTGGAGCTCCCACCTGCTCCCCACCTCGGGCTCCGAGCTCCAGAAAAAGCTCTGGAGATTCTCGTGGTGACGGCACCGCTCCCTGCGACCTCCCGGCGCTGCAGGAGGAGGTGGCCGGGATGCTCCAGTGCCCGGGAAGGAGGTCACAGGATGCTCGGGAAGGGCCCTGCTCCCTGCATTCCAGCTGGGATGAGATGTTGGAACGCCTCGGGCTGCTGCTGGAGGGTCCCAGGTGTCCCCTGCCACCCTCTGAGGCCCCAAACCAAGCTGAGAGTCCCGATGTCCCCCGTGGGGGTCACTGCCACCCAGGACACAGAGCCACAAACACCTCCATCCCCAAATTCCACCCCCGGCAGGAGGGCCAGCTCCTCATTTTTGGGTCTCAGCCCACCCCTCCCCCTTAGGGCTGAGGGTCCCGGTGAACGAGGCACCAGGGGAAGGGCCCTCAGGGGGGGCCGCTCCCGCTGCGCCCGCTGCCTCTGCCGGGTGCCTTTCAACCGGAGGGTTTCAAAGCGCTTGGAAAACCCCGCGGGAGAGCAGCCGGTGCCGCGCGGGACCGGGGTGAGAGCGAGACGCGGCACCCCCGACTCCCAGGGGTGCCGGAGCTGTCACTGATGTTCGCGGAGCCCCCGGAGAGGCGCGGATGAAAGGGGCCGGGGGAGGCAGAGCCTCTGCGGGGCTGCAGGCGCCGGCCCCGGCTCTGGCCCCGCGCGTGGGGCCGGGGTTTTTCCTGACCTACTTTCCTCCCTGCCGTGGCACCTCTCGTGCCCGGCCCGTCGGGGCAGGGAAAGCCCCGGGGCAGCCGGCAGGGTGGCAAAGCGGGGACGCACCGGGGGATGCCAGGACTGGGCGTCCGGGTCCACCCCCCCCCCCACGCCAAATCCAACCCCTCGGGTGCATCCCCAAGGCGGGTGCCCCGTCCCGGCACGACCAGCTCCCGGCACGGGGTGACATCCCCGTGCCAGCCGTCCCGAACCACCCCATCTGGCTCCMGGGGCCGGGGACTGTGAGTCACCGGGATCACGGAGCCGGGAAGGGAGCAGGGGGCCGGCCAGGGAGCCGAGGTCGCGGTGCCACCGTCCCCTCTGCCTGCCGCAACAATACGGCGTTTCATCGGCGGCTTGGTCCGTTTTCAAGCTCATTTCCCAAAGGATTATATCATCCCACTCGGCCCTTATCTGAGCGCCCGCCGGAGGAAGGGGAGTGCCCGCCGCCACCCACACGTGCGCGGCCGCCTGAGCCCGGAGCGCCCGATGGGGAAACTGAGGCACGAGGCAACGGCTGGGCTCGGGGAGCTCGGCATCCCTCTGATCCCACAGCTTTCCCAGCGCTGCCATTGTCTCCCGCACTCCTCCCCCCCCCCCACCTCCAAACGCCGGTCCCCTCCTCCCCCGGCCCCCCGGCTGTAATTTATCAGCCGCATCAGCGGGAATGTTCTCCTGATGGGAGCCGTGATGGGAGCCCTGATGCTTCTCTGCCAAGATTAATGATGTCCCAGCGGAGGTGGGCGGGAGGCCGGCAGCTGCTTTGGTCACCATTAAGTGACACCCGGGGACTTCGGGCCGGGACCGCGTTCTCCCCGCAGCCCTCGGCCTCCTCCCGTCCCAGCCGCAGCCTTTCCCTCCCCGCCGGGGCCCAGTCCAACCCGATTTTCCGGCTGGGTGGATCGGATCGGAGGCGCACAAGGTCGGCTCATGAGTCAATGCCGCGGCCCCGATCCCGAGCTGGAGCTGGAGCGGGATGGAGCCAAGGGGAGGGCGGCTGGCCAGGCTCATCCCGCTCCCTGCTCCCCAGAGGACTTGTTGCTTCCCGGAGGCAAAATTTCTGAGAGGGAAGAAAAATCCATTCCCGGCTGTAAAATATCTTTCCAGGGCAGGAGGGGGTTTGGGGATGCCGGAGCATCTCCCGGTGCTCACCGGGGCTGGTGGGACAGGGTGGAAGCAGAGGGATGCACTCAGGCACCACTAGGTGCAATTAAACATCAAGATTTTGTGCTAATTAACGTCCCCCCCACCCCCCATGAAAGCTGTGGGGACCTTTAATTCCCCAGCGCCTCAGCCGGGGYCTGGTGGGTGCCTGAATTTCCCCGGCCGAGGGATTTTCCCGTGGATCGAGAGCCTGCGGCTGGCGCTGCCGCCTCGGGATGCGCCGGGTGGCTCTGACATTTCGCAGACCACAAAATRTTATCTTGCATCTCCCCAAAACACAACCACGGCTTGCAAACCTCCCTGGCTGSGAGGGAAGTGGGGCGAGTGGCAGGAAGAGCTGTGGGAACACCCCAAATGTCCCCACCTTTGGTCCCGAGCAGGGACAGAGCTGGTGCTCGGTGACAACTTAGTGGCATGGCCAAAAACTGAGGCGAATCAGACTCCAGGGGAGAAACTGAGGCTCTGAGTTATTCGCCCGAGGTCACACGGAGCCGGCTGGTGCCGGGGATCGATCAGGAACACTCGCGGGGAAGGATCAGGGTGGTTTCTTTTTCCTGATGAAACAAGGTTTTTGCTCAAGAGCCGCCCTGGAGAAACACCTCGGCCGTAAACAACCGATTTCCACATCGCCGCCGGCGCCGGGGGGATGTGAGCGGGTCCTGCAGCCCTCCCAGCACCCGCCCCGTGCCCGCGGGTGCCATCCCGAGTGGGACATCCCCACGGCAGGGTGGGCGCCGGGGCCGCCCTGGRAGTGTCCTCGCTCCCCGTGAGCCGCTGGCGCTGCAGAGCCAGGCGGAGGGGGAGAAGCAGCAGGGATTTGTTCTCCACACTCGCCGTGGCCCCTCGCGTTTTGAATTCCCAGGGATCTTTTCCAGGAGCGGGGACAGGCGACGCGGGCAGGTCCTGGTTTAGTGCCCTCTTCTGGAGGCTGCGGCCGAGCTCCTGCCATCCCGCCTGGCACAGTCACCTCCCCCGGCTMGGCCACGCTCGGCCCGCGACCTTCCCTGCTCTGGCCTCCAAAACGCTTCCCGTGCCAGGAGGGAATTTTTCTGGGAGCTGAGCGGAGAGAGAAACGCTCTCGTGGGGCTCGGCTCTGCCAGGGGACGAGCTGCCAGAGGGAGGGATGCACGGATGCACGGGGATGCAGCCCTGGATGCCGGATGCATCCCGAGGCTGGGCTGGGCCAGCGCCGCTCCCTCTGCAGGGCTGGTGACGATGGGTGACCCCATCCTCGGCGAGACGGAGGTGTCTCTGCCACCAGATGTAGGACAAAGCAAAAGCAACAGGAAGGGGTTCACTTGAGGCCAGATAAGATGGGAAATTCCAGGCAAGGATGCAAACTGTGCCTGCGGCATCGCCGGGAGAACCTGCATCGCTTGTGCTGCAGGAGAGGAGCGAGGCAGAGCCACGGAGGAGCTGGCTGGGTTCTGATCCGCGATCCACTGGAATTGGGGTCACCCCCTCCTTGTTCCCATGTGCTGCCAAAGGTGTTTGCCCCTCTCCCCCCTGCACTGCCTTCGCGCCACAGGCCTGGATGCACCGGCAGATCCATCGGTGTTCATCCCACTGCCTTGGGGACGGATTTATTTAAAACCCTTGAGCCACCAAAATCTCATCCTTTGGCTGCTTTTCTAGGGCTCGTTCCCTGGGAATGAGGATGATGGGCTGCCGCAATCCAGCAGCACTCCCTGGACGGGCCAAGGATGTGATGCAGCAGTGAAATGGTTAAAAATAACCTTCGAGCAAGTCCTTAAACAGCAGCCCCCGCCAGACCCCCGCAGCTGCCTGACAAATGATGCTCAGGCCTCGGATGTTGCAGGAAAATATCCGCTGGGTCTTTCCCAGGAAGCTCGGATGGGAAGGAGACCACGCCAGTTGGGGAATGCCCGGCCACCCCACTCCTCAGGGACATGGGGGTGGTGGGGGACCTTCCACAGGGCAGCTGAACCCCTTTCGGGGTGAAATTTTGGGGGCTGGAGCCACATATCCCCCTAATAAGAGGATTTATCCGGGAAAAGCTCCTTGGTGGGTGTCTCAGCGTCCCTTCCCAGCTCCGGGATGCTGCGATGGGGATGTGGGGACTGCACGGAGGCCCCTCCTCCGAGCAGGAACGAGGGGCCGGGAAGCGTCCCACTCCGCTGGCAGGGGGGTGACATCAGCGGTGTCATTAAGAAGCAGCGCTAATGAGCCAGAAAACAAAGCCGAGGGCAGGGAGAACCCGCAGGGAGACTCGCGGCAGCCGCGTCCCGCTCCGGCCCCGCGGTGGGCACCACGACCGGGCACCGAGGGAGGGGTCGGGGGCTGTCCCAGAGCCCCCCCGGGGCCGGTCCCCCCATCCCGGGATGCGCGGTGCGGGTTAACAGGCACGGGGTGAGTCAGGCAGAGCAGCCCAGACGCACCGACCTGACCTGCCCGTCGAGCTCTGCTCATGTGGTCCCAGCTGGGAAAGTTTTGAAATTTCCCTTGTGGAGGCCACGCGAGCCACAGAGCCCCGCGCTCCGGGCAGGGCGGGGAGGAACCCACGCKTGGCACCGGCCAGGGTGGGTCCTTGTCCGTCCTGGGGTCAGCCAGGCTGCCCCACGCCCCAGCACGGAGCGGCCCCGTGGTGGCTCGGGGGTCTCGGCCGCTCCATCCCTGGCGTGCAGGGYTTTTGGGAGGAGGCAGTGGAAGGGAGTTGTGGAGCTGGGAGTTGGCGGGCGTTGTGTCAGCCCGGTTTGAGCAATCCCTTGCTAAACCTTCCCCGTGGCTGATCCTTATCCGCCTGCTCCGAGGTGCTGGTGATGCAACTCCCGCGGCTCGGGCTGGAGGGGGGATGGTGCCAGCAAGGGCTGGATTTCACAGCCCACATCTCTCCCTGCTTCCGATCCCGCTAGCCAGGCCGTTACCGCATTTTCCAAGGGTTTCTGCTGCCTGGCAAGCATTTAACACCTCATCCTTGTCCCCTGTAAGGATCCCTTTGCACCAAGCGAGCATCCCCAGCCCGGCACTTYTGGTGTGCCTGRACTCYSGGCGTTACCCATSCCCCMGGGAAAGSCCCTCGGGGCCGGGATCGAGGGCGCTGGGGGTCCTTACCCAGCGAGTCCTCCTCCTCGGGGCTCAGGGCGACGGTTCCGTGTGCCGGCTGCCGGTACAGCCGGAACTGGTAGCGGTGGTACCCGCTGTGGGGCGGGGGCTTGGGCCGGACGTAACCTGGCACGCAAAAGAGCAGGGCTGAGCATCCCAAAGAGCAGAGATTCCCCCCCGGAACCAGGCACTCATCGCCCTCCTCCAGGCTGGGATCAGCTCTCCCCGCCCGGCTCCCTGAACCGTGGCCTCTCACCCTGCATCGGCTCAGGTGTTCCGTGGGCAAGAGCAGCCGCTGTGCCCCCCCGAAACAGCCCCTCGCCACCGCCCGGATCCCCCTGACCTCTCTTCCATCCCCCTCCCCATCCCTGCACCCTCTCCCAAACCCCCTCCCCATCCCCCCCGTGCTGGGAGCAGCCTCCCCTTGGCCGGGGACCTGCTGGGGACACAAGCCTGAGAGCCCCAGCACCCAGCAGGGCAAGGCCAGCACCCCTCGGGCTGCCCCAGGGGGGCCTTGGGGTGCTCACTGTGCCCCACGCACAGCCTGAGTGGGAGGGAGCAGTGCACAGCTGCCCAGATGTGGGCCCTGCAGCTGGCTGGGGGCAGAGATGCAGCATCTCCAGCTGGAGAAGGCCTGTTGTCCCGGGAAAAGGGACATCCATGGGAAGACCCCCCTGATGCACAGCGCAGCCACTCCTCGGTCTCCATGAGGGACAGGAGGATGTGACACCAAGGGACAAGAGGCCGAAGCTCCTCCAGGACTCGGTCACCTGCAGCCAGGTGAGCCCCCAGCCCCTCTCTCCACCCCCCGAGCSACGTCTGGCCCGTTCTGAACTGAAAGTCTTTGTTCGTGCAACATCACAGAAGTTGTTGGGATCCACCCGCTTTTATCTCATGTTTTTCTTTTGGGTTTTATCCCTCCCCCCTCTTTTTGCACCTTTTGGAGCCTTTCCAACCGCTGGGGAGTTTTTTAACCACTTTTGCCTCTAGAAAAAATAAGAGAAAGAGTGGCTCCTATTTCAGGCAGTGCCCAGCTGTGCCGTGGGGTGCTCCTTGTGTCCCCCCCTCGTGTCCCTCCCTCGTGTCCTGCTGTGCCCATCCCAGCCATCCCCTTGTCCCAGCTGGCTGAGACCCTGTCCCCTCATGTGGGGTCTGCACTCACTCGTCAGGACCTTCCCTCTGATCTTCCCAATCCTCAGATCCGAACCCTGAAAGGACAAGAAGAAGGAGGTGAGGAGGTGCTGGGAACCTCGGGAGAAACACACAGGGGGGATGGACCCCTCCTGGTCCCCCCAGCTGAGCCCACTTCTCCCCAGGGACTTGTTTTCTGACATTCTGTGTGTTTTTCTTGGAAAGACCATTTGGGAGCAACTTCTCCGGGGTGGCTTTTCTTTGGGATTTAGGGGCTCGATCCACAATGTCCTGGCACACAGGTGGTGCTGTCACCTGCACATGGAGACTGCCAACGATCTGGGGATCCAGGCCAGGGATCCAGGCTCTGGCACACCAGGAAAGCCACAATAACCCCGTTAAAAGCACACGGGTGTTTGGGAAGGGTGGCCCATTCCAGGTGGGATTGTGGTGATTTCCACCAACATTCCCATGGCAAGGCTGTTTTCCATCGTGGTGGTTTTCCTCTCAACAGAAACTCCTGCTTCCAGAGCAAGTCCCACTGGAGTCTTGGCTCTCCATCCCCATCCTGGGATGCTTCCCGGGAGGAGGGAAGCTTTGCTAGGACACCAAACCTCCTGTGGGGACTGGATGAATGACAAAGGGGCAATAACGGGAGCTGCACCCACAGCCCGGCCCTGCACATCCCACCTCACCCCTGACCTGCCGTGCTATTCCCGGCCATTCCCAACCTCCCGGCGCTGCCAGCGCTCGTAAATCCTCTCCTACGGCACCCGTTATTCCAGTCCTGCCCACACACGCTCCCCTGCCAGGGCTCCTCCGTCCTAACCTGCCCTGGGAGTTATTATCCCGAAAAAAAAGATGCCTCAGATAACTGCCGGCAAAAGTGCACGCGGGGAGCAGGGTCGGTTCCTCGGCTCCCCGGGATCAAAGCTTCCCTTCCCCTCCAAAGGAACCCGCTCGGCACTGAGTCACGGCCGGCGACAGCCTCCTGCCAGCTGCCCYCGGCGCACCGAAGGTCACCGGGGAGCCAGGGGCCCGCTCAGACCCTTGGATTTGGGCTCCCCATGGGCGCTGGCTCGCCACCTTGGCAGCCGGAGCCGAAAATATCCCGGTGACAGGGAGGTGATGAGTAAGATTTCGGGCAGGTTCGGATGCCTGGGATCACGGGGGGGGAGGGGAAGGAGGAGCGCGGGATGACAGGGGGGAGGCACCCGGGGGTGCCGGAGGGGACACCCGGGGCCGTGGGGCCGTGCCAGCTGCGGTATCCCTGCCCAGATGTGCGCACCCGCGCCATCCAGATGCGCGCGCCCGCTCCAGATGCGCGCCGCCCGCCCACCCGCGCGGGCCCGTGCCTCCTCCGCCCAGATGCGCGCATCTGCCCGGCCCCCTCCAGCTGCGCCTGCCTCCCCAGATGTGCCGCTGGCCGGCGGGGGGGAAGCTCCCGGCGCATCCCGGGCTCATCCCGGGCTCATCCCGAGCTCATCCCGAGCTCATCCCGAGCCCGCCGTGCGGCCGGGCCCGCTGCCAGCCCCGGCTCTTCAAAGGCAGGGAGCGAGGCTTTCTCTCCGCTCCCGGCAGGAACGCTCCCCGTGCGGGGACCGCGCTGCTATTCCTGGCCTTGCCATGGGCTTATCGGGAGAGGCCGGGCCTCCTCCCTGTTTTCCTGCCTGCCGATGTGGGCCGCCTGCTCGGCCCGAGATGCTGCGGGTTCTCGCTAGCCCCGGGCATGGGAGAGTCAAAGGATAAAGCTCCTTTTTAAGAGGCGAGAACAGGAAGAGGGCGGGGGGGGGGGGGGGGGGGAGAAAGTAGGGATGAGCACTCCAAACCCTGCTTTTTTTTTTTTTTAAATAGTAAACAGCTATCCCGGGAGCAAGGAGCGAGCTCTGGGCACGGCTGCCGGGATACGGGAGGGATTGGAAGGGTCGGGTGTGAGGCCCTGCGACATTTTCTCCTTGTTTTTTGAGGAGAGAATGGTTTGTAGGAGGAACAAGCCCCCCCCTCCWGCCCCTTTCCCCTTTGCTGACACGCCGGTGAGGGCGAGGGGAGCATCGCACTCCGGCAGCTCCCAAAGATCCCTGCCACGAGCGGAGCTAATGGACACTGATGAGCTGCCGTGTTTATTAATGCCCTTTTATGAGAGCATTAATAGTTCCTAATGACACCATTTGAGCTTCCCAGCCTTTTATCTCCTCTTTCTCTCTTTCCCCCGCCGAGGACGCAGTGTAGGAGGTGGAATTAGATATTCCCACCCTCCGGTCTGTGCCGGGTGGTGTCGAGTGCTGGCGGGGCACGGGATGCTCGTGCAGAGACCTGGGCGGCCTGGAAAATCTGTGCCACGCGGTTCGAGAGCCAGGAGCTCCTCTCTGCCATCTTCTCCGTGGCCAAAAGAGCGGGGAATGTTATCCCTCCCCTTCCCGGTGCCCTGGACATCGAGCGAGGCTCCCTGGAAGATCGGTGCTGCCTGCACGTCGCAGCGGAGGGTGGGGGRAATAAATAAATAAACACAAATAAATTAAAGGCAGTGAGTCACATTGTGTTTTCCTCTTGATCTCTTTCCCCCCCTCCCCTTCCCTTTCTTCCCCCTCTCCAGAACGTGTCTGATCCCATCGGAGAGGAGGGGAAAGGGATGGGGTGGCGAGCTCGCCAGCGATTCGCCCGGGCGAGGACGGAGGGTTATGGAAAGTGGGTGTGGGAATCGGCACAATCGCTGGCAGGGGACCAGGACAAACAGATGACGGATGGGACCCAGGGAAGTGCAGCCGAGCAGGGCTGGGCTGCTCCCGCCTCGCCGGGAGCGCGTCCCAGCCCGGCCCCGGGGGACCCCGGGACTCCGGTGGGGGGGGGGCTCAGCCAGGTGCGGGGGCTGCATCCCACGGGAAGCGGCCGAGGGGCCTGCCCGGCACGGCGCTGGTGCCATTAACCGACAATTATCCAAGTGGGGAAGTTCATCCCGAACACCCAGGGCTCCTCCCGCGCTGCTCCTCGCGGCCTGACGGGGCCGAGCAGCTTCAAAGCCGACCCGGCGGGAGCCCGGATTTGTTCTCCTCTCTTCCTGTGATCTTTGTAACGAGGTCAGGACGGAGGAATTGGCTCTCGGGAGCGCAGGGGGAGCATCCCGGGAAAGGCAGAGCCGCTGGGATGGCAACCCAGCCTCCCTGCGAGCGGAGCGCAGGCTGGAACAGGGAATAAAGGGATGGGATGCTGCTTTCAGGTGGATGTGGATCTGTTCCACCGTGTCCTTGCGGAGGAAGGTGAACCTTTTGGGGTTTCCTCCTCTCCACCAAAGCCAGCACCAGCGGGGAGAACCGCTCCTACCCCAGCTCCCAGAAACGTTCAGGCTCGTCCTGCTTTCCAACAAAAAGCATGTGAGCAAACGCCCGATCCAAGAGAAACTCTCCCTCCAATTATCCCTGCGCGCAGGGAGGCCGGGAGAGAGCAGGGCAGGGCCCGGCCGGCTCCCAGCACTCCCAAMCTCTGGCATTTCCCAGCTCAGCTGCCTGTTCGCACATTAGCTCGCTTCCACGGGGCGCCGGCTTCTGGATCTGGGGCACGGGATGCTCCCGAACGGCTCCGGCTCGCCCACGCCGCCCCGACCCCTCTCCCTGCCGGCGCGGCTCCAGCCCACCCTCGCTCTKCCCATCACCATCAAGCCAGGGTTTCGTGCCCGAAGGAACCTGTCAGCCCCGACCCCGCGAGTCCTTTTGTGATGGGAGATGTCACATCCCGTTACGCCAACCTTGTTATGCCGCTGGATCTCTCCGTCGGGAAAGAAATCGGGAGAAAGAGGAAAATACAGAGAAAAGCAGGAGGAGTTCGTGGGAGAAGAGCCCGCCGAGGTGGGAATGTCACCTCTGGCTGGAATGGGAAGGGCCTGGTGGGGAAGGGTCTCTCCTGGCTGCTGTTTTACTCCAAAGTGTTTTAACAGCATTCCCAGGGCAGGGAATGACTTAACACAAGGACGAGACTCCRACAAAGACTGGATTCCATCACACCCCAAGTCCCAAGAAACCTCCCCTTCCTGCTGGAACTCCACCAGCTTCCCAACCCCAAACCTTATCCCCAGCGTCCTGCTCTGGTGCTTCCCCGCAGCCCCAGTTCCTGGATCCTGGGATGACTCAGGGCCCTCGGCCTGTGCTTGGAGCCAGTTTCCCTCCCCAGGCACAGCTGGAAACGTGGCCCAGGCCGTCCCAGACCTGAGGCAGGAATGATTCCCAGCATTTCCCTGCTCCGAAACACAGGTACCCCACGTCTCCATCCAAACTTCCCGCCTGGATCCTCGTTGTCCTGACACTTTCATTCCATGTGTGTAAGGAACAGGAGTTAATCCTCTCTCCAGAGGCTCCAGGAATTCCCAGTCCAGCCCTGTGGTCCCCAAGGAGGGGACCAGTCAAACAACACGGGGTGGGATACATGGAATCATCCCATCTCCAGCTGCCAACCCCATGACCCACAGCCAAGATCCATTATCTTGATTTATTAACATTTATCTTAATGGAATTTCACCACTTTGGGTGGTATTTGACTTGTTCACTGTCAGTCTGCACCTCAAAGTTTGACAAACCACATCCGAGCCACATCCAGGCAGGAAAAGAGCGGAAAAGGTGCTTTTCCTTCTGCAGGGAACCTCTCTCTAGGGCAGATCCAGAACCTTAGGAAAGCTAAACCTGGGTGGGTTGGGATCTCACAGCCGATGGATTTGTCTGTGACAAACTGACCGACACTGACTACACGCCCTCATCCCAAAAAATTCCCCGAGGCTCATCAGAACTCCTGGAAAAGCTTGCTGAGGGTCCCCAAGGAGCACGAGGGGTCCCACTGTCRCCCTTGGGAGGCTCAGGCTGGAGCAGGCCCAGGGATGTCACTGCTCCAACACGGATCTGACGAGCCCCTCCCGGCTTTCCAGGGTCTGAACYCCAAAGATTTCCCCCAACTGCCTTTGGGATTCTTCAGCAGCTCTGGGCAGGGCCCRGAGTTTTTTCCAGCTCCCGATAAATGGGGAAGGCGACCATAAAAATATATTAAAAAATAAATATCGGGCACGGTCGTAATTTAAATGCAGCTTTGTCTGATCCACCCTAAYGCCGCAGGGGAGGACGTGCCACGGGTTATTAACTGAGCAAAATAAACATAAATCACCTCCGTGCCTGGCTCTTTGCAAGAATTTTTTTTAATCTAGAGACAAAACACTGCACTCCACAACCCGAACCATCCCCGCTCCGCGCTCCGCGGGGCTCCCGCTTCCCTCCCGGCAGCCCACGGACGGCATTCCCGGTGCCAGGATCCGGGATTGCTGGCTCTGCTGGGTGCGTTTCCAGCGGGAGACAGATCCCTGGCCGGCTCAGGCGTTGCTGGCACGGCTGCTGTGCCCATCTGCACCTTTCCCGCGGGATGTAGGTGAGGGGTCCGAGCCAGCGGGGCGGAGGCCGTGATGACACTCGGAGGGTTTTGAAACCTCAGACAAAACACTTTGTGTTGAAAAAGGGGAGGGATTTTGTTGGTTTTTTTTTTTTTTTTTTATAAAACACCTGTGGGATTAGGGAGGCAGATGGAGGGGGAACGGGATGCAGGATGCTGGGCTCCCTTCCCAGAGGTGCAGCCGAGCTGCCGTGGGAGGGCACGGGAGACGCGGCTCTGCCAGGGCACTCGCGGCCTGGGTTTGAGTGCTGGATTTGGGACTCGAGGCCTGTGGCTTTGCCAAGAAACTTCAGGGAGGAGTTTCCCTGCTGCCCCTTCCCTCTGCATCCCTGGCAGGGAAGCACCGGGGGGTGGTTGAAGCGAGAAAGTTGAATAAAATGAACGTTGAATAAAACGTAGACTGACTAAAATGAAGGTTGAATAAAAAGAAGATCGAATGAAACAAAGGTTGATCAAAATGATGATTGCACCAGGTTGTGGAAAGGGCTCTGCACGCTCTGTTTGGACCCCAGGAAGCCGGAGCAGCAGCTCCGGGGGGGGGGTGGCTGCACCCCAAAGCCCCTCCTGTGGAGCACCGCAATCGCGGTCACGCCCCGGCTCCCGGCCCCTGGGCCTGCCTCTGTTGCAAACCGGGATGAGAAATGATGGATGCGATTGCTCGGAACGGCAGGGATGTTGATAGCAACCCCAGGGGTGTGTTAGGAAGCCGCGCGGGTGCCGGGCTCGGCGCTGCCTGCCTCCAGCAGCCCCACGGTGTCGCAATTTCGGGCGAGCTCCCGGCGGAGCTGGCTCCTGGGTGAGTCACCCCGACCCGCCGGCCCCGTGCTGGCCCGGAGAGGGGAGGGATGGGGTGGGATTTGTCCCGCACGGGATCCAGCCCGGATCCCCCCCCGGGAGCATCCCGTGCCTCCTCGGTGGGATACGCTGCACTGCTGGGGTGGGAAGTGCTGGGTCTTGGAGGAGGAGGAAGGGATGGGGATGGCTCAGACCATCAGAAGGGCACTTTTTGCCCCTCTCTGAGGTTTTCCTGGCAGGTGACAAGGTGGCACCGCTCAAATGCCACTTGAAACACTGATTTTCCCAGAGGCCACCAGACCACGCCTGCTTTTGTTACCCTGGGCTTTGCCCCACCGGGATCTCCCCTCCTCCACCCCATGGATCAGGGCTCCCTCCATGCCCCAATCACCCCCAGTTCTGATGGGGCATCCGAAAAACACCACAAGAACTCCCAGGAATGGTGAACTACGGGAGGTTTCCACAAAGCCCCTGAGACTCCACCGCGAGGAACAAGCTGGAAGCGGCCAGAGAAAAAGGGCAGGGTAGGACTGGAAAGGTCTTTTCCATCCCAGTCCTTGGGAGTGGAAAACTTGCTCGCTCTGCGTGCGTGTAGCTTTAAGATGAGCTTGCTTTTCCAGCAGCAGATTTCCGGAGGATTCTTGGAGAAACACCAAATTTTGCCTAATTCAGTCGTTTAAAGGCCCGCAGCCTGGATTCTGTGTGGATGAGAGCGGAGCCTGCCCTGGAACCCTCCTCTGGGATGTGTCCGTGGGGAGGCTCTGCTGCCGTGTGGCCTTTGGGGACTGGGATAATTTCCTTTGGTGGTTGGGAAGCGCCAGCACATTCCCGGTGCTGCCACCATCCAGGCTGTGGCAACCAGTGAGAAGCACGGCCGTGGGGCACGTGGGCCTCAGCCTCTCATGCCTGAACCACACATCCCTCTGCGAGGCACAGCCAGGCTGGAATCATGGAGTGGTTTGGGTGGGAAGGGGTTTAAACCCATCCAGTTCCATGGGCAGGGACAGCTTCCACTATCCCAGGTTGCTCCAACCTGGCCCTGGGCACTTCCAGGGATGGGGCAGCCACAGCTCCTCTGGGAATTCCATCGCAGCCCCTCACCACCCTCACAGGGAGGAATTCCTTCCCAATATCCCATCTATCCCTGCCCTCTGGCACTGGGAAGCCATTCCCTGTGTCCTGTCCCTCCAGGCCTTGTCCCAAGTCCCTCTCCAGCTCTCCTGGAGCCCCTTTAGGCACTGGAAGGGACTTGAGGGTCTCTTTGGAGCCTTCTCTTCTCCAGGTGAACAACCCCAGCTCTCCCAGCCTGGCTCCAGAGCAGAGGGGCTCCGGGCTTGGAGCATCTCCATGTTCCCCTCTGGACTTGCTCCAGCAACTCCATGTCTTGATATTGGGAACCCTCGAGCTGCAGGTGAGGTCTCACCAGAGCGAGGCAGAGGAGGAAGAATCCCCTCCCTGGCCTTTCCGGCCGTGCTGTGGGTGATTTTGAGGGGGTTGCACCCAGCGATGACCACCAACAGATCCCAGTGGGATTTGGGGTCGGACGCTGCGCCCGTCACCGCCCCACCCCGCACGGACCCCAAATCCCACCCCGGCAGCCGGGCCGGGGGGGCTGCTCGGGGGCTTCCGGGGGTGCTCGCACACGCCGCAAAATCCTCCCCTGCAAATTCCTCCTCCCTGGGGTGTCTGATCCCGGTCCCAGGCACCTTCCCTGGCGCGGGGGCGGATCAAAGCCCGCGCGTGCCAGCCCTGCTCCCGCTCTGGGCCAACTTGGCTATTTTGGCTGCCCTAATCTGATGGGAGCGGGAGCCTGGGCTTGGGGGGCTCATTTATTCCTTCGGGGTTTTTTTTTTTGTTGTTGTTCTTTTCAGTTTGTTTTTTCTTTCTTTTTTTTTTTTTTTTTTTTGCTTTTCCCTTCCTTCCGCTGGCCGAAAAGTCTCCCTTTCGCCCCCGCTGACGACAGCCCTGGCCGGGAGGGGACAGCTCCGTCTGACCCCCCCCCCCCTCCAGCGCATCCGGGCGGCCGCGGGCTCGGCCTCGCCATCCCACCCCATCCCCCCTCCTCATCCCCCCCCACGCCGCTTCCTGACGGCTGGAATTGGCAGCACTCGCGGGGAGAGTCCAGAGCCGCCCTTGGGACGGGAGAAACTCCAACCGGAAACATCCTTCTCTGGAGCAGCATGAGTTTTCCCCGCTCTCCCCTCCCCGCTGGGGATTTTTTTTGCAGGGAGGGGGTGCTCTGCGAGGATGGGATGCTCAGGAGCCTTTTGCGCGGATTAGGATGATGAGAAGGAGCCAAAGGCACTTTTTTTTCACGGAGCTTTTTGGCTGCTGAGCATCCCGCGGCCCACAGGCTCTTGGCAGAGCCGCAGAGGAGCTGCTGACCCCCCCCCCCAAAAAAATGCACCCCGAGCAGCAGGAGGGGCTCGGGCAGAGCTCCCGAGGACGAGGGATTAACGCAGCGCCGCTGCTGCTGCCGCTGCTCGCCTGCCAAAGCCGCTCCGGCGGTGCCACGGACTTCCCTTTCTTCCATAAAAGTCCACCGGATCCGCGCTCCCGTGGGATGCTGCAAGGAGGGGGCCGAGCCGCCCTACCTGGGGCGCGTGCAAGCGCCGGGGGCTGTTTGTGCCGTGCCCCGTGCGCCTCCCAAAAAAAAAACCACCACCTTGGGAGCCGGGGATCGGCCCTCGCCCCGCTCCCTGCCCCGGCTCGGGCTCCGGAGAGGGAAAAATTCCCTTTTTTTTTTTAAACATATTTTGTGGGAGGCGAGGAGCGCGGCGGCCCCGTTCCAGCCCGGCTGGGAAGGGATGTGGGGAAAAGCCGGGAAGGGATGGCCGGGCTGGGGCAGCACGTGCTGCTCCTCACGGAGTTCCAGCATCGCTCCAACAGCGCTGCTCGCCTCCGGGGTGGGGCTCAGACCCACAGTTCCTACTCCAAGGGGGTGGGAAAGTGCTGGAGAGGCTCCTGGGAAGCAGGAAGAGAAGCAGAGTCCCCCCATGGAGCCTGTTGCTGCTCCATCCCCTTCCCAAGCCACGCTTGGGCCTCCCTAAAATTGCTCCTCTGCTCCAGCCTTGGTTATTTGGGGTCACTTTTGGGTGGTGGTGCAAATACAAAGACCAAGAGGTCTCTTCCCAGGCCTCTTCCCAAACCCAGGGGTGTCCCAAAGAAGCCGTGGCTGCCCCATCCCTGGAAGTGTCCAAGGCCGGGTTGGATGGGGTTTGGAACACACTGGGACAGTGGAAGGTGTCGCATGGCAGGGGCTGGAATGAGATGAGTTTTAAGGTCCCTTCCAACTCAAACCATTCCATGACTCCATAAAACTGCATTTTCCCAGGAATTTGGAGCAGAAATGCAAAAGCCAACAACAGGAGCTGCCCTTCCCCGCAGAGATGCTCCAACTGCCCCCACGCCGCTCTGAGTTCAAACCCCACAGATTCAGGATTTGCACCCCAATTCCCCCCCGGGCTATACCCAGGCTCTCTTCAGCAGGTCCCTACGTCGGGGTGGGTGTCCCCAAGGCAGGACGAGTGGGGGTCCCCCCTCCTGACCCCCCTCCCTGGCAGGCAGCTCGCCCGAGCCCCGGCTCAGTTACAGCAGCAGACAAGATGTCATCACACCGAGAGCCCGGGGCTTGCATCACAAGTGTCTTGCAACGAAGAAAGCCAAATTTTTTACAGGAGCAGCACACACGCTCTCTCTCTCTCTCTCTCTCTCTCTCACACACACACACACACACAGCCTCGGTAATTAACTTAATAGGTTTCTTACAGAATGCCCCGTGAGTGATGCTCAACATATTCAAGTGTTGACAAGACGGCGCTGAACCCGACGCCTACACAGCGGGCAAACGAGGCTCGGAGCGCAGACACACCTTCATTGTCTGAAACTTGTAGTAAAACTCCAAACCCGCCCTTGTGAAATGGGGAGCCGAGCAGATGGGGCTGAGTAACCCTTCATCTGCCAGGACCTGGCGCGGGACGTCCCCGAGACCCCAAAAATTAATTTATGAGCGGGTTGAACCGCGTGGAAATGGCAGCAGGTTCTCCCATGCGTGTTTGGGGTGTGCCATAGAGGGGTTTTAGCCCGCTGGGATCGTCATCCTTGAGCCCTGTGGGTCCCTTCCAGCTCTGGATGTTCCGTGGTTTGCTGGGCACTGAAATAAATCAGTTGCTTTTCACTTCTCTACAAAAATATTCACCCTTTGGAAATCGGCCGTAAATCCAAGGGGATGAACTCGGTGTTGTCCTCTGGACTTGCTCCAGGTCAATATTTGGGCCACTAATATTAAAAAAAAAAAGGCTGAGAACGTCTTGGCACCKCTGGACAGTCCCTCCCTGTGTGTCACTGCCCAGTTCCCAGAGGAGTCGTTCCCTTCCCTCCTGCCTCAGGAAAGCCTTTCCTATAAAAGACACAATTTTGGCTCATCTGTGCTGGATGCTGTGGGTGGGCTCAGCCCCCCCCATCCAAGGAAAGCCAAGGCAGCGCCAAAAACCCTCCCGAAGAGCCAACAGCACCCACGGTCACCCAAAAAAAGGGGAAAAAAAATTCACTGGAAGATGGATTAATGGGAAAACCAGTTTGGATGGAGCTGTGTTGTAAGAGGCAGCAGAGATCCMTCTCCCGCCGGCTCGGGGTGGGATCTTGAGTCAGGAAAATTGCCTAAGAAAGGGTGGTCGTCCGTACAGGTTCCACCGGGGTTGGGAAACGTCCTGCCAGCGGCTGGGACCCGCGTGGAGCAATCCCGATCCCAGCCCGGCTGTCATCACGGTGCTGACGAGCTCCCAAACCCGTCGGGCTCCTCGGCGTCCCCTCCACCTGGATGGGGCCCTGCTGCTGCACCCTCTCCCTATCGGCCCGGCATCGGATCCGGTTGGATCGGGGGGGAAAGTCTGTCAGCGGGCGCTGGTGACGCCGGAGCAGGCAATGGGATCGTTCCCACAGGTCACATCCAGCGTGTTTTAGAGGAAGCGAGCGCTGGGACCCCAAATTTGGTGGCTTTTCCCTGTCYCCCTGCACGCTGCCACCCCAGGGGGGCAGGATCCATCCTTATTCCTACTTTTAAGAGGCKCAAAAGCATTTCCAAGGTTTTGATCGGCACAGCAACAGCAACAGCACCGGAACCTGGGGCATAGAAAATCGCGGGATTTTTCCACGTCCAAAGAGTGCGGATGCTGCAGACGGGACCTGGGCTGCAGACGGGCGAATCCMCGGGGCTGCGGTGCAATGGGAATTAAGGATTTAGCTGGGAGTTATCCCTGCATTGTCAGGGAATTAAAGGTTTACCTGCACGTTGCAGACGGAGGCTTAAAGATTTTACAAACACAMGAGATTTACAGCTCTCCCAAATTTCGACACCCTCGGGTTTACCCYGCCAGGGAGGATTTTGACCGGGTCTGGACGGTTCTCCTGACGAAACCTGGTGGGAACGGCGGTGGGAACAGGGGCTCAGGCTTTACCCAGGGCCACGTGACACCCGAAATCGGCCCCAAMCCCTGAATCTGTCTGGGCTCTTGCAGAGATGCAGCCAAGCGGGATCAGACCCTAAAGCCACGCAGTGTGAAGCCATCGGCTCAGCGTTCGTTGGAGAAGGAATCTTTGCACTAAAATATCTTTTCTCTCCCCAAAAAACCCACAGGGACGCCTTRGAAGGTTTCTGGGAGCTGGAGCATCCCTTCCACCAGCCCCTCCAGCAGCGATGGCTGCTCCTTAAAACCTCACACAACCAACGGGGACCCACAGGACGTTGTGGGACAGCAAGTCCCGCGCACCCCACAGCACCATCCCCGAGCAATTCCCAAGGACGAATCCCGGCGCGACGCGAGGGGGACGCGAATCCCAAACACCCCGCGAATCCCGGGCCGACGGCCCGGCCCGGCTACCGGCCGCCCGTCGGGAATCGCGGCCGCTGGCGTGCGCGGCGCAGGGCAGAGCTGCGGGAGCTGTGCAATTCCCAGCCCGGGGCGAGCGGCTCGCCCACACGCTGGGAACGGGAGCTCCAGGCCGGGCCCCGATGGCAGGCGGATAAAGCCGCCCTTACGTAAGGCCCGGGGTTGCGTGGAGGATCCGCGGCGGGAGCAGACTTGCTCTGGGCTCGGCCCGGACCGTGCCGGCGGCCCCGCGACGGATCCGGCGCGGAATATCCCCGCGCGCGCCCACCGCGGCGGCGAGGAAACCTCGGCCTCCCGCCGGGGATTCCCTCCCCATCCCGGCCCCTTCCCCAAAAATAGGTGGGAAATAGGTTGTTGTTCACGAGGGCGCTGGTGATTATTAATAACAGCTCGGCTCCGTGGTGCTCCAGTTTTCCCGAGCTCCCTGGCAGCGTTCCGCCGGGGCCGGTGATTTAGTGCAACTTAATTATTCCCGGCGTTTCATCACCTCTTGTTTTTGATGTCTGTGTCTCTGTCAGGGCCTCACCTTCGTGACTAAGAGAGCCGGGGAAACAAACTGCTGGAAAAGGGAGTGAAAGGGGGAAAAACCCCGAGCCGGAGGGGGAGGAGGTCGGGAAGGCTCAGGAAGGTGTCCCGTGGGGATGCTCCGCGTGTTCCCACTGCAGCATGGGATGTGCATGGGGATGGGGCGTGGGGGGGCTCTCCCCCAAACCCACGCGAGGTTTCAAGCTTTGGTGGTCATTCCCAGTAGCGGAGTGAGCAGAATTCCGTGTGTGCTCCTTCCCAAAGGGAAAGGACGGCGTTGGATCTGCCCCTTAAACACCCAGGAGCAAGCAGATCCCCCAGCCCAGGGAAGTGTTGGATTTGCTGGATTTGGCTCCCAAGAACCTGGGAGCCGCCAGGTGGGGGCTGGTGATGGGATTCCCGTGGCTCCCAGTCCTCCACTCCCACCCGGGGAGGCTGGAGGAGCCACGAGCAGAGCCGGGAGCAGCTCCCGGGACGGTGCCTTGAATCCATCCTGCACCACCAAGGGGCACCAGGGAACACCGGGAACACACAGTGGGACACGGGAAGGATTTAGGGATGCGCACAGGGAATGAGATGCTCCAGGGAAGGAGGAATGAGGGCTGGAAGTCCACGGGTGGCAGGGGGAGCATCCTGCAGGAGTGTGGCTGGATGGGGATGAGCGATGCACAGCGGGGCCGGAGTTGCCCCAAATCTGCAGGATTTTCCTGAGAAATTAAAGCCAGGAGCAGGTGGGGTGAGGTGGCCACAGTTATCCAACATTTTACACACGATGGAAAGCGGGAAGGGTCTCTTGGAATGGCTAAAGAGCCGCTTTGAGGGGCAATAAGGGGATGTAGTGCTGGCATGTGGGACTGGGATACACGTTTGGGACTGGGATGTAGCGTTGGGATGCAGGGTTGGGATGGAATATTGGGATATAGAGCTGGGATGCTGGAACAGGACTTAGCACTGCGATGAGGGGCCTGGATGCAGGGTTGGGGTGTAATATTGGGATGCAGGGCCAGGATTTAGCACTGGGATGCAGGGTTGGGATGCAGGGTTGGGATGGAATATTGGGACGTAGGGCTGGGATGCAGGACCAGGACCTAGCACCGGGATGCAGAGCTGGGATGGAATATTGGGATGTAGGGCTGGGATATTCTACTGGGACACAGGGCTGAGGTGCAGGGCTGGGATTCAGGATTGGGATGTAGGGCTGGGATGTTGTACTGGGACACAGGGCTGGGATTCAGGATTGGAGTTTAGAGCTGGGATGTTCTACTGGGACACAGGACCAGGAAGCAGGGCTGGGATTCAGGATTGGGATGTGGGGCTGGGGTGTTGT
>JACAXG010000115.1:885529-917613 GCA_018881555.1 Amblyornis subalaris
TTTTTTTTTTCCTTCTTCCCCCCCTAAACAAAAATTTTTAAATTGGCAGGAATAAAAGGGGTAAAGGAGGGGAGGAGGAGAAATCCGTTTAATCAAAATAAGAACCTGTTCCCTCCCTCCTGGAATCGTGCACTTTATTATTACCAAGGTAACTCCACTGGGGTTTTAAAGGGGAAAGGAAACACAGAATGGGCCATTAATGAATTCCTGCAGATCCTGCTGCACTCCTGGTCTGGCTCGGCCCGAATTCCTGGTGGGGTGAGCAGCTACTCCATGAACGATTTATTTTTTTAATAGCACAACTTGGGGGGAGGAGATTGAAGCAACCGCAAATAAATCCTCCCCGCACTGAAAACCTCGAGATCCACTCATCCAAGAATGGGAAAAATAAAAGAGCAGCGTGTGACAGGCCCCAGTGTCCTCGAGGAACCCGCTGCTTCCTCCTGGGAAGCCAAGGGAAAGCTGGGAAGAGGTGGTGGGGACAGGGGTGAGGGGGACGGGGGCTGTTTGACCACAAATATCCCATAAATGCTCAAGGTCTGGCTCGAAAGCACAAGGTGTGGCTGAAATTTGTAAGSAATGGCCCAAACACGTAGGATCTGCCTCAAAGAGCAGCTTTTCTGCCTCCCAGCACCTTCCGGTGGGGCTGAAGGGGCTCCAAGGAAGAGGGAAAGAGACTTTTCACCAGGAATTGTAGTGCCAGGACGAGGGCTAACAGGTTCAAACTGCAATAGGGGAAATTTAGCTCAGATTTCAGGAAGAAATTCCCCCTGTCAGGGTGGGGAGGCCCTGGCACAGGTTGCCMAGAGAAGCTGTGGCTGCCCYTGCATCCCTGGARGTGTCCAAGGCCAGGTTGGACAGGGCTTGGAGCAGCCTGGGGTAGTGGAAGGTGTCCCTGCCCATGGAAGTAGGTGGAATGGGATGATCTTTAAGGTCCCTTCCAACCCAAACCGTTCTGGGATTGCATGACCCTAAATGCACAGAATGGGTTCTGTACATGTGGGGTCTGGCTCAAACGCACAGGGTACGATCCATAAACAGGAGTTCTGGCTCAAAAAAATCGACTTGGATTCACACACAAAGGTCACAGCTCAAATGCACGGGGAATAGAATCATGGAATCACAGGATCACCCAGCTTGGAAAAGCCCTYCAGGATCATCGAGTCCAAGCTGTGCCTGATCCCTACCTTGTCCCCAGCCCAGAGCCCTGAGTGCCACGGCCAGGCCTTCCTTGGACACCTCCAGGGATGGGGACTCCACCATTCCCTGGGCAGCCTCTTTCAATGCCTGACCACCCTTTCCATGCAGAAATTCCTGCTGATGTCCACCCTGACCCTCCTCTGGCACAGCTCGAGGCCGTTCCTTCTCCTCCTGTCCCTGTTCCCTGGGAGCAGAGCCCGACCCCCCCTGGCTGCCCCCTCCTGTCAGGAGTTGTGCAGAGCCAGAAGGTCCCTCCTGAGCCTCCTTTTCTCCAGGCTGAGCCCCTGTCCCAGCTCCCTCAGCCTCTCCTGGTGCTCCAGCCCCTTCCCAGCACCGTTCCCTTTCCTGGACATGCTCCAGCCCCTCAGAACTGGACACAGCCGCCCCAGGACCGTCCCTCTGCCCATCCCAATGGCCCAGCTCCTCCTTCCCCGGACACTCCCTGACCGGTTCTCCCCCACGCTGTTGATCCAAGGCCACCCCACTGCCCTTCCCGGGCTAAACCAGCATACAAATCCATGGATACTCTGCCCAAAGCACCCCATTCCCGGGATCAATCTCGTTCCCTCCGGCGCCAGGTGCCCACGGATCCGGGCAGGAGCGTCGGGAGCGGAGCTGGCGCTGGCTGGGCCCTTCCTTCGAGGTGCAAACTTCCTCGGAAAGGAAGAGTCATGCAGCCTTTAGATTTTTTTTTTTTTCCTTCCCTTCCTTTAAAGAACATGAAAGAATCTGATAATTACTTCTATCTACCACCCAACTGTACTAATTACCAACCTATTTCTTCACAGTATGACAGACACAGGCTCTCCAAAACACATAGAGATAAATTAGCACTAATTGGTTTTCCTCTGGCTGTTTGAATTAGTATTTAAAGCTCCAATTACAAAGCAGAATAATTACTATTAATGTCCTGTCGCAGTACAAAAGGCAGATATCTCGCGAGCGAGTCCAGGTGTATTATTACACTGATTACAGAATATTTAACCTGGCTCGTTAAGACAAAGACACGGGGAAACTTTAAAAAGAAGCGGAAAAAAAAAAAAAAAAAGGGAAAAAAGAAACCCGCAGATGGTGGCAGGTCCCTGCAGGGGATGGACGGGGGGGTCTTTGAAACCTGGGATGAGAGAGGTACGAGGAGGAGAGAGAGATAAAGAGTAGAAAGGGAAAAGGGGGGGATGAGAAAAGAGCAKTTCTTTGGGAAAGCAGAGGAGATTTTGGGAGGATGAGTGGGACACAAGCGCTGCMCTCCCCGGCAGAGTCCAGAGCATAGAAGGCAGTGCAGGGTGCTGGAGACTCCCAGGGGTCATGACCCACTGCCTTCCTCCTCCTCCTCCTCCTCTTCCATGGGCACTGGAGCTTCCAGACCCCTCGGAGGAGCCTTTTCACTGAGGATCAAACCCAGCTCCCTGCCCGGGGATGCTCTGGAGCCAGAACTGCCCCACGGGATGGGAGGTGGGAAGGGACAGGGGCAGGACAGGATGGCAGGAACATTCCAGCAGCTCCCCCATCCTCGGCACCACCCCGGTGATCCCGTGCCGGGAAGGTCGGGCGGAATCGGGATGGAGCATCCCAGCCCCCAGCAGCYCCCCAGCCTCTCCCCGCACTGCTCCCACCCCTCCCCAAATCCTGGTAGATCCGGGGCGTGCATCCAGCTGGGAACACACAGCCCCATCCCTCACCTTCCCAGGAGACAAGGGGAGGGTCTGGCCAGGCTGGGCCACCACGGGGACAGTGCCACGCTCGGGCTCGGCACCGGCTGGTCCCCTGGTGCGGGGGTGACTCCTCCCTCATCCCACTTCAGCCATCCCTGGAAAATCGGAATGGAGGGATTCCTCCGGGCCGGGTTACCAGCACCTGCACCCCCAAGGGAGACCCCAGACCCCACCCAAGGGGGGCACCTYRAGGGCAGGGCTTCGGCTCCCRCATCMCATCSGCWCCACGGCAGCGCTCCCACATGGATYACATCCCRCATGGRTCACATCCCACACCGGCCAGGACAGCGTGGGGACGGGAGGGAGAGTCATTTTTGGGAGTGGACAGCGTGGTTTTACCACCTGGGAGGCTCCAGGGCTGGCAAACAGGGGGATTGCACTCTCGTCTGCCAACCATCATCCCAGACAGGTTCTGAAATTTTGGGATATGCTTCTCCCTGCGCTTCACCGCGCTGGGATGGCACGGGCAGACAGCCCGGCAGTGCCCTCTGGTGCTCCCGGTCCCCTGCCACYAGCCTGGCACCGCGCTGGGGTCCCCACTTTCCCAGGGTGCCACTCCCCGGGACGTCCCCGTGGAGCCGCTCCAGCCGGGGCAGCGCTCCGCAGGGGACGGGAGACACGGGAATCATCTCCTGGGAGGACCCGTCGGGCCGGGTGCTGCCCGGGCACCCTCCCACAGCATCCCCATCCCCGAGAGGGCATCCCGGGAGCGGGGGGCAGATCCTGCCGCGGTCGGGGACGGGGCGGGGGGGCCGTGGGTGTGCGGGAAAAGGGGGAGGGCGGGGAGGGATTTCTTTTTCCGAGCGAAGGTGGGTGGCGTGCGGGGATGCCAGCTGGCGATGGGCTCTATTTCTACTGACAAGGCTTTACCCTGTAGGTGTGAGGAATTCCAATTAAATATTCAGCCTATTTGTCTGTGTGTGGGAGAGGGTTTGCTGTGCAGGAGGAAAGCCTCACATTCAGCTCCGGAGCTAACCATTAAGAGAGAAATTAGCTCAGTTCATCAAGGSAAGCCAGCGGAGGGTTTTCCCTCGCTCTCCTACCTTGTTCCATCCCCTCGTTCAGAAAACAGCGGGGAACAAACCCATCGCGTTCGGCAGGGGAGCGCCGAGCCTGCTCCGAGGGGCTCAAGCACATCCCAGCCCGGGAAAAGTAATTTTTCCCGATGCCGGAGGGGATTGGATCCCGGCTCGGCCCACCCCGGGGGCTGCCGAGCGAGATCGATGCGGCGGGCGAGGGGTCGGAGGCGTTGGGGCACGGAGGATTTAATTGCTCTCGCATTTACCGGCCACCTCCTTTCCGAGTCATTTACAAGGCACTAATTAATCACGGCGAAGCGAAAGCTCTCGCTTCCAGATGATCTTTTCAAGGTGGCGATGCCCCGGGAGGGTCGATGCCTTATCGATGAGGGGCCCTTTAGCCGGGGCAGCGGCGGGCGGGATCGATGGGGCGGCAACGATCGTCCCTCGCCACCCCCGCGGGTTTGGGGTCGGGCTCAAGGCAACCGAGAGGCAAATCCCCCGGGAATACAGCCAGGCCATCGGCTGGGGTGGGAGAGATCGGGGTGGAAAATGGCATTTTGGTACCGGGATGCTCCTCGAGCAGCGCCGGGGCRAGGGCAGGATGCAGCAGGATGGGGCTGGATCCCGCGCTGGGGGGAATTTGGGGGAGAACTGTGCTTCCAAAAGAAAAAAAAAAATTAGCCACCGTCGAGCTGATTTCACCATTTTCTGGAGCTTGACGTGTTTTTGCCCTTTTGAAATAACTTTCCATCTCAGAATACCCAAATTTTAAATAGAACCTGAAGTGACGAGAATTTAAAAAAAAAAAAAAAAAAAGAAGAAGAAGATGACTTTTTCATGAAACCACAAACGATATCCTGTTTTCCTGCTCTGTTTTGGGGAAGAGAAGTTGTTCCTGACGGGAATGAAGCCGTATTTTCCTTCTCCCGAGGGAAGGCAAACCTCTGGGCTCCCCCAGGTGATGGGCACTGGAGGGGACTCAGGTCCTGGTACCCCACTCACGATACTAAAATTAAAAATAAACACCTGAAAGTTGAGCCCAGACATTTTTTGGAGGAAGGTGAAGGTGCTGGGCTGCCGTGAGAGGAAGGACACGAGTATCCCCGTTTAGGGGGGGTCCTGGTGCTGCTCTGTCCCCTTGGCTGRTCAAACCAGACCATGGTGCTTGGCCCCGCTGGGAGGATAAACTGGTTTTAAACGGTTTAAAATCCCCTCTGGGAATTTCAGGCAGGAAAAGGAATCGTTTGAAACTCCAGCCCTGCTGCCTCGGGGTGAGTTGGCCCAGGCGAGAGGGCTGCTGCGGGGACTGTCCTCACACCCCTGGGACAGACTTGCCTCCCCTGGGACAGCCCTCCCTCCCCTGGGACATGGTCACCGATGACTTTCCTGACTCATCCGGGGCAGTTCCCAAAGTACTCCGGGAGGAGAAGCCTCGCCTGGATCCCGTGGGATGCTCCCTGCCATGCTGAGCTTCCCTGCCTCCTCCCCTACACAGGATGCAGGGATGAGCTTCCCTGCCCCCTTCCCGTCCTGCAGAATGAAGGGATGAGCTTTCCTACCCTTCCCCGTTCACGGGATGCAGGGATGAGCTTTCCTACCCTTCCCATACACGGGATGCAGGGCTGAGCTTTCCTACCCTTCCCCATTCAGGGGATGCAGGGCTGAGCTTTCCTCCCCCTGCCATCCACAGGATGCAGAAGCCTTAGGGAGTTTCTTATCCATCCCAAACCTCCTTTGGCTCCTGACAGCTTTACGGGGCAGAAAACACCTTTTTGGGGCTGAGCATCCCATCAAGGAGCAGAACCCCCCCAAGGGACCAACCCTGCACCCTCCCCATCCCTCGGGAGCATCTCGCCAGCACCCGCAGCTTCGCTGGCGGGACCGCTCCATCCATCCATCCATCCATCCATCCATCCATCCATCCACCCATCCACCCATCCATCCACGCCGCTCCTTTCCCTCTCCCTTCCTCCCAAAACCCAAACCCGGCGACTCCATAGCAACCCGCAAGCTCGCGGGGTCTGACTCCAGCGCTTCACTCGCGCTGTCACTTCGTTTGAGGCTACCCCCGGGTAGGTGTGAGGAACTCCAATGAAACATTCCGCTGGCTCCCTGTGTGGGGGGACAGCTCCGCTGTGGAGGAGGGAAGCCTCGGCGGTGACTAATCGCTCAGACACCGGCTGTCTGTGGCACCAGGGGAGGGCAGGCACAGGGTTTTCCTTCGCCGCGCAGCTGCCTCTGCATTCCCTTTTCGGGAGATATTGCGGCTCCCCGCCGGGCTCGGGGGCTCCCGGGCGGAAGTTGGAAAGATCCCAAGCATCTTTCCGGCGTGGCTGGGGCTCCGCGGCGATGCTGCTGCTGCTGCCGCCGCCGCCGCTGCTGCGGATCTCGCTGCTGCCGCAGCCTTTGCTGCTCCCTCTCGCACAGCCCCAGGGTAACTTTTTTTTCCCAGGGAAACCACGTTCCTGGGTTTTTAAGGTGCCCCCGCGCATCCCCTCCCTGCCGTGGAGGGGAGGTTGGTGCTTTTGCGCCCTTYGGGTGAGCATCCCTAAATTTGGGARAGCGGYGTTAAATGCGGATGCCGAGCCCCGAAATGAGTATCTGGCCCTCGCCTGGGGTGCGGAGCAGAGGATCCCACCCTCGGCCACGAGCTCAGCCCTGGCAGAGACGTTCCAAACCGAGCACTCCGAGATCACCACCGTGAGCCCCACGCCAAGCATCACTTCCCGCATCCTCCCATTCCCTATGGAAAAAGCCCGGCTCCRGGCACCCATCTGGATGAGGGCGACGCACAGCACGCGTGGGGCCCCACGCACCCCARAGTTACCCCCTTTGCCGGGAGCCAGGACGTTTTCCCGGTGCAACGCCGCCCGCGGCACCAACTCCCTGCGGGACGGTGGCCGAGGGTGACACCGGGGTGGGGGGTGCCCGCGGTGGTCCCAACCCGGGGACACCGCCCCGCTCCACGGGGACACCGAGGCGCTTCCCCAGCCCTTTTAAGCGGCTGCGGGAGCCAGGGCAAGAGGCGGGAGCGGGCCCGGCCCAGCCGGCGGCTTCGCCCCCGCTCCCCGGGGAGGCGAGAAGGGGGCCGGCGGCCGCCCCCCGCCACCGCCGTGGGCAGCGGCAGGATGTGCTGTCCCTCCCCTGCACTTCCCAGCGAGCACTTTACATAACTTCTGCTGCTTAGTCACAGCTTCGACTCTTTTTTTTTTTTTTTTTTCTCTTTCCCTTTTTTTTTTTTTTTTTTTTTTTTTTTTTTTTTTTTGGAGCGATTTTCTCAGCCGCATCAGAGCGCGAGTCATTTCGGCAAGGGAAGTCCCTTCCTTTCTTCCGTTCCCTTGGTAACTGCACAAATTTGCTCTTCAAATGATTCATGACCGGGGTGCTGTAGGAGTTCCCTCCTCCAACACAAATCTCTCCCACACAACCACACATGCCCGATTAATCATTGATCGGTGTCTCTTCCGCAAGGTACGCCCGGCCCCGGCGCTCTCCCCCGGCCACCGCCCCGCTGCTCCCGGGGGCCCTGGGTGCTCRCGAGAGTCCCCAAGTGCTCACAGGGAACACGGAGAAGAGTTTGTAAGAAATCCCGTCCCTGGAGAGGTTTTATGGGCTATCAATGAAGTATTCCCAAGGCGGCGGGACACGGTGGCGACAGGAGCTGAGTGCTCTGCACGGAGCCAGGGATGGAATCGGGGCTCGGCGCTGGTTGGTGGYGATGGATAAACCTTCCCTGAACTCCCAGCTGCATCGGCACAACTTTTTTCATGATCTCATTTTTGTTGCCATCCCAAACTTCCTTAGATTAAACGAGCAGAGGGAGAACTGGAGGGCTGGAGGGTCACCCCCCCACCACGACCGGGCTGGAGGGACAGAGCCCAACAGCAGAAAAAAAGCCAGAAAAGAGCCAGAAAAGTCYTTTTTGGACCCCTGGTGAGCGAAATGCCACAAGTCAGAGCATCGTCCCAGTGCCACGATGCTCCCTGTACCTGCATCATGGCTTGGGAAGAAGTTTGGGATGGAACCGGGAGCCAGTGAGAGCTTGGCTGCCAGGAACACCTCAGCTGGAAAATAAAATTAATCGGCAGAATATCTGCCCGCCGTTTTGGTAGGTTTCATCTGATTTATTCTCTCCTCGTTAAGAGGAGCTAATTAACAAACCATCGTTTAAATAAACAGCAGCGAGAGTGTTTGTAACCTCCGCTTTATTGAATTGTGACAAATTATTAGCCTCTGCACGTTAAATGAAACAGAAGCATCRAGGAAAAAAAGCTGAATTCCCATCTGGATAAACCATCCCTGCTGTGGACACGGACCGGAGGGAGCAGCTCCCGGGGCAGCTCCCGGCCGGTGCGACACGAGCGAGGAAAAATCCCAAATAACCCCAAAACCGCGCGGGTTTCTGGGTGCCGAACGCTTCAGCGCTGTGGCTTCACCCTAGATTCATCCCTGTGGGAACGGCAGGGTCGGGAGCACCCGCGGGACGAGGCTGGGAGGTGGATAAATCCCAGCAGCTCGGTGCCGGCAGGAGCCTCTCGGAGCCGTCGTAATCATCTCGCTCATCACGGATCCTTGGCAATATAATGATAATAATCCTATAATGCACGTCTGTGCCGAGCCTGTCATCCCGGCAGCTCCCGGTGCTCCCAGCGTGCGCCGGGAGGAGGGAGCAGCATTCCCGGGGGATGAAGCCGTGGCCGCGTGTCCCGGGCCGGCCCTGCCCTCCCCGGGGCGGTGCACACGGAGGAGGAAGGGAGATTTTGGGATGCTTTCCCTCTTTTCCCTGCCCCCAAAAGGTGCAGCCAACACGCTCCATCCTCTCTGTCTCCTCTCCCGGCTGTGGGATGGGCATTCCCAAAAAAACAGCAGAGCCATCGCTGGTCCCTCTGGTGCTTCCAGCTCCTGCTGTCCCAGTGGGAATTGCTCAGTGTGAGCTCTGCAGGGCCTTTGGGAGYGTAATTACCTGGGAGCATTAATTACACTCCGGGTGAGCATAAAGCCGAGCAGGGAGCGCGGCAGCAGCAGCTCGTGTGGGGTGGGAACGCCGGGATTTGCACTGGGATCAGCCCTCTGGCACACTGGGATGGAATTTCCCCCTGGACAGAGCACCCCAGAATCAGAGAATCATGGAATTGTTTGGGTCGGAAAAGCCCTTTAAGACGATCGAGTCCAACCACTCCCCCAGCACTGCCAAGGCCACCACTAAACCACRTYCCCAAATGCCACATCCACAAGGCTTTTAAATTCCTGCTGGAATACCGAACCCACCACCACCCTGGGCAGCTTGTGCCAGGGCTGGACAACCCTTCCAGTGAGGAAATCTTCCCAATATCCAACTTAAACCTCTCCTGGCACAACTTTAGTCCTGTCACTGTTTTCTGGGAGAGGAAAYGGAGCCCCACCTGTCTCCAACCTCCTTTCAGGCACAGAATCTCCTTTCAGACATTTCTCAGGGTGAGGAATTCATAGAGTCTTGGAATGATTTGGGTTGGGAGGGACCTTAAAGCCCATCCAGTCCCACCCCCTGCCGTGGGCAGGGACTCCTTCCACTATCCCAGGYTGCTCCAAGCCCCGTCCAACCTGGCCTTGGACACTTCCAGGGATGGGGCAGCCACGGCTTCTCTGGGCAACCTGTGCCAGGGCCTCCCCACCCTCCCAGGGAAGAATTCCTTCCCATAGGAGCTTGGAGCACAAAGAAAACTTCCTCYGAGCAGCAGCCTCTTTGCTTATTTTGGTTTTTTTTCTGAGTTTTTAAAAATGTCTTTTATTAATAAAGGCTTCATTAACGAGCAGCGACAGAAACTCACACCAGGGAACTGAGTATTCCAAGGAGCCAAGTCATCAATTAAACCAACATTTCCCTCTGTTCTTTCCCTTTCAAACCCTCGGTTTCATCACCAGAAAGGGGAGTCRAGAGCGCTCCAGCGAGGAGGAACAATACCAGGGCACCGACTCCTACATCTGCCCCCCCGGGGAGGCGGGGATCAGCGATCCCACAACGATCCATGGGAATCGTGGATGCTGGATGGCGCAGGCAAGGAAAGCTGCCCCAGTGCTCCAGCTTCTCCCAAAATGTGGAACCCTCCTGCCTGCAGCGTACCCAAAAGCTGATTTTTTTTCCCCTCTAGCATCAATTAACACCTTAAAAACCATTCCTTGCCCTGACAAGGCTCTGCTGGGATGCTGAATGCGCCTGGATCACGAGTGCTCTGCGGAAGCGTCCCCAGGGTGTCCCTACAACTCTTCACCCAGCAGCCAAGGAGCAGGAACGACAGCAGCCGGCAATTAACGGCTGATCCCTACGATTTTTGATAAATCCGAGCGTTTTGGATAAGCTGGAGCCACGTTCCACGTGCTACAGGGGAAAAGTTTCCTGCAGAGCTCATGTCCCTYTGGGATGGGGACACGGACAGGGGACAGGGCCACGGGCACGGGCGAGCGACCGGTCCCCCACGGCTCCATTTCCAGCCTCTCCTCGTGCAAAAATCCCATAATTTTGAAGGTTAATAAAGCCCTTGTTTGCTTAAGACAGCACCTGTTTCTATGGTGACACTTGCAACCCGGAGCCTGTTTATGAACGGCGGCGACGAGCGCGGTGACAAACGCCACCGCCGGCGACCGCGCCGCGGCGAAGGCCGGCGCTGCTGCCAGGACCTCTGGGAACAGGGATGCTGCCATCCCTCGGCACCCAACCGTGCCGCTCCCCATCCGTGGGCTCCCCGCTCCGCCCTACAAAGCCACGGGAGGGGTTGGAGCAGCACCCGCAGAGCAGGGAAGAGCCATTAACAGGATGGACCATGGGTGGGAATGGCTCTCCTTCAAAAACCTTGGATGCGCTTCCCAAATCCCACCCCAGGCTGGACTCTGGCGGCTCCGTGCCTCAGTTTCCCCCGTGCCCAGCGCCGGGAAGGGGTCGGCGGATGATCCGGGCGGTGCCGGYGGCGGCGGCAGCGCCCGGCGGGTCCCGCTCGGCTCCAGCCTGGCGCAGGATTTCTCCCGGCTGGCAGAACCGGTTTCCATAACGACTTTCTGTTACAAACATATTTTGATAAAAATAAAGTTAAAGCAGCGAGGCTTTAGTGGAGTACAAATTCGCTGCTCTCGCCCTCCCCCTTCCTCCTCCCCGAGGAGGGGGAATAAAGACGGAAAGCTTTCCATTTGAAGGGCAGTATTTTCTCCCTTCTTTTTCTTTCCCCGCTGAATACAAAATGGAAAACCTTGTTTACCGGGAATTCGCTGTAAACTGGTTCCCACTCTGCCTGGTTACCTGATGCTCTCCAGTATGTACAGGATAATGTGATAAATTCATTTCCAATTCACTGCATTATCCTTTGAATATTTTAATGACTCATTGAATGGAGTAAAAAAAAAAAAAAGAGGGGAAAAAAAAAAGCTATTTCAAATGAACAATTATGCTGCATTAGAGTAAAGGCTGATTATATTTAAACACTGCTTCCATGGATAACGGGACATATCGACCTCCGCCTATAAGAGCTAATTTGGCTCTTATCTCTAAATAATTTTACACTGCAAATTACCATGAAAACCTAAAGGGCTTTAAAAACATTCATCAAAAGATATTATTCCACTTTGTAGCAACATTTTTATTTAAATTATTTTGAACGGGAGTGAAAGCATCTCTCGTGTTTGACAATCGGAGCAGCGACGGAGCAGCGGCTGACAAGGAACGGCGAGCGGCGCCGATGGGATGGGATGTTCCATCCCGAAAACCCACCTGGGAGAGCAAAAATTCCCAGCCAAACCCCAAAGCTGGTGGCGTGCCAAAGTACTGCAGCACCCAGGAGTGGCATTTAGCGCTGCTGGAGCTGCTTCCCTCCAAACCGGGGGATGGCGAAGCCCGGGTGACGCCGGAGGGATGCCAGGGCGACGCGCCAGGGGGTGCCGGGGTGATACCCGAGGGATTTTGGGGGGATCCTGGGGGGGGTGCTGGGGTGATACCCAAGGGATTTTGGGGAAATGCTGGGGGGATGCTGGGGTGATACCCGAGGGATATTGGGGCGATACCCAAATGATAGTTGGGGGATGCTGGGGTGATACTCGAGGGATATAAGGGTGATGCTGGGGTGATATCCAAGGGATTTTGGGGAGATGCTGGGGGGATGCTTGGGTGATACTTGAGGGATATTGGGGTGATACCGAAATGATAGTGGGAGGATGCTGGGGTGATACTCGAGGGATGTTGGGGTGATACCCAAATGATAGGGGAGGGATGCTGGGGTGATACCCGAGGGATATAAGGGTGATGCTGGGGTGATACATGAGGGATATTGGGGTGAYACCCAAATGAKAGTGGGTGGGGTGCTGGGGTGGTACCCGAGGGATATTGGGGTGATGCTGGGGCGATACCCAAGTGATGCTGGGGTGATGCCAGGGGGATGCAGGGGCGATAGCCAAGGGATGCTGGGCTKATACCCACGTGATATTGGGGGGATGCCAGGGGAATGCTGGAGGAATGCCACGGCAATGCCCAAACGATGCTGGGAGGATGCCAGGTCGATACCTAAGGGATGCTGGGGGGATGCCAGGGCGAAACCTAAGTGATATTGGAGTGATAGGCAAGGGATGCCAGGGTGATGCCAGGGCAGTACCCGAGGGATGGCAGGGGGATGCTGAGGGGATGCTGGGTTGAGTTCTGGGAAAATGCCAGAGCAGCACCCACGTGATGCTGGGGAGGAGGCTGGGGGGATGCCAGGGTGATACCCCAGTGAATCCTGGGGGATGCTGGGGCAAAGCCAGGGCAATACCCAAGCGATCCTAGGTTGGTGCTGGGGTGATGCTGGGAGGATACCCAAGGGAAGCTGGGTGATGCTGCGGTGGTACTGGGGGATGCTGGGCGATACTGGATGATGCTGGGGTGATACTGGATGATGCTGGGGTGATACCCAAGGCATGCTGGGGTGATACCCAAGGGACGCTGGGTGATGCTGGGTGATGCTGGGTGATACTGGGATGATGCTGGGTGATGCTGGGATGACGCTGGGCGATGCTGGGTGATGCTGGGCGATGCTGGGGTGACACCCAAGCAATGCCTGGCGATGCTGGGTAACGCTGGGTGATGCTGGGGTGACTCTGGAGGATGCTGGGGTGGCACCCAAGCGATGCTGGGTGATACTGGGATGATGTTGGGTGATACCGGGATGATGCTGGGTGACACTGGGAAGACGCCGGGCGACGCTGGGGTGACGCTGGGCGACGCCGGGGTGACGCCGGGGCACTGGCGGGTGCGGGGGCTCCGCCAGCCCCGCCGGCACGGCGCCGGCCGCCCCGTCCCTCCCGGAGAAAGGCACTTGCAAGGCCCTCTCTGCACCAAAGCAACAGAAGGTGTCGTGTAAAGCCTACACGGTTATTTTAGAGCCAGTGTGCAAATAAGCCTGTCAGCTGAAGCTCCTCGGAGCCAAGACTCCCATATCCCCCCAAAGATCTGCATCTCAACGAGACGCCATGTGTCGGAGCCCGCCGGCTCCGCGCCGAGGTTTGGGGCCGGGGGATCGGGAAAACTCCGCCCGCAGCCCCTCTGGGACGCGCCAGGACCCCCCCCCCAACAGCACCCCCAGCGACAGGGACTGACCTGAGGGGSTTTTGTCCCGGTGTCCTGCTGGGATGGGGCTCGCTCTGGTGTTTTATGGTGCATTTATGGGATTTGGGGGATTTATACGCATTTCTCTGTGTGTGTGTGTGTAGAGGAGAGCTYCATGTACACACACCCACGGGAGATAGATGGGATATATTTATCCCATCATTATAGGGATCATATCAATATGTACGTTTTATATAGAATATCGCATGGAATCAGGGAATATCTCACGTTGGAAGGGACCATCAGGATCACCGAGCCCAAATCCCTGCTCATATTTGTATATTTATATTTATAAATACATCTATCTCATGATAAGAAAGCTTAAGGAATAGTTAGGGCYGGGATCAGCCCCATCCCTGGCAGATGGGGAAAATCCTTTCCCTTCCCAAAAATCTCCTTTTCCCGCCCTCCTGCATGGCCTGACGTGGAATTTCTGACCTTAAATACTGCAAACTGCATCGCCCAAATGCCAGGGAAAAAAAAAAACACCTTCCATTCGTGCTGGAGGTTTTAATCCCACATTTCCCTTCTTCGCTTACAGGATTTTATACTCCCCCAAAAAAAGAGGAAAAACACAATAATTAGCAAGAGGGAACAGCTCCGAAGGATCTGTGTGCAGAAGGAAACACAAGAGCTTGGGCTCCTTTGCGTTTGGTAAATATTAAAATTAATGAGGGACTTTCAGGACCCTGTTGTTAGAAATGCAGAAGGGTTTCTGTGAAGGATTAAAACACACACACACAAAAAAACCCCCAACACAAAAAAACGAGCCCTGTACACAAATTCCCGCAATTATTCCGAGCGCTTCCTATTTTTCAGCCAATTATGGAATTCATGGGAAGTATTAATATCCCGTTTTAATTTGCTTAATATTCCCATTAACAATAAAAAGTCTAATTAAGGTATCTGTACAAAGAGCCCTCAGCAGTAATTTCAGAGAATAATAGAGGAGAACGACGCGATATTTCTTGTTAAATGCACGCTGCAAATTAATTGATATCTTAATTAGGCTTTAGTACCGAGATTATCMGTGAGATTGATTCAGGGCTGAAACACCTCGTTTTTTGAAGAGATAAAAGCAAGCAGGAGAGGAACAAACTGCTTTCCCAAAATATTTCTGGGAGCAAAGCAACCACACACCGGGACGGCRGGGAAGGACTCATCCCGTGGACACGCAGAGCTGGGAAGCACCACGGTTCATCCCAAACCCGTTTCCCGCTTGTTTTCTCCCTGAATTCAAAGCGGTTTTAACCCCCCACAAAAATTAAAAAAAAAAAATAGAAAGGGAATTTAGATTTTCACCAAAACCACTTTTTYAACCACCAAACCCAACTGGCAGCAGGAGCTGTTTGAAAGGACGCGTTGCCTCCGCAGAGAAAACCGGTGGTGGGGAGTTGGCAAAGTGGTTTTTTTTCTTTTTTTTTTTYCCCCAGCATTTCCTTAGGAGAAGGAGGGGGAAAAAAAAAAAAACCCCAAGCAGCAATATTTTTGGACCAGCCTGGCTCTATATAGCCCGAGGAAGCACTTCCCTACCTACACGCCCGGCACCATTTACATTTCCCTGGCAAACGCTCGTCCTCCCGCCGGGATTTCGCCGCGATGCTGCCGCGCCCATCGCGCATCCCACGGGAATCCAACCCTCCGCGGAGGCTTGGGAACGGCCCCGAGGGACGGAGCCYGCGGGGCACTCACCAGGATGTCGGTGACCAGCCAGTGCCTCCAGTAGCGGTGCCGGGGGTTGGCTCTGTTGGGAGCGTCGGCGTCCACCATCACCAGGATGTATTTCTTCTTCTGCAAGAGAGGAGAGGGGAATGTTGTGGTCACGGGGTGAGGGCAAGGAGCCCCAAAATCCACATTTTTCTGCTCTTTCCCGTGCAGGTGCGCTCTGATGGTTGCATCAGTGAGTGAGGAACGGGTGCCTGGGGAGGCCACAAACCCACTCAGGGTGGTTTAATCCCAAATCTCTCCAGAGGAAAAATGTGGTTTCTGCCTCCTCCAAAGAAAAGGCACCAAGGAGAATTTCCTCTGCTTCCAGCCATCCTCCAGCCACATCCCACCGAGGCGCAGGATGCGCCACAGCTGTGGCCCCTGTGATATTTTCGGGATCCAGTGGTGGATGGGGACAAGCTGGATGGACCATCCTCCACAGGGGTGGCTGTGAGGAGCCAAACTCTGCCCCACACATCCCAAAATAACCGAAAATGTGCTCCTGGGATGCTGCAAGAAGGCAAAGCCTCTGCCTTGCCATGCACTTGGGGGTCAGGTACCACTCCTGGGTGATGCAAGTGGGCAAAGAGAGCTGGGATTTAGGGATAATACTGGTTTAACCCCCGGGAAAATCCCACATCCCACCCCAGGTCCCCACTGAGGGTGCCCAGCACCCAAAGGCGCCACCAGCACGGAGCCAACGTGGATATTTTGATCCGCCGRGGATGGAGCTGGGTTGGAAGTGACCTCTGGAGGGAAGCTGTGGAGGGAAAACCTGCTGATCTGCGGGGATTTGGCAGGCCCTCAGGCAGCAGATTATCCTGCAAGCACCCAGATTAAGGGATCTATATCCTAATAAAACCTCCAGGTGCGTCTGTGAGCGCGCCAGCGGTGCCACGCTCGCTCCAGCCGCCSCGGGGGCCGGGCTTTCGTCAACAGCCCTGGGATTTGGCCCTGCAATTCCCACCGAAAGGAGCTGCTGCATCCCCTGGTCGCTTGTGAAASCAGGCAGGGATTTTCACAGGGAGGTTTTTGGGGATGGCTCAAYGTTTTCGCTCCGTTTCCCAACCCCTGGTTGGGGTAAACAGGGCCAACGAACCCCGCGGTGTTGCCATAACCAGTGACCCCCCCCGTGCCCCCTTCCCTTGGCATCCCACGCATCCCACAGACCCCTGGAAGACCCCACCTCCGCGGGGAGCACCGTTTTTAACCAGAAAAACGCGGGTTTCGACCCATTTAGCCAACAGCTTGCAACAGTTGCGAGAGAAAATCCCAAACTCCTGCAACCGCCCCGCCCGGGAGCGCGGCCGTGCCCCTGCCCCGCTCCATTAATCCCAGCCTGGCATCATCCGGGGGGGGGGAATTACATGAACCGTGCAGATGTGAGCGTGGGAAAGGGGCCGTGCTGGTGTCACCGCGTGCGGCTGAAGGTCGGGACCTCGGGGCTGAGCCGCCACCTCCCTCCCCGCCACGCTCCCAGCTGCAGCCGCCTGAAGCATCCCGGAAAAAAAAAAAACACCAAAAAAAAAAAAAAAAAGCAGCAAAATTCCTTACGGCGCTGAAATCAGCGTTTAATGGGAAGCAGGAGGAGGAGGAGGGAGTRGGGAGGGAGAAGAAGCCCGACAACCCAAAAACCCTACGCTGGAAGTGTGAAGGAATTTGAGCTCTAACTTTGGGGAGGGTGCGGAGCCGAGCACGGCGTTTCTGAATCTCTCGGCTCCGCTCGGAGCCCAGCTGGTGGGAACAGAACGTGTAGTCATGGGACTGTCATCGTGTGCTGTCCAGGTTAACATGTAGCATTTCTATTACTATTAACAGACTTTCTGCTCCTCACTCCATCTGTTCTTCGAAATAATTGCAGTTGTACAGACCATGCCTTCGCTCCAGGCAGGCTCTGGGGAGAGGATAGTGCTTTTATGCAAAAAAAAAAAAAAAAAAAAAAAAATTAGAAAAAAAAAAAAGGAAAAAAATCGGGGGGGAAAAAAAAAAAGTGTTAAAAAAATAACGGCAAACACGAGAATAGAGTGCAAGTGAAGCTAACAGCAGGCTCGGAATTGGGGACAGATTGTGGCCTAGAAAGGTGACGGCGCACGCGGCTGGGGGCCGGCGAGGCCAGACCCCCGTGGGGACAGGAGTTGGGGTCAGCGCCCCTGAGCCGCGCTGGCCACGGGGATTTTTCTCTCTCCTCACCTGCCGGCCACCCTAAGAGCCACAATCCCTCACCTTCCACCTAAAGATAGCAAAGCCCTCCCCGAGCCGAGTTAATCCCGGCTGCTCATCCCGCGCCGGGGCCGGGAGCCGCTCCTGAGCCTTCACCCGCGCCCCAAACCCACCCCAAATCCCGCTGWGCGATATCCCCAGGCCCCGCTGCGCACCCCAAACGCGGGGGAGGTGTTTTTGTACGGCTTGCGAGCAGCAGAGCAGCGGGAGTGCGGTGATTTTGGGGTTTTTTAATGCTGAAATCCCTCCTCGACACAGGCTAACAGCATTAGCTGCTGTCAGGGCTGCAGACGGGAGCCAGCCCCGAGTGACAYGGGAGCTGCTCAGCTTTACAGGCATGAGCCAGCCCCGGGGATTTTGGGAGAGGAGGAAAGTGGCTTTGGATCAGAAAATTCCTCCAGTGCTCAAGAGCAGGCAGCATCTTGCTGTGCAGAGGGAAGGGAGGAAGGGGGAGAGGGAAGGAAAAGCCTCTTTGGGTTGCTGCAGGTGAAAATTTGGGGTAACAAAACACCCCCAAAACCTTGTCACCCATTCCAGCTCGGCCCAGGAGGTGCTGGAGTGCAGGACCCAACTGGGACGTGTGTTTCCCACCAGAGTCAGAATCATGGAATGGTTTGGGTTGGAAGGGATTTAAAGCCCATCCARTTCCACCCCCGCCATGTGCAGGGACACCTTCCACTATCCCAGGTTGCTCCARCCYGGCCTTGGACACTTCCAGGGATGGGGCAGCCACAGCTTCTCTGGGAATTCCATCCCAGCCCCTCACCACCCTCACAGGGAGGAATTCCTTCCCAATGTCCCATCTATCCCTGCCCTCTGGCAGTGGGAAGCCATTCCCTGTGTCTYGTCACTCCCTGACTTGTCCCAGGTCCCTCTCCAGCTCTYCTGGAGCCCCTTCAGGCACTGGAAGGGGCTCTGAGGTSTCCCTGGATCCTTCCCTTCTCCAGGCTGAGGTGTGACACCAATCGGGTCACCCTTCCAAAGGCCACCCTTCCCTCGTACCTCACCCCGGGTCACTCAAAAACCAACATTTAACCTCTGACAGGAGCTGCTGCCTTCCCGAGGACTCGGATCCACGTCTCCACCCCCCAGCTTTTCCCCCCACATCCCTGGGAACGGGCATCCCGCCCTGCTCCTCCACCCGACACGGAGCCGGTGGCAGGTGACGAGAGCCGCGTTTTCCCCGCTAATTGTTTCTGGAGGGAAGCAGCCGCAAAACATCCCGTTATTCCTGCAAGAAAGCCTTAGCTGCTCCAATTAGGCGCAGGTTTAGGAAACTTGCTCCGAGCAGGCAGGGACTTTTCCGAGAGGCGGGAGAGGGATTTGTGCGCCGGAGATGCACACGCACACACACACACACACACACACACGGAGCTCAGCGGATCCCGCCGAGCCGGGGCTGCGCAGGAATTAAAGACTTATCCAAATGAAAGCAAATCGGGTGTTAAGCGACACACATGTAGAGCGAGCGGTTTCCTTGGAAACCGGCGCACATGGAAGCAGCACACATGCGGCGCTCCGGCGTTTTCGGCGGCGCCGGGGCGGCCTCGGAGCTCCGCCTGGCCGGGGATGCCCGGCTTGGGACGGGGACGGAGCTGGACGAGCCCAGGGGTGTCCACGTTGGTGTGTCCATCCCGTTGGCGCCCGTTTCTCCAGGGCGTGGAGAAAAACGGTTTGAAATGCGCTTTATCCTGTGAAGGGGAGATGGATGGTGCCCAGCTTTGCCTTAGGAATTCCATCCCTAAACTAAGGAATGGCGACGGGCAAAGCCTCAGCCAGGCCCCAGCCCAGTGCACGCTTCCCAACATGGGAATAACAGGTTTGGATCCTCCCAGCTCAGCCATCCCTCCGAGCTGTTCCTTGCGCGTGCCCAGGGGTGTTCCCTGCACCAGCTCCTCACCACGCAAGGGATGAGGTGAGATTCCCAGCTGCCCCATTGCCACCCACATCCTTGACAGCTCCTAAGGAATTTCCCTGGCTGCAGAAGGAAATCATGGCACGGACAGGTTGCGATGGTATCGGAGCCAAAAAACCTTTCACCTCCCTGAGAGCTACAGCCTGGCATGGCCACAGCCTGGACTATCCCGCTGTGAAGGATTTTGGGGTGACTTGGGTAATTTTTGGGGTGACTTTGGCACGAGATGATCCAGACCAGTCCCATGGGCRCGGAGATGGGATGAGGGATGCATCCCAAGCACGCAGCACCCGCGCTGGAGCCAGGAAGGAGCTGAGTTTAAGCAATTACAAACCAGAAACCCTAAATCTACCCCAAAACGACCTTCCAGAGCAGAGCAGGATCTCCTGGCTGGGCAGGGAGATGGGAAGGGCACCCAGCATCATGGGAAACATCATCCCAACTCTCCCAAGGGATGGCTGGAGGGTCCAGCTCACGTCCCACCGGTGCAGGAGCAGGAGGCGGAAGCGCCGCCAGCACCAGCTGAGAGTTGAGACCAATCTGGGCTTTTTTCTTGGCGTGTCCCCAGTACTAAAAACTTTCTATAACAGGCACCGACTTCGCAATTCTGCTGCCGCTGCTGCCTCGCCAGAGAGAAATTCCAGCTCCTTCCTGGGCGGCAGCGAAATTGTTTTGCCACCGAGTTGTTGTGGCTCGGGGAAGGAAGGAGCTGCCGAGCGCGGCAGGATTTCACCTCCTCGCTTCCAACCCGCGCCTCGCCGCTTCCACGGGCGAAAAATAGGTCAGCAAAATTAACCCTGCTCCGCAGGACTTGCCCAAGGGGACAAGTGGCACCGTGTGAAGGCTCGACCCGACTCTCCCGGGCCTGGCTTCCCCCCCCACACCGCAGCCTCCCGCTGCCGAAGGGAACTTCATTGACTTTCCAACTGCAACTCTCCCCAATCCCTCCGCGCTCCCTCGGGGCTCCCTCACCGGCCAAATATTTATGCAGCCTGATGTCCTAATGAGGATTGATTCATCCAGGGTTGTTAAGGAGCGTGTGGTAAAGGTTCGTTCCCGGATGAAGGGCTTGGGATGCTTTAAGGAATGGATTATTCGCTCTGGAAGAACAGTTTGTTTTCCCTCGTGGCGAATTCAAGCGGCTCTGCGCAACAAAAAACTGCAGTGGGGGTGTTACACACCCAACACAACCAGGCAGAGAGGGGGATAAACCTTCCAAAGGGTCCACGGTGCTGGAAGTACAGGTGGCTGTGCCTCTGGMGCGCTTTTGGGAAGGGACGGGAGCAACAGGCTGTGATTCCTCGCTCAGTGACCCCGCTGTGGCCCTCTCTTTGGGTTTCCCCAAATCACCACCTAAATCATCACCACCGAGGGGGGGAACATCAGGGGAATGGGGCAGCACATTCCAGCCAGGAGAGAAATCCAGGAGGGAATCAGCACCCGAGCTGCTGCTCCGTGCCCTCCTTTCCCCACCGGAGCTGTTGATGGCCGTTTGAGCCTAATGAGCAGCGCGCGCTCGTCCCCGGCCTGGGGACACCGGGGCCAGCCCCGCTCCGCAGGCAGGGGAGCAGGGACGAGCTCGGGAAGCGACACATTTCCCGAGCGGTGTGTGAGGAGGAGGAGGAGGAGGCGGCGGCGAGCGGCCGCGGTGGCAGAGCGCAGCCTTCCAGACCAATTACCGTCACGCGGGGGGACACATGGATTGGTGACATTTGACATTTTCTACACAATATTTTGATGCAAAATGGCACCTCCGTCACAAATTATTTTCCAAAACTTGGCTCGGGTTCTGGTGGGTTGTTTTTTTTTTCTTTTTTTGGTTTTTGTTTTTCTTTTTTTTCTGGGGGAAAAAAAAATTAAAAAAATAAAAGGGGTGGCATTTTGCAGGCCAGCGAAGGGAAGGGTCATCGTGTCCCCTCTGTGAGCAAARGGGCTCTGGTGGCTGCGTGGGCAAAGCCAAAGGGAAAACGCGCCCCAAAAACTCCAGGCTTCGCTCCAATGAACCCGCRCGGCCCTTGGGGACCCCCAAAAAGCTTTTCCCTGCTCTCTCCCAGGATTCGTGAGACGYCCCAGCTCGGAAGCACCGGGGGGCCAGACCCCTCCTGGCAAGCCAGGAGCTGGGAATTGCTGAACTCGGTGCTACCAGACACCTCGGCGAAGCTGAAATGACTTTAAATGCCTAAACATTTTAAAACAAACCCTGGAACAATTCAGCTCCGAACTCCTCGCCTGCTTTCTCTCGCTCCTCGCTCTCTCTCTCCCATTTTTACGGTTTCCAGAGCTGTTTTACGCCTCATTACCTGCACACTGTGAGTGATGTCTGTCGGTCCTAGAGCTGTAAATACCTTAAATCATGCTTCATTAAGAATATCTCTGGTGCTATTAAAGAGCTATAATAGACAACGAGTTAACAGATGATTAAATATGAACTCCATTTGTGTCACTCACCGCGGGCAGGAAGAGGCTTTAAGTTTTTTAAACTCGCTCTCATTATCTGGGGAAGTGGGGCTGCGGCTGGCGGGGATGGAGGGGGATGGATGGAGGGAGGCTCGCCTGGGATGAAGGAATGATCGCTTGGGAACGTGGGGACGGGGATGGAGGGGTGCTCGGGTGGGCGTGGAGGGGGATGGAGGGATGCTGCACGGGATGCACACGTGGAAACGGAGAGAATGGGGATGGAGAGGTTTTTGCATAGGTGGAAAGGAGGCTCGCATGGAAATGGAGGGGTGTTCACACGGACATGGAGGGTTGGGAATGGAGGGATGATCACATGGAGATGGAGGGATGGGGACRGAGGGACGCTCGTGTGGAGATGGAGGGATTCTCACACCGGGGATGGAGGGATGGAAGAATGTTGCGAATGGAAGAACGGAATGGAAGAAAGTTGCGGAACGTGGATGGAGGAATGTCGCGGAATGTGTGGAGACGGAGAGAGGGGGGTGGAGGGATGCTCACACRGAGATGGAAGGATGAGGATTTAGGGATGCTCACACCGGGATGGAGGGATCCTCGAGTGGGGATGGAGGGATGCTTGTCTGGGAAGGGGTCACTGGGATGCTCCCGCACCAGGAACACCCAGGAGGGACCAGCTCCTCCACGTGGTGACCCCAAGCCRACCATCCTGACAGCTCTTTGCTTGGATTTTGCCACCTGGGGTCTGGTAGCCAGAGATTACAAAGGAAATAAAATAAAGGAGRATGTGGACAGTTAGGAGATGCTTCCAATGGGATGGGATGGGGAGCGGGATGGGTATGGGGGAGGAAGGGTGGATGGGATAAGGGGGTGCATGGATACCCGGGGGGAAGGGCTGGAGGCCGGCAGCACGGATGGAGATGCAAAAGGGATTGAGCATTGCTGGCTCCTCCATAAAAGAATAGCTCAGCACAAACGAATTGCCAAAGCGCAAATTAAATAATAATTAATACCATTAAAATCCCATGAGCACACAAAAATGCTGGGGAAAATTAAATAATGAGTGTTTTCTTCTCTTCTGGATTAGATTTTGCTCTGTGAAAAGAAAGAGCATTTTCACAGGCTCCGGCACAACTGGAATTATCCCACTGTCACAATCCCGGCTCCCTGCCGGGCTTGGGGCTGCCGATGGTGCCAAACATCCGGCACACGTGTCCCAAACTGACCATGGAGGAACTGAGCTGGGGAAGGGGCTGGAGCACCAGGAGGGGCTCAGGGAGCTGGGAAAGGGCTCAGCCTGGAGAAAAGGAGGTTCAGGGGGGACCTTCTTGCTCTGCACAACCCCTGACATGAGGGGACAGCCAGGGGGGGTCAGGCTCTGATCCCAGGGAACAGGGACAGGAGGAGAGGGAACGGCCTCAAGCTGTGCCAGGGAGGGTCAGGTTGGACATCAGCAGGAATTTCTTTGTAGTAAGGGTGGTCAGGCRTTGGAAGGGGCTGCCCAGGGAGGTTTGGAGTCCCCACCCCTGGAGGTGTCCAAGGAAGGCCTGGATGTGGCACTCAGGGACAAGGTGGGGATCGGGCACAGCTTGGACTCGATGATCCTGGARGGCTTTTCCAACCTCAGGGACTCTGAGGGAGGAGGACTTGGGGACAAGGACAGACCCTGCCTGTAGCAAACCCAGGTGACCTGATCACCCCCSCTTTTAGCAACGTGGCCACTGTCCCAGGGGATGTCCCCACGGTCTTCGTGAGGAATCTCCTGGCACCCCAGAGCATGCAGGGTTGAGAGGTGCCTCCCCAGCTCCTCACAATCCTTTCTCCCATCCCCTTCTCCACTGGGATCAGCCTTAAAACCATCCAGACGTGGATAGGGCTGGCACAACCCTACAGGAGCTGCCTGGCCCTGCCCCATGCCCTGCGTGGAGAGGAGGACACAGGACGATGCTCGGCGGGTACCACACCCCCCCCCACGGCCACCCAACCCCAGCGCTGCCTCCCTTTCCCCGGCTCCAAGAGGAACATCACGGCCTCATTCCTTCCAGGGAGAAGAGCAGGATAAACTCCCATTCCTTACCCTGCTCGYTGATCATTCCCGAACACGCCCCGACCCCTCCGCGGGGACCCGCGGCCGCCCCCGAGGCCGTGCGGGGGGACCGAGGGGGGGGTCCGGGGTGAGCGCGGGTGGCACCGGGGGTGACAGTGACCCGCGGGTCCCCGGGGACGGCGCTGCCGGGGACGGTAATTGAATCTCCGCGCCCCCATCCCGCCGGAGCCGCTCCGGGATGGAGTTGGCTGGAAATGCCATTTCCGCCTCGTCCAAACTCCGCCGTGCCGCTATCAGCTCCTTATCAGCGGCCGCGGGGCTCCTCTGCCGCCTCGCCGCGACCTCGCGGCCCCCGCGGCCCCGGGGTCAGGCGAGGAAATGAATCCCGGAGCCCCTTGGGAGCCGCAGYCGGAGCGGTGGGGAAGGATGGGAGGGAAGAGCGGCTCTCGGCTCCATTTGGGGGGAAATTAAAGAGTTTCGGGAGCGGCGGGAGCTGCTCCGTCCGTCTCCGTCCCTGGGGATGAAGCTCCAACCCACCCACGGCATCCATTTACCTGCTGGCACCCCCTCCCAGCGCTTGGAATTCGCTGCTTCCCAGTTGTGAGCGTCCAAAAGCACAGCCAGGGCCTTTCCCTCACCCCTGTGCACCATATGTAATATATTATGACATATATATTATGTGTTATATATCATATATTGAGAATACATATTATATRTGTTCTGTATTTCCATGTAGAAAAAAATATACATGTGTTTTATATCTATGTCTATATATATTTGTATATATTCTGTATTTCCATATAGACTATAATCTATATATGTTCTACATAAGTTCTATACATATTCTATATATATTATATATGGAAATAGAGACTATATTCTATACATATTTTATTATATRTGTTTTATGTATATTCTATATGGAAATACAGATTATATTCCAGATAGAAAGACAGACATTGGAAATAAAGATATATTGCGAATATTTCTCGGGAATAGAGCCCTGCCTCGAGGTCTCATTAGAAAGGGTTTCAATCTAGGAATAATGGGAGAAACCTACACCCATCTACCCCCAGGAACTGCTTCGGGAAAACAACCAAGAACTCACCCTCCCTCCACACAAACTGCTCTTGCCAGGAACAGGAGGGAAAAGATGCTCAGCTCAGAACTTCCCTCCCTAGTAAAATATTTAATAATAAACTAAGAGGAGAAGCCAACTGTCTCCCTTGGATGTGGTTTTCATTTGGAAGTTAATGGGAGTTTTATTTCCAATCCAAAATATCTTTTTTTTAATTTCTTTTTTTTTTTTTTTTTTTTTAATTTCCTAATGGACGTTTTGCTCCGACAAATCCCTCCCGTCACGACAAACAAAGCCCCAGCGGGATGGACGCTGGGGGTGACACCCATGTCACGCTCCTTTTCCCTCCGGCCTCCCTTTCCCGAGCCTCCCCATCCCTCCCCAAGAGCTTGGAACAACATCCCAAACGCTCCGAGCGCCGCAACGGCCGCGTTAATGCGTTAATTCCCACGATGCTTTGAAATCCCGGGAAAAATGGGGTGGGCTGGCTGGGGGGGGGGGGAGCCGCGACGAGTCCTGTGCGAGGGAACAAGGCATCATTAACGCAGCCGGATCCGTGCCGCACGCCGCGGCAATTATTCCCCAGCGGAACACGGCAAGCTGTGAAGAGCTTTCATTACCAGGGGTGTTCCAGGTCCTTCACCTCTGGCCAATCTCGGGCTAAAACGGGCATTTTCTGCTCCGCGGATTCCAGCTCCATTTAAATCCGTAATTGCCCTGATTGGGGCGCGCGYGGAGCACGGGGAATTCATGACTGGGAAATCTATTAGGCAATAAGTTGGTTACTCGCAGGGACCTCCGAGTCATCTCGCCTCAATTTCTTGCCGGGTCGGGGGGTGCGTGGAGCTGCCGATTTCCACGATCTGCCCCGGCTCCCCTTCGCCTCAATTACCTGCCCGGGTCACCGAGGGGGGAATTCAATCAGGGAAGCAGCCCGTGGGATGCCGCTTCTGCCTCGGAAATGCAATTCCCCGCCGCCGGCAGCCGGCCCTTCTCCAACCCACGATGGATTTTTGATGGAGTTTCATCATTCCCCAGGCCAAGCAGGGGGTGTTTGGTCCAGGGATTCTCAGGTGTGGATCATCCACCACAATATTCCCTCTTGTACCCCTCATTTGGTACAGGGATGTCCAGGTGTGGATCAGGTGTGATCCCTCCATCCCCATATCCCCCTCTACTGTATCCTGTGCTTCCTAAAGGGATGCTCTGGTGTGGGTCAGGCACGATCCCTATTTCCCCCTCTTCTGTATTCCCTGTTTGCTCTGGGAATGCTCAGGTGTGGATCAGGTGTGATCCCTCCATCCCTATTTTTCCCCTCTCCTCTATCCGTGTTTATTCCAGGGATGCTCAGGTGTGGATCAGGTGTGATCCCTATTTCCCTCTTCCCTGTATTCCCTGTTTGCTCCAGACATTCTCAGGAGTGGATCAGTGTGATCCCGCCATCACAATTTCCCCCTCTCCTGTATTCCCTGTTTGCTCTGGGAATGCTCAGGTATGGACCAGTGTGATCCCTCCATCTCTGTTTTCCCCTCTCCTGCATCCGTGTTTGGTCCAGGGTGTGGATCAGGTGTGACCCCACCATCCCTATTCCCCCCTCTCCTGTATCCCTCCACAAACACCCCTTGGGAGACCAAACCAAAACGATTTTTATGCCTTTTTTTATAATTTCTTTGTATCCAAACGGGCGCGTTCACCACGGACCCATCGGAACACTCCCGAATTCCAGCGCTGCCGTTCCCACCCTCCCATCAATCCCTGGGTGAATTGTGCATCCTGGGGTTGTCTGTTCCCGGGGGGATGCTGCCGGAAGCGGGAGACAATGGCCTATTCTCCTCTTCCTCCCCATCCCTGGATCCGAGTGCCTTCCAGGAGTGCATTAAATGATGCGATTAACATCTGTCACATGCGCTCCAGTCTCTCTTTCCGTCTCTCCCGGGGGAAGCAGCCACACGTGCAGGGAAAGGGTTTGTTTTGGTGGATTCAGCTCCTTTTTCCGAGCTCCCAGAGCACGGGAGGGAATGGAATCTCTGCGGGTGAAGCGTCCCGATGTTGGAGCGGGATGGGGCAGGGGACGGCAGCTTCCSGTCAAATGCTGGTGTTTGGGGTGATGGATTGAGGAAAAACTGCTTTTGGGGGTGAGAGGGGGTTTAGGGAGGTGCTGAGGGGTTGGAGCAGTGGCAGCAGCAGCATTTCGTGGGGTTGGATTCCCAAAGTGGGGTGGCCCTTCCCTGTTTTCTCCCCAAAATCTGGACCCTGCTGGGAAAAATGCCCATTTCCTGTATGTTTCCATATGCTCCCGGCAGGAGCTGAGCCTGGCGCCTTTAACCAACCCCCCAGCCTGCTCCTGCTCCCAAAACCCCACATCCCATGCGGACACCGGGCTGCTCCCCATCCTACAGCACCCGGGGCAACCCCAAATCCACCAAAACCGACACCACCAGCGACGCTGGGACACCCCATGGCAGGGATGCTCCAGCATCCAGGAAATCGGGAGAAAATAAAAACCCCACTCAGGGGAGATCAACCCCTGCTGTGGGATTATTTTTGGGAGGGAAGGAAAGGATGAAGCAGCATCTTAGCAGTACAGGCGGGAGGCTGGGATGCTGCTCCCACAGCCAGGATTTCTTTTAATTGATTTCTCATGGTTTGGTGGCTCCTGGCTTTAATTACAAGGCAAATGTTTGCTGATGCAATTACGGCGCACATGCCATAAAGCTGTTAGAGGGTGTCACCAGGTCGTGGGTCTTCATTTATTTTTGGCCTCGAGAGGGAAAGAGAGAGGCTRCTTCCTGCCCAGATCCCTGGGGATCCATCCTAATCCCGAGGTGGGTTTCTTTGTGGCAGGTTGAGTTGGTTTTTTTGGTTTTTTGGGKTTTTTTTTGTTTAATATATTAAAAAGGAAAAGAAAAAATGTGCCTTGCAGCAGCTCGTCTGGAGGTGAAATAATCCACTCAACATTCAGATTATCAGCTAATGCACATTTGCATTAGAATGGGTTAGAAGAGCTCCCGGGATGGAGCAAGATYCCTACGGATCAGCCACTGGCCTTACACAGAAAAGCCACGGATCCTTGCCCTGAGCATGAAAATGCTCATGGATGCAGGGTCAGAGACATCATTAAATATATGTAATATAAAATAAATAGATTTATAGATAAATCTGTTTTATATATAATAGATTGGAAATATACGTAATAAATGCATAGAAATTCATTGGGAATACACATAATATATATAACACTATATGGAACATGGATATTTTCACAATATTCTTTGGGAATAGGRCCCTGCCATGAGATTTCACTACAAAACGCTCGAATTTAGGGATAATGAGGAGAAAAAAAGCAGAACTGCCCYGAACTGACCAGGGCAGCTTGTCCTGAGCCGTGGTGCCAAACCCTGGGATGCTCCTAAAGGCTTGGAAGTGCCCCAGGCCGGGATTCCAGCGCTGACCCCGCGGAATTACGGAAGACCAGCAGCACCCTTTAGCTCTGGATCATCTTTAAACCACCAGGAAATCCAGGAGCAGCGGCCGCATCCGGGGTGAGACGATGCCAAACCCAAACTCCCGGCGTGGAGCCGCCGAACCCGGCACCGCGAGCAGCCGGAGCGRCCCCGGGAGCTCCGGCGGCTTCCCAGCTCCTGACGCTGCACCTTTTCCCACCTTGAGCTGTCAAGAGCGGAGCTGTCGCCGCGACGGCCCCCCYGGAGCCTCGTTAAAAATGTGACGCTTCCCTAAGGCGACCGCGGGAGAGACATGGCCAAATTAACRAGGACGTGACAGAGTCCACGGGGCGGATTAGGCTCCTCTTCCCCCGGAATAAACCCGGGGATGGAGGGACGAGAAGGGTGAGGGGTTCGGGGGAGCTGGCGCGCTCACCAAAAGAGCAATCCTGTTCTTGTCACTGTTAATCAGGCGCGCGGACGAGCGGGAAAACGCTCGGCCCCGCCGGGAAAAGAAGGGAATGAAAGCTCCGAGCCCCACGGATCCGGCCTCCTCGGGATGCGCCGCGCCGGGAGCGGGTTGGCAAACACGTCCCCGCAGCTCTCCCACTTCATTTCCCCATTGAAAAATAAATAAACGTCGTTGTTTTGGGKTTTTTTTTTTTATCTCTCTCTTTTTCTGGTTTGTTTTTTTTTCTTTGTTCAATCTGGAAAGAAACAGATTTCCAGCAAGAAGCTGGGATTGACTGGAGGCTTTTTCCGGCTGGGATTGGTTGGGTGAGGGGCAGCTTGTCTGTGTGATGAGGATGGGTTTGCACCCCAAAAACCCCACAGTGCCTGAAACGTGGAGCATCCACGATCCCAGCCCAAGCCACTGGGATTTGGTACCTCTGGAAGATGTGTACAGACTCCAGCTGATCCCACTGGAAGTGCCACTTCCAAAAGGCCCAGCCCCTATAGGCATAACCCTATAGCCACGTCTGGAGGTGAGGTGACACCTGTGAGCCCTTCTCCTGCCATCAACAGCATTTGRGAGGATCAGGAATCTCGGGAAAGCACTGAGAAGGTCCTGTTTGAGGGCACCTCTTTAATCCCAACCCCTTGGAACCGAAATAAAGCTCGAAACAATCCTGAACCAACCCCTCGAGCCCAAACAGCAGCGAGATTTGGGAGCCAGTCCAAGCTCTGCAGCTTAGGCCCATCTCCAAATATCTCCCAACAAGTTTATTTATGGAAAATAAAATCAGTCCAAGATGTTCACAGCTCAGGAATATTTAATGCTATTTGGTGAGAAAGTATTTCCAGCGAGGAGGGAAGCGCGCGGCTCCCGGAGCCCGGCTCGGGGGCATCGCGCCGGGAACGGGGCTGGCACCGACCCGCACCAGTCACCCCAGAGCCCTGAACTGGTCTGACTGGATCAAACGCCTCCCTCGTTTGGTTCATACCAGCCCTGCTTAATTAATTGGCTCCGGAGGCCGTGGGAAGAGGCAGGTGCCGAGGAATCTCCCCTGGSTGAGATCCGCACCGCATCCGTGAGGGGGGGACACCTCACCAGAACTGTGCCTTTCCCGTCACCCCAGGAGCGGGAAGGACAATTTCCCTGAGGTGGGAAGAGGAGGGAAYGGCGGCAGAGCGAACCTAGATGATGCTCAGACACTCCTCCTCCCCCCGCTGCCCCTCTGCCATCCCAAATCCCGGGAGCCGCGGCCACGCCGGCGCTGGGGTCGCCCGGGGAGGTCACGCGTGACACGGAGCTGTCTGCTGGGCCAGCCCCGGGTCAAGGGCGGGCCAGAGGCAGCGRTGATGGGAGTCACTCTAATAGACACCTGCCACCTGATGGGGAGCGTTAATGCGTCCCCCTGATCCCGCAGAACATCCCCCCGATCCCGAATCCGAACGTCCCGTGACACCACGCGCCGGGCTCGGCCAAGGGTGGGACACAAAGCAGCCAGGGAGGGAGGGACAGCGCCGGGGCAAGGCCTGGGTTTTACAAACAGCTCTAATATCCCTGGAAGACGTCTCCGAGTCATGCACCGGGTTGGAAATGTCTCCCATTATAATCGTGAGTCATGGGTGACTCAGTGACATTTCTGGAGTGAAAAAGCCGTGGCTGGCCCAGCCCCGCGCTGCCCCGCTCGGCGGCCACGCCAGCACCGCACAGCTCATTTGTGATTCTGTTTCCCAAACAAACAACCCCCCCAGAGGCACCGCTGCCCACCCTGGATGTGGATGGTCCCTCGGGATGGCAAGGTTTGGATTCACACCCCAAAGGGTTTTGTTTTGTGTGGGAAAATTGGGATCTGAGCGCAGCTTTGCCAGCCAGGACAGAGCCAGGTGGGGTGTCCGTGGAGCAGCCCCGGGGATGTCGTGAGTGGGGTGGGATTCCCTGAATCATTACGTTGAAACATAAAATCCTTAAAAATAAATAAAAACAACCATAAAATAAATAAAAGTGACAACAGGACTCCTAACACACCCTGAGACTTGGTACGAAACCAGGGCCACGCTGCTGCTGCTGCAAAAACTCGCAGGAAACAGGGGTTTGGGAACACTGGGACACARCAGGGCTGGGATGGTCACACCGGTGTTTCCCAGAGACAGGAATTTTCATTAAGGCAGCCTTATCCTCATCGCTCAGTTTTATCCTGGGAAAAGCCAAATCCAGGGCAGGAAAYGCTCGATAACCCTCGATGGCACAATCATTTCCCCCCTCTCTCCRCGGTCCCTTTACAGCCATTTACAGTTATTAAAGCTCTCGATTTTGGAGGCTGGGAGGCTGCTGCCCTCGGGAAAGGCACGGGGCCAGGATGCTCGGGGACRGGGATGCTCGGAGGCTGGATCCTGCAGGGCCAGGATGTTCAAAAGCTCGGTGGTTGGGAGGATGGAATGCTTGGGAGTCAGGATGCTCAGAGGCTGGGGTGCTCCGAGGTCGGGATGATCGGGTCAGAATGCTCGAGAGACTTGGATGCTCGTAGGCTGGGATGATCTGGGATCAGGATGTTTGGAGAGAGGGATGTTCAGAGGCTGGGATGCTCGGAGTCAGGATGCCCAGGGGTCAGGATGCTTGGAGGTAAGGATGCTCAGAGGATTGGATGCTTGGAGATGGGGATGCTCAGGGGTCAGGATTCTYGGAGACTGGGATGCTCAGGGAACAAGATACTCAGGGTTTGGGATGCTCAAGSGTCAGAATTCTCAGGGACCAGGATTCTCGAAGGCTGGGATGCTCAGAGGCTGGGATGTTCAGGGGTCGGGATGCCCAGAGGTCAGAATGTTCAGGGACCAGGATACTCRGAGGATGGGATGCTTGGGAGCCAGAATGCTCAGACTCCGGAATGCTTGAGGGCCGGGAAGCTCAGGCATCAGAATGCTCAGGGGTGAGGATACTCGGAGACTTGGATATTCACGGGTGGGGATGCTCAGGGGTCAGGACCCTTGGAGGTTGGAATGCTCAGGGACCAGGATGCTTGGAGGCTGAGATGCTCGGGGGTTGGGATGCTCAGGGATCAAGATGCTCAGGAGTCGGGATGCTCAAGGATCAAGATGCTCAGGGATTGGGATGCTTAGGGGTTGGGATGTTCAGGGTCTGGGATGTTCAGAATCTGGGATGCTCAGGGGTTGGGATGCTCAAGGATTGGGATGCTCAGGGGTTGGGACACTCCAGGATCAAGATGCTCAGCGATTGGGATGCTCAGGGATCGGAATGCTCAAGGATCAAGATGGTCAGGGGTTG
>JACAXG010000115.1:917863-960812 GCA_018881555.1 Amblyornis subalaris
AGATGCTCAGGGGTTGGGATGCTCAAGGATCAAGATGCTCAGGGATCAGGACCCTTGGATATCAGAATGCTCATGCCCAGGTGTGACAGCCACATCCCCCAACACCCCAATCCCTCCACACCGCCATGGCACCCATGGGAACCCGGCGCGGCTCCGGCGGGACCCGACCCCAAAACAGAACCAACCCCTCGGACCGGGGGCTTTGGGACTCTGGGAAAACCCAGTTCCGCGCGGGAGCCCTCCCCACACGTCCCGCTCCGCCACCTGCCGCAGGTGATCCGCCCGCACAGCCCGGCACCCGGGGAAGGCTCCGGCGGCGCCAGGACACATCAGAGCAGAAATAGACCCGGAGCCGTCGTCCCCCGCCCCCGTCCGTCCCCGCCGCCCCCTTTTTACTATTATGTCTGAGAAGAGACGTCTCTCCTGGTTTTTTTCCCGCTGATTTAATCGCTTGGTGATGAGGGCTGCCTGGCTGGGATACAACTGCGCTCTGGGCATCGCCAACAGGAACGGGGGGATATAAAAAGAGGAGGAAGCATCAGTAGCGGCGACGCTGATTGACAGTGAATGAAATGGAGYGGCCAAATTCCATCGGCGTGGCTCGAAAATCCCGGGACGATGCGGAGAGCTGATGGCTCCTTTCCTAGGGTTTTGCCAGASCTGGCATTCGCCTTTCATCCTCGTTTAATTCACCGTTTGGACACCGCCACGGGTCTCTGTGTGTGTGTGGGGTGGGGTTTTAATCGCACGTTGCCCCTCGTGGAGGAATTTTTTGTGTGAGCTGAGTGCGCAAAGAGGGGGCAGAGATTTTCACCCTCTGCCTCTGCCACAGCCCTGCCTCGTGGCCTCAGGTTAGGGAAAAACGGCCCTTGGAGCGCAATTCCTACCCTGGATGCGGATGATTAAATGGTTTGTAAAGGATTTTCCTGCAAAGACRGTGTCTGTTGGGGTTTAACTCAGGGTGCAGCCTCCGGCAGGTGCCTGGGTGGGACATGGGTGGCATCGCTCAGGTAGGGACCCCACAGGGGTCCATCTGCAGGTATCCCTCTCCCAAATACTGGATTTTGCTGGGAAAACCGTGTGTGTGAAGGCTGTGGTCACCGCAGGGGACAGAGTGGCTTTGCACATCTCTCCTTTGTCCCCGCAGCGACATTCCAGCAAGAGAAGACCCAAAGGTAACAAAAGTCCAAGCATTCCTTCACTTTCCAATGGGGAAAGGTGCCAGGTTAGCAGGGCTGCATCTCCTGGGCCTCCCTCTCTGCCAGCAGCCTCTCCCGGGRTGGCTCATCTCATGGATACCCCGGGAAAGGCCGGGCTCGGAGCACCGATCCTCTCCCCAAACACCAGGAGCCCTGCTTCTCCCTCACGGCCAGCTTTCCACCCAAATTCCCAGGCTTTTCGCTCCAGCTGGAAGAAATCTGGCAAATCCCTGGGCTGAGTGTGACCTGSCCCTCCAGGAGGAGGGAGAACTCCCGGGAGCAGCGAGGACAGGATGAGGTCCAGCAGCTGCACGACAAACCAGGGCGAAGCCTTGAGCAGCGACTCAATCCTGACCCCTGGGGCCGGACTGTGCCCCCCATTCCCACCCTGAATTATCCCCCAAAAAACCAGACGGGTCCAGGCAGGATTTAGAACAGTTTTGGTGGAGAAAACCCTGGGTTTGCAAATTTGGTGGGTGCAGGACCCTGCTCCCACCCCAGGGTCATCCTGGCTCTGTCGTTTTCCCCCCGTCTGGGCTGTGAGTGATGGGGAAGGGGCCAGGCAGCGTCGTGGGGGGCTGCAGCATTTTGGGGGGCTGTGGCATCTCAAGAGGCTGGAGCATCTTTGGGGGATGAAGAATTTTGGGGGGCTCAGCATTGTGGGAGGCTCAGCATCTTGGGGGGCTCAGCAGCACTGGGGGGCTCAGCATCTTGGGGGACTTCAGGACCACGGGGGGCTGCAGCATCTTGGGACGCTGCAGCATTTTGGGGCGCTCAGAATCTCGGGGGGCTCAGCATTGTGGGGGGCTCAGCACTGTGGGGGGCTCAGCATCGCCGCTGCCCCCCCCCCGTCCCCTTCCCACTCACGGAATATTTGTTTAAGGAGGGAATTCCTGCCGCACCGTCCGTGGGCTCCGGCGCCGCGGGAAGCGTGGCTGCCTCCAGCGTTCCCAAACGCCGGAAAACCTCTGGAGACAACCACGAGCCCCTCGGAGCAGCGGCTCCGGGCCCGGCACGGGGGTGGGGGGGCACACTGAGGCGGGGGGGCTGCACCCTGCGCTCCCCGGGGCTGTGCTGGACCCGGGGCACGAGCAGCCACCTCCCCGTGTCCCCCGTGTCCCCCGTGTCCCCGGTGTCCCCGGTGTCCCCTCCCGCCACCCCGCGCACCGCCCGCTTTGATCCGCCGCTCAATTCCTCCTTCCCATCGATTCCCGGTCGGGCTCTGAACCTTCTCGCGGAGACGCCGAGATCAAATGCGCCGTTAGGAGASGGTCGGGAGAGGGGGAACGTGAAAGGGAAGAAGTTTTGTTTCGGGATTTTAACCAGCCCCGGCGAGGCGGCGCCGGGAAGCGGCGGAGCCGCGAGCCGAGAGCTCCCTCTGCTCCCAGAAAAATCCTGCCGCGGCTCCGAGCGCTCCCAACCCTCCTTCCCCCGGCCCGTCCTCGGGGGTGACGCTCGTCACACCCCCAGGGGACAAGCGCGAGCTGCCGCGCCGGGAAACGTTTGCCCCGGGGGATGAATCGGTGAGGAAAAAAAAGCGGCGGAAAAGGGTAAAACGGTCACAAACCCCGCGATACCCCAAAAGCGCATCAGCCCCCACCCCCCCGCCCAAGCAGGGAAGACCCTGTGGATGTAAAATATCCTCTGTATCATAAAATATCTGATTTATTAGAGGCAGTCCGAGGCAAATGGCAGCACTTCGAGCTCCCCTAGGATGGGGGGAAATGGGGGAATTTGTATTTTCGTGGTTTGGGAAGGGGAATAAATAAATGCCAGGCCTCGAAGGGGCGTTTGGGGGAAAGAGGAGCTTAGCACCCAAAATAAAGTGGGAAAGCACGGTGCAGAAAATTATTTCCATTCCAATGAAAACGTATTTTATTAGAGAAAGTAGATTTGTCTTTGATACTGGATCCCAAGAAAAGCAATATCCAGGGCTATAATATCYCATCTCGCAGGGAGAATGAGTTATTAAATCAGAAGATGAATGGCTTGCAGTGCAGCTAACTGCTCCAGTTAAGAGAAAAATAGTTATAAACTTACTCTTTGCCCCAAAACACATTCCTCCCCCTCATCCCCGGGCCTCGGCTCTCCCCTCGGGTGAAACTCACTCATTTTTTCCGGCTTATCAAAATTCYGGAGGGGAAATTTTAATAGAAGTAAAAATAAGGTGAATTTAGACGGGTGGTGSTGGTTGGGTTTTGTCGATTTTTTTTTTTTGCCTCCTCCCCTTCCCCCAACCCTTTTTTTTTTTTAAAAAAAAAAATAAAAAAATAAAAAATACACATGAGGAATAAAAATAACCCGGATAGTTCAGTTGTGGGGAAGGAGGGAGGATGTAAATGAAGGAGCATTCTCATGGAGAGCAGCGTTCCCGAGCAGGGCGCCTCGCCCCGCGCCTCTGTTCCGCATGAATAAATAGGGATAAAAACGTAACGCGGCACAAACTCCCATCCCGGCACCCGGAGAGGGCTGCTCGGAGGCTGGAGCAGCACAAGCCACCAGCGTTCCTGGATTTTTGGTGTTTATGGAAAGGAGCATCGGAATGGTGATTTGGGGGGGGTGCGGAGCCGGTTGGGAGTCAGGGATGTGGCCCCCCCCCGGATGTTGAGGCTGGTGGTGCAAATCCACTGGGAAATAAGGGCTTTTTTCCCAAAATCGCGGGATGGTTCAGGCTGGAAAAGAGCTTCAGGATCATTGAGTCCAACCTGTGATTAATTCCCACCTTGTCCCCAGCCCAGAGCACTGAGTGCCTCGTCCAGGCCTTCCTTGGGCACCTCCAGGGATGGGGACTCCAAACCTCCCAGGGCAGCCCCATCCACTGCCTGACCACCCTTTCCATGGASAAATTCCTCCTGGTGTCCAACCCGAATCTCCCCTTCCCTGTGAGGGCACTCTGATGATCCCAAGAGCTCCGGGAGCGCTCAGGATCAGCCTCCTCCTCCACCAGGGAGACATCACTTCTATTTTCCAACAGCGAATCTCATCACCAAAATCCCTTTGCTCCCGGGATCCAAAGGAACTGAGACGCTGGAAAGTCACCCAGTGACTCARTTCCTTCCAAATCCGTGCTGAGAGGTTCAGCCAGGCCAGGGCAGGACCCCCCCCGAGCACCCCCAAACCTCGTGGCGAGGCCCCCGCGGCGCATCAAAGACTTTCCCCCGGCGCCACGGACTTTTCCCACTCCTTTAAATCCAGCTATCCCTGCTCTCCCCCCCCCCCCCCCCCCCCCCCCCCCCCCCCCCCCCCCCCCCCCCCCCCCCCCCCCCCCCCCACCCCGCCCCCCCGCCCCGGCTGCCTGGCTCCCCGTTACACAACCCTGCTCGGGAGATCCTACGTGGGCAGCCGTGGGTTTTCCTGGGAATCGACAACAGCTCTCGCTGCGGCTCAGCAGAACATGAGCATCTTACATAAACAGCCCCGCGAGTTCCCCTGCGTGGGGAGGGGCTGCCCGCAGCCCCCCGGGCTGGGGGGGGGGGGGGAAACGCTGGGAGCCGCCTTTTCCCCCTCCTCCCTTTCCCCATCCCCGTCCCCATCCCGCTTTTTTTTTTTAATTATTTTTTTTATTATTTTTCCCCTTCTAAACCAACCCAAACCCTTGTGGGGGAAAAAGGCAGCGCGCGCGCCCGAGAGAGAAATGACTCAAGTGTTTTGTAACTTGTCACATTCGGAGCTGCAATTCGGAGGCAGGAAGGAGGGATCCAAAATAGTCGCCCCAACCCCGGGATTGTATAACCGAGATCCCCCGGCCCCTCCCCTCCCGCCAGGGAAGAAAAAAAAAAAAAAAAAAAAATAGAGAGGGGGAATTTCTGCCGCAGATTGGCAGCTGGAAAGAGGCAGCGCAGGAAGGAGCCCCCAAATCGGGAGGAATTACTCATCCGTGGAAAAAGGCTCCTGTGCTGGCGGGGAGGCACCCGGGAAGATGCTGCAGGGGAGGAAGGAAGGCTCCCGGGAACGATGCTCCGAGCCCAGGGGCGAGGCTGGGCTCCCCGGGATGCTCCCCGCAGTGGGAGGTGATGTTTGGGAAGTGCAGCTGGAGCGGGAAAGCAGGACGGAGCAGGGTTCCCTGCCRGAGAGGGACCTGGCAAGGGATGCTGAGGGGCGGCAGCTGCCAAAATCGGGCTCAGAGCAGGCTCCAGCCACCCCAGATGCCAGGGAGGGGGTGGGAGACGCTTGGATAATCCCGCGGGAGGGTTGCGACAGGGTCAGGGTGCGTTTTCCAGGCAAGCGCCTCTCCCGCACCTCGCTGCCCTCCGCACGAATCAAAGCCACCAGCGCCCGGCGATTCCCACTTCCCAGGGTTTTCATCACATCCCAGAGACAGCCAGGAGAGYCTGGCTGCTCCCAGAGCCCTCTGGAAGAGCAGGAAGGGCAACCCCTGCCKGGAATGTGCAGAGGGACGGAGCAGAGACCCCTGCCAATACACCCRACCCGCCATTCCAGAGGTCCCGGAGCCTTTTCCAGCCCCAAGTCCAAGGCCAGGGCTGTGGAGCAGGGGCGGGAACATTCCCAGCTCTCCACAGGTTTGCTCYTGGTTGCAGCAGCAGTGGGGAGGCAGGAGGGAAGTTTCCCACCCGGTTTCCCACCATGGAATCAGGAGGAGCCGGGGACATGGGGAGGATTCCAGGTAGATGAGGAGGATTCCAGGGAGATGGGAACGACGGAGGGAAGCCATGCCCACCTCCCCCATTATTAAACACCATTTCAGACCCCCACAAATTGAATTTTCAGCTGCCACGAGCGCCCAGAGCGACCTGCCCGCTGCTGTAAACCTTCCTGCCCACCCAGAATGCCGTCAATTCCTTTGGAAAAATCCCAGGCCGGTCCTGGGGGAGTCAGGAGACACAACCAGGGTGACACCTCCCCCCGGGGATCACCGATCTGCCACGGACCACCCCGTGGATGCTTGGAAACCCACACGGGCCCTGCCGTCTGCCCCGGGGGCTGCGGGGGCAGCGCTTCCCAAGGGATTCCCCAAAAATAAATTGTGGAAGGGGTCGGGATGAGGGGAGGGATCTTCGCAGGTTTTTCTCYGGCGTCACCTAGGCTAAAGGCTCTGGAATTCCGAGTGCCCGACGCCCACACAGGCACTCTGAGCACCCTGGGAAAATCCCAAAGATGCGGCAGGGGGAAGGAAAAATCAGGTTGTTTTCAACAGATTCATCTGTTTCTATGACACAGTTTGGCTCCGCAATTAATAAAATCCATATAAAATCTCTAATTTTTAGTGACAGACACACCTGGCAGGTGCATCCCTGCAGCTTTTGGAATAACAGGTGAAAGYAAAGTGGATATAAAGGCCTTGCCCAAGCAATAAACCAAGACGAAAAGCCAAATTCCCAAGAGATTCCCGACCGGAGCGCCGTCACGCCTTCCCCAGGACATTCCACCGGCATCCTGGACGGCCCATGGCACATCCCCTCCTCCCAGCCACGGGAGCACGGCTCCGATTCTAACACAAAACCGCTTAATTCCACACCAAACAYACATCTGCGGGAGCCACACAATTATCCCCGGGAGCTGAGCGCTGATGGATCGAAGTTTTAATTACCAAACCTTCTCCTCCTCCCCCGTGCGCAAAAAAAAAAAAAAGTGCATTTTTCTGGCGTGTTTATTTAATAATAAAACATGGTCAAACTCCCCGCGAGCGGAACACGTGCGCGGGGCACGGACAGCACAAGACGAGCCGGAATCTGTTTTGCCACCAGAGCCGGAAAATTTGAGCCCCTCCGATCTCTCCGGCTGGGGAAGGAGAGGGGAGAGAGCGGAACAGGCGGCGCGTTATCCCGGGGCGTGGAGGGGGCGCGGGGGATGGATCCCGGCTCCCGCCTCTGCACGTGCCAAGGCCGTGGGATTGACGGGATCCGCTCCCGCGCACGTCCCCGCGTCTCCGTGTCCCCAAAGAGCAGAGCGAGCAGCAGCCTTAATTACCGCGGACAGGGCTAAAGGGTGGCCCCGTCACCCATCAGGATCGTTTAGGGCTTGGGAAGCGCCCACTTCCCACGGGGAATGCCCCCGCGGAGCTCCGTGCTCATATCAGTCTGAATTTCGCGTGGTCCTTCACGCCCTTGTCTGGTCGCTGAACGGTGACACCCGGTGATGCCTCCCGTCCCCCGGCAGCGGGATCGGGATGCGGCCGCGGCTCTTGGAGCCACCCTCCGCTCCCAAACCCGCCTGTTATCCGGGAAGAGCAGCGGCGGAGCCCAGAGAGCCGCAGGTTACTCGTTCCCGACGTAAAGACGTGCGGAGGTTGAGGTGCTCCCCCCCCGCCGCCTTCCCCGTTCTTCCCTCCGCGAGTAAAATCCTCCAGCAGGGAATTTTCCCCCCTTCCTTGGAAAATTCACAGCCAACCTGCTAATGAGTCTTTGTGAAACTTGTGCCTTCTTACCTCTAATTTTACAGCCTGTTCGGATTTGAGCTCTGTGGACAGCCTCACATTTGGTTGGGAATTATAGGCTGAGTGGCTGTTCTCTCCTATTATTGTGCTGTCAATCTCCTATTAGCACATTATAATATGCTACACTGAATGCATCTGTTCTGTAGATCACAAGTCCTAATTGTCATTTGTTGAATCACTTTGTCTTATATGATTGTTAAGCAATTATTTCACCCAAAGCAGCTTAAACTTTGATTACTGTATAGTGTTTACAGGGATCAAAGTGAAAAATCAGCGGCGCCTTCGAATGTTGTTTCTTTTTTTCCTGCCGGGACGAGGAGCGAGCGGGAGATGCCGGCGCACGGGGATGACCTGGAGGTGCTTCCCAGCCTCCTGCCTCTGGGGGGGGAAACGGGGTTTGTCCGGGGTGGTGAAAGGTCCGGCCGACGGCGAGGTCGTGAGGCAAATGCGAAGCGACGTTCCTGCCAGGATTGCTCACGGAACGAGGCTCTCCTGGCGCGCGGCACCAGCTGCCCCGTCCGTCCCCTCCGGTGGGGGACGACACCCCCTGTCAGGTTATTGAACCGCTCCAGCCCTTTCCATCGAGGGGATGGAAGGTGGAAACCCTCCTGCTCCCCAAAAGGATGGAGATCCAAGCGCTGCTCGGCCCAGAGGGGCCAGAGAGGGGTCGCATCCCGAGTAAATCCTCCCTGGAAGCAGCGGTGCGGGTGGGGTCAGCAGAGGACAGGGCGGGCAGCACGGACAGCCCCCAGCACGGACATTTTTTGGCTTTACCACCCCACCCTAAAGCCCTCCAAGAGGCCCTTTGGAAGCTCAGAGCCCTCACGCCATCCCCTCTCTGAGGAGCTGGGAGCCCTCTGAAGTCCGGGATGCTGGAATGCCACGGCCYGGTCCCGGGGCATGGGAACCCAAAGCAGCGGGGCCAAAGGGAGGGGCTCATCACCGGGGGCTTGGGCTAATCCCCGGGATTTCTGGCTGACAGCACTGGGAAGGAATGCTGGGCCATTGTTTCTGGGTAGCCCAGACAGGATTGAGAGGGAGAAAAACCCACGCTGGTGGCTCCTCAGCTCCAGACGGCTCCACGAGCCAGCAGGGATACACAGACTGTCAGGAATCTTCTGCTTCAAACCATCTCCTTAAATAAGGCTGGATTGGAACCTGAGTGCCAGGAAAAGGCCCCTCTCCAGCTGCAAACCCCCTCCTGCCGCAGCTGGAGCACACCCCCGTGAGGAGACGGAACAGAGCTTCCCCTCCCTTTGTTAAAAGTTAACGAGTTCCCCCACACGAACGATTTCCCAAATAATGGGCCCCAGAGCGTGGAACCCTTTATAAATCAGGACTGTCCCCATCCCAGGCCTGTCCCCAGCCAGGCCACCAAGCGCTCCAGAAAAGGGGGAGAACGGGGGACAAGGCTGGGCTAGAAAGAGTGGACTTTCTGCGGACTCCCGGGAGAAGCCCGTTCTCCTGCTCTTCCCTCCTCGGGCTCTGATTCCCAAGGGCGCAGCGGGACATCTGCAGCCCCCCTGGTCGCAGGTTCGGGCACAAGGAGCTCCCGCGCGAAGCTCAGTGCCAACCCCGAGGGGCTCATCCCGTGGGTCACGCCGCCGGGGAGGCTCTTCCAGCCGCCCTTTCCGTTCYGGCTCATTCCAGCACGGGAATGCCTTTATCCCAGGGAGCCGTGGAGCAGCGGGAGGAAGTTTAGCTCGGGGRTGTGCAGATCGGCTGCTCAGAGCGGTTTCTCCCAAAACCAAGTTTTAAAAGAGTTGAGCTCGGCGTAGGAACCCCGAAAAAAAACCTCTTTATTTCCGGGGAAAAAAAAAAAAATCCTATTCCATATCCCGAACAAGGGCACAGCCCAAAGAAGCCTCCGAGGAAGCTGTCAAACCTTGGGACCGAAACAAACCTGGGGGAGCAGCTAAAAGGCAGAGCAGCTCCGGGACGGGCGAATAAATTGCTTTTTAACGAGGAGACAAGGCCCATCCCCTGGCATCTGCCGTATGTTTCTATAAGGGCCAGAAATGTGTTTCTCAAGGGCCGGCAAATGAAGTTCCCATCGATTTGATCTCCGGCGTAATCTGTTTTTCTGTCTGCCACCCTGAGTGGTAATAAAAGGGAACGAGGGGGCCGGGGGCCGGGGCTAATGCGGCGATACATCACCGTCGGGGCTTTGCTGCGCCGCGCGCTCCGCGAGCCTGCCCCAAATTGGTGCCGCGGCCAATTTGCTTTTCCAATTTATTTTTCGGTCGAGCGAAGCAATATCGAGGAGGATGCGCCTTCCCGTCCTTCCAGATGGTTCCAGCCCCCCCCACCCGCCCCGGGAAAGGGCCTCCGGGCGGCTCCTCTGCCAGGGGTTTTGGGAAGGTGCTCAGGGGTGTTTGGGTGTTTGGGGTTTCGGGGTCTTTGCGGTGGGACCCAGGGGGTGTTTGGGGTGTGCTGGGAGGGAGGGATCCAGTGCTTGGGGGGGGTCTCGGTAAGGATTGAGCATTCCAGGGCTGCACCTCCCATGGATCCAACATCCTGAGCATCCCAGGGCTGCATCTCCCATGGATGGGACAACCTGGATATCCCAGGGCTGCATTTCCCATGGATCAAACATCCTGAGCATCCCAGGGCTGCATCTCCCATGGATGGGACAACCTGGATATCCCAGGGCTGCATTTTCCATGGATCCAACATCCTGAGCATCCCAGGGCTGCATTTCCCATGGACTGAACATCCTGAGCATTCCAGCGCTGCATCTCCCATAGATCGAGGATCCTAAGCATCCCAGGGCTGCATCTCCCAKGSATCCAATACCCTGAGCATCCCAGGGCTTCATGTCCCATGGATCCAACATCCTGAGCATCCCAATGCTGCATCTCCCATGGATCCAACACCCTGAGCATCCCAGGGCTGCATCTCCCATGGATCCAACATCCNATCCCAGGGCTGCATCTCCCATGGATCCAACATCCGGAGCATCCCAGGGCTGCATCTCCCATGGATCCAACACCCTGAGCATCCCAGGGCTGCACCTCCAGATATTCCCAGACCTCTGCCCAGCAGGACAGACCAGTGGAAGGTTTTCCAGAGTATCCAAGCCATCCTTAACCACTCTCCCGTGCCTGGCAGTGCATCCCTCACCCCTTTCCCTGAGCCTGTTGCTCACAGAGGTGCAGCCARACACCACAGGTGCCCTCATAGCACTAAAAAATGCCCCAAAAAAGGATTTTTGGGGCAGTAAAATGACATTTGATAAAGCTGGGTTCGACAGCTCGGGGYTTAAACTGGATAAGACTCACAAAATATTAAAAACAACTAAAACCAGGTAAAAAATGATGAAATCAAGTCGCCCGGGCCGGGTTTTGATGCCACCAGAGCTCAGCCACCCCATTTTTTGGTCCTTCCCCCACAACCATCGACGTTGCCCTCGCCGAGGAGCATCGAGGTGGTGAGGAGAGACCCTTGGGCACAGAAGCGACCCCYCCAAAATCCGGGACAGGGATGGGAAACGTCCCAATCTCCCCCMCCTCGGAAGACTGATAAATATTTCTAGGGAGAAAAACAAACACTCCGCATTTGGCTTTCCTGGTGGTTGTTTTTCTTGAAGGAGACAAAGTGTTCCGCAGGGAGCCGACACTTCCTACACGAGTTTGCATCCTCAAACCCTGCCGCGGATTCGGATGGGAAAAGCAGCTCCAGCCCTTCAGCCAGCCCTCCCCGCTCCATCCCAGGGATCGACGAGCTGGAGCATCCCACTGAGGCGCCACGGAGAGAGGGAGATAACCTCTCTTCGCCGAAGTTTTCCGTTCTCGCTCGGGAATAAATGAGGGATAATCAGATTTCCCGGGCTTAGAAATACACCTGTAAGCCAGAATAAAACAACTCTCGTGCCTCAGCTCTTGTTCCCGCTCGATTTAGGGTGAGTTTAGGAGAGGAAAATATCATCCCAAAGCATCCTTAGAGGCTCAGGAGTAAGAAAATTGTATATCCCTATCAAAAATGCCTCAGGAATGTCAGAGCCACTTCTCTGCGATGGATTTAAGGCCACCCGGCCCGAAATGAACCCTCAGTTTGGACTCTGGAGCGGCTGGAAACCGCTCCAGAGCCGGGGAGGTGTTTTTGGGGAAAGCCAGGGGAGAAAACCGCGGGAAGCAGGCAGGGCCCGTGTCCTCGGATGCCGCCTGAGCGCGAGATGTGCCGAGATGTCTTGGAAGGAAACGGTGCCAAAYCCCTCGGCGGAGCCATTCCCGATGCCAGCGGGAGCCGCGAGGGGCTCCCTGGGGACCTGCCACCCCTCCCTGTGCCGCAGCTGGAATGCCATCCCAAAAAAAAACAGGTGACGCCCCCCCCGGCTCCCAGCTCAGCCAGGGTGGGTTCGCTTCCCTGCTCCTTCGGGATTCCTAGACGCACAGCACGGACGGGTCTGGCTCTCATCCCCAAAATCCTCCCCGCATCCATCGTTSCCCCGATGGAGAAACATCCCCCAGCACCACCCCAGTGAGTCCTTTCCCTTCTCCCRACCCTGCTTTGCTTCCCAGGGCTAAAATAAAAGGAAAAACAACTGCCCACATCCCTGGGAAACTTCAAACCCCTGGAAAGCCACCCGGAGCCAGGGACGGTTCCGTGCGCAGCAGCCTCTGCCAGGGAGGAGGATGATTTTGGAAGAATCAGACATCTTKAAGGAAAAGTTCTGCTTCCAACCATGTGATCCACAGGGGGAAGAGACTTTGCAGACGGCAGGGAAGAGCCGGAAAAACGGATTGTTCACGCTCCGAGGTGCCACCACGAGGGCCGACTTCTCCCTTATCAACTGCCAAGGCTGGAGCGAGCGATGGGAATACGGCAGTTCCTGGGATGTGGCCGTTTTGGGGGCGCCAGGAAGGATTTCACTGGGATTTGGGGGCTCTTTGGGACGATGCCACCACATCCCGGGACGCGCGGCTTTGGGATCACAGCAGGGCACGGCGCAGGGTGTCCCGCTCATTATTTTCCTGTCCCCCTGCCYCGGGAGGCTCCCAGTTCTCCCAGTTCTCCCAGTCCGGGAAGCGCCGGAGCTCGGGAAGTTCAATGCTGCCACCTGGTGGTGSCAGGAGGGAACAGCAGCGCCAGCGCCTCTGGGGGGTCACGGGATCCTCCCCCCTTCCCAGATCCCAAATTCCATCGGGATCCTGCGGCAGCACCGGGATGGCTTTCAAAAGTTGACTTTTGAAACTCGCAAAAATAAAATCTAGGGTGAAAAATTTTTAATTTTTTTTTTTTTTTTTTTTTTTTTTGGCTGCGCTGCGGCGGAAAATAAAACGGCAGCGATGGAGGGAAAAAATCGGTGGTCAGAATAGATCAAAAATTAAGCGGTCAAAATAGAGGAAAAAACATTTGGAAAGAGCGAAATGTCGCAAAAAAAAAAAAAAATTCTGTGGCCACAAGTTAGAAATAAAATTAATTAAAATTTTCCCTGCGTTGTGGCCGCCTAATTCCTTTTTTCTCTATATTGTGGCCATTTAATTGCTTAAAAAATAGCCACAATGGAGCAAAATTTTAAATAATTAGGTGGCCACAAATAGCAAAAATAAAATCATCAAGTGGCCACAATGTAACAAAAAACATATTTTATTTTTTGCTACATTCTGACCACAATTAAATGCTCACCTAATAAAAAAATTAKAAGTAATTCTTTTAAAAGGCCATAATGTAGGGAAAATTATAAATGGCTGCATTTGTAGGGGAAATAATGGTTACAATGCAGCAATTATTTTGAATTGAATGTGTGCGATATGCAGAAAATAATTTATTAAACGGCTACAGCGGGGCACAAATAGTTGTAAAATGGGTACAAAGTAGCAAAAAATATTTAGTAAAGGGTCAGTATAGGARAAAAAATAAATTACAAGTGGTCTCGAGGTAGTAAAATAAATTATGAAAGTGGCAAAAAAAGATTTAACGGCCACAGCGTAGGAAAAAAATAAAAATAAACGACAAAAACATCACGAAAGAAAAAGGCGATTCCACTTATCCACAGCTCAGCCTCCAACCGATGAAGCCACACGGCGAAAAAAGGCTTAAAAAGTCATCCCGATCCCAGAAAATTCCTCCTGTGACCCAGCTGTGCCTCTAAAAACGGGGAAAAGCCGGRGCAGGGATGGACTCACCTTCTCCGCCCAGGGGTAGCGGACGTGGGGCCTGCCCCATTCCCGGCTGATCCGCTGCCGGTACCGGTGGCACTTGGGGATGTAGCAGCAGCTCACGTCTCCCACCTCGGGGTAGATGACTTGCAAATCCCCTCTGGAAAAACGGGAGAGGGCACAAGGTGAAGCCACGGAGCGGTGGGAATCAGGCCCGCGTCCCGGCCGGGCTCGGGATGGGGTTGGAATGCTGGGGGGGGAGACGCGGGATCCGAGGGTGGCGCGGGGGAACCACGGGCTCTGCTCCCTCTCCCAAGCAGCGGCAGGGATTTAAATGTCCTCCATCAGATTTTGGGAAGGAATTCCTCTCTGTCAGGGGGGTGAGGCCCTGGGATGGAATTCCCAGAGGAGCTGCGGCTGCCCATCCCTGGAAGTGCCCAGGGCCGGGTTGGAGCAGCCTGGGATAGCGGGAGGTGTCCCTGCCCATGGCAGGAGGTGGGACTGGCTGATCCTGAAGGATTCAACCCAAACTATTCCATTATTCCCTGAAAAAGTATCCTCCTTCCTCTGAAGTTTKCCATGGAAAACATCTGTCACCCCTGATGCTGAAAAAGTCACTTTTAAAGCCTCTGCACAGGCCAGGGATTCACTCCGGGTGCCCAGAGACATCCCAGATTCCCAGCAAAAGGAGGAAAACAGCCAATATTTAGAGTCCTGKCAAAGGGGACACGGGAATGAACGGTCCCAGGAGGTGACACGAGGGACACGAAGGGCAGAGCAGGGCATGTCCAGGCCGGGCAGGTGAGAAGGGACACAGAGCATCACTCACTTGCAGAACTTCTGGTCCGAGTCGTTGAGCGTCTGGAAGATGCAGGTCCGGGAGGACTCGTTCCCGTGGGCAGCAGGGAGGAGCAGGCTGAGAGCCACCAGCACAGCTCCCAGCAGCTTCATCCTGCCTGGGGACGCAGGGACAGCGGGGTCAGTCCCGCTGCGGCCCAGCCCTTCCCCCCAGCATCCCACACCTCGCTCCGGTTCGGCTCCCGGCGGAGCACCCCCATCCCCGCGCAGCGTTTCCTTCTCCGGCTCCGCAACTTGAATCCCGGTTTTGCCAGAAATGGTCCGCCTTTCCCGCTGCTTCCCCTTTTGCCGGGAAACCCCGAGCCCCCAGAGCCGCCCCACGGCTCGGAGGGCCCTTTCCCACCAGGCTGGCGCTTCACGCCCCTCCACGTGGCGCCGGGGACGTGCCCACGTGGTGACACCGCGGAGATCCCTGGGACGCCGCGCTCCAAACCCGGCTCCGAGGTGGGACGCAGCCCCCGGCTCCACGTGCCGGCCCCGCTGCTCTCCCGAATTCGATGGAAAATCGGGATCAGGCTCGGTCGTGGTCTCTCCAAGACCGTCACCAAGCACACACAGGGTCCCCTGGATGTCCCCGAGGTGTCCCCAGGGGAACAGCACAAGGGTTGAACCCAGCCACCCCCTCCGGCGCTTCTCCCGCACGGGGACAACTCCGGCCACCCTTTTTTAAACCCCCCAAAGCCTCGAGGAGGACGAGGGGACACGGCCTTGGGTCCCCCCACCCCCCTTCCCAGCCCAGCGCCAGCCCTCACCTCCCCAGGCCACCGCGGTAGCCACGGGGCCACCAGGACAGCCCGGGGGGRGCCACCGGGGCCGGCCCCGCCGAGCCACTTACCGGGGTCCTGGGGACGGCCGAGCGGCTCGGAGGCAAAGCCCGGAGGCTCGGAGGTTGCCGTGGAGATGGATTCCTCGGAAGGAAGGCAAGAAGGGACCGGGAACCAAAGCCAAACCCCAGCCCAGGGGCAGCCCGGGGGGGCTCAGAATCCTCCAACGGGTTTTAACCCCCCCCGGGGCAACCGCCCCCAACCGCCCCGAACGGCGCCGGGTCCTGCCCGGCCCAACCCCCGCCCCGGCCCGCACCGGGAGCTTCCCGGGGAACGAGGAGGGATGCGACCCCTCCAAACATTTATTGGCGCGYCCGCTCCATCGCCTGGACCGGCTCTGGATGAGGCACATGCGGGGAAAAGAAAAAAAAAGGAAAAAAAAAAAAAAAAGCGCGCTGGGAGTTGGGAATAAGGATTACGGCACGGAGTGTGTCCTTATATAATGGAGCYGTGCCCGCACGCTCCGGGAACACGAGCGAGCCGGGAGCGGCGGGAGAAACGGGAGCCGGGCTCGGCTAATTGGAAACATGAATGGATCGGGAATGATGGGGAGCTTTAGGGGCTTAATGGCTCCGGTTCCCACGCTCGGGGAGACGGGCACAGCCCGTAATTAGAGCCCTGAGCCCGCACGGGCGCTCACGTGAGTCAGGCTTTTCCCAGCCCGGTCGGGAATGCGGGGCTGGATGAGTCAGGAGCGCCCCGGGTGGGGGTTGCACCCTGGCGGTGTCACATGGAGTGTGTGTGTAGGGGGGGAAACTCGGGGTCGCCAGAGCCGGGAGAGGCTGTGGATAGGGATAAAACGCCCAGGAATGCGGCCGTGGGAAGGGGGGTTGGTGAGAAAAGCGGGAGTTTCTTTGGAAAAGTGGGGATGCGGCTGGAAGTTCGGCRGGGAGCTGGAGGCGAGGACAAGGGACTCTCGCCTTGGTGACACGTCCTGGAATGGTTTGGGTTGGAAAGGACCCTAAGGATCCRTCAGTTCCAACCCCCTGCCGGGGACACCTTCCRCTRTCCCAGGCTGCTCCAGCCTGGCCTTGGACACTTCCAGGGATGGGGCAGCCACAGCTTCTTTKGGAATTCCATCCCAGGGCCTCTCCCCACCCTCACAGGGAGGAATTCCTTCCCAATATCCGATGTAAATCCTACTGTCTATCACTTTGAAGCCATTCCCTGTGTCCTGTCCCTCCATGCCTTGTCCCAAGTCCCTCTCCAGCTCTCCTGGAGCCCCTTYAGGCACTGGAAGGGGCTCTGAGKTCTCCCTGGAACCTTCCTTTCTCCTTGCTGAGCATTCCCAGCTCTCCCAGCCTGGCTCCAGAGGGGCTCCAGCCCTTGGAGCATCTCCGTGTCTCCCCAGGTCTGTCCCAGGCCGGCACTGGACCCTCTCCTGTCACTCTGCAGAGGTTCCCAAAGCAACAGCCAAACCCAGAAATGGGATGAACTGGGAGCAGGGATGTTTTATTTCCAGGCTAGAAGCTGAGAAAAGCTCCTCACACGGCCAAGATCAGCCACTTCCACCTGGAGACCTCCCAAAGGTCATCACGAAAGAGTTTGCCGACAGATTCCCCAGGGATGCTTTGGAAGAAAAACTCACGGGAGCATTTTACAGCATCCCATGGAAGATGAACTACGGCTTTTTCCCTAAAAAAAAAGGAAGAAAATATTAATTTTTACCTCTTACTTTTTTTTTTAACGAAGATTTTGTCTCCTCTGCTCAGGACACAGAGTTTAAAAGGCAGCAGGAAGCTTGTCCAGCTTCCTCCAGGATGAAAAAATCCACGGGCAAGAGCCGCCAGGGCCTGACATCAGCTCCTGAGCGATGCTCCTGAGGGGCAGGAAGCCGCTGGAATGTTTAATTTTTAAACCTCTGTGTTTTTAAAGCCGGAGCAGGTTTTTAAACCCAGGCCGGGGTGACTCCAGAGCCGCCGGCACTGCTGTCCCTGCCACAGCCCCGGCTCCACCGGCTCTCCATTCCTGGAAAACCCACACCAGGGATGGGCCGTTTCCAGCGGCATCGCCCACCTCCTCCTCCTCCTGCCTGCACCTGGAGCTCTCCCGGCTCGGGAGAAGCCAAAAAAACCCCAGGAGAGGCTGCACCCGGCAGCTTCCCCTCTGGAGAAGGATCCTCCCGTGGGAAAAGGCGGCTCGTGGTGTCAAACCGGGTCCGGAGGCCGAGCCAGGCTCCCGTCCCGGCCAGCCCGGGCTGTTTCCAGGCTGCCTCTCCTGACTAAGCACGGCGGGACCGCAGGAATCTCGTCTTTCCAGCCGGGAAGCCTCTGGCAAGGTGCTGGGTGCGAGGCTCCGAGCCGTGCTCCTCCAGGAATTCCCTCCACGCTCGAGGGTGGGATGAGAGGGAAGGAGATGCTGCCCCGCACTTCGAGTTTTTCACGCTTTTTTTGGGCAAAAACATCATTAAAAAACCTGTTTAAAACCCCCTCCCGCTTCTCAGCTCTCCCTCGTTCCGTGAGGAACGTTTCCCGATGTTCTGGAAGTAAAATAAAGCTTTCAGAGTRCCCAAGCGCGAGGTTAATTCGATTAATCAAACGAGGAAATCGACGCGAAGCCCAAGGAAGGAAGAAAAACGCTGCGGTCCCAACGCCAATTCACTCGGGAGGAGATATTGAAACAAACACACGAAAATAAATGCATTTYGCATTTGTGTGCCCAGCAAACAGCTCCGAAAGCCGCCGGAAAAAAAAGCCTCTCTCACGGTTGGCAAAACCAAGATGTAGGTAAGGAAATGATTTTCCCGTCGATACCAGAGACGAAAAAGCCCTTAATAAAAGGCAGGGAAGGGAGGGAGAAGCCTGGGGCTTGTTCTAACAGCAACAAAGCACCTGGGAAAGCCAAGTTACCCGCGCTGGGAGCCAACTTCCACCCGGGCTGAGCCGTGGGGCCACAAAAGGGGGTTGGGAGAGGGGGCAGAGGGGGCAGAGGGGGCAGAACCCCCTTTGGCGCTGCTGAACCCCCCAGGATATCCCATCTGGCCGCTCTCCCACACCCCACGAGCCGCTGGAAGGTGCTAAAATATTCTCCAGGCAGCACAGGGAGCCTTAGGACACGGGGTCGAGCGAAAATAGAAGTTTTTTGAGGCCCCCCCACGACCGTCAGCTGAGCGCGGGGAGCTCTCGGAGCCGCCCCCACGCGCGGAGCCTCCAGCTCCTTGTTTGCATCGCTGGTTTGTTTATTCTTGAACGCAAAACAGTCGCTGCCAGATCCGAGTTTCGCCGCGAACGTTCACAAAAACTTGGTTTTTTTATTTCCCGCGCGGGCCGGGGACGCATTGTTTGGAGCTTCCCACCGGAGCCGGCGGCTTCCTGTCGATGTTAAACGGAGATAAACCAGCGCCTCGCACAGCCCAGCTCGGGGGTGATTTCATCTTCCCCTCCTCCCCCGCGCTATAAAAAGGGTCGTTTTCTCGGAATTTCAAGCTTGTTTCCACCCCATTTCATCAGGTGACCGCGGCCCTGCCCAGACGTGGACGGCCTGGGGGGACAGGGAGGTGTCGCCAGGCTCCGGTGTCCCCAGTCCCGTGACAGGGGACAGCGTGGGGGGGGTTGTTTCCTCCCCAGTTTCAGGCCGCACAAAAGTTTTAACTCACCGGTAAAGCCACTAAAAAATYGACTCCTTTCTCGCCAGCGAGCCAAAGCTCTGGGAAAAAAGGGTTTATTCTGCTTTTCACGAGCAAAAGTGTTTCTGAGCAATAAAAAGGCTCCTTGCACACCCAGCAAGACCCACCAGCATCAGCCCAGCCCAGCTCTTCCTTCAATAATCCAGCGTTTCCCCCCGATTTGGGAAGAAATCCGAATATTTCCMGGTGGCACCCCCGTGCCTCGGTTTCCCCCAGGGTCCTGTGCGCCAAGCGCCTGAGCAGCTCCTAAAAACCAACTCCTACAGGCTGAAAAATCACTAAGAAAATGTATTTACACTGTCGATACCAACCGGCAAGGCAGCACAAAGCAAAGGACTTGGCAGAGCCTCTGTGGCCAGGGGAATTCCCTCCATTTCGGTCTTGCAGGAAGCCTGTTTTCCAGCCTTTTATTCCGCAGCAATCAGAAAAGGAAACAAAACCCACATCCTCTCTCCCCGTCCAGCACCTCCAGGCCGCGCTGGGCCTCTTATCTCCCCTCTCCGTGGGTTGTCCTCACTTTTCCCTCCTTGCCTGGCCAACGACCCCGTTCCCTGCTCCAACCCAACAACCACAAGGTCGCCTTCACCTTGCCCCGGCCGAGCCCCTGGGCGAGAGCTTTGTGAATGAGAAACCTCACTCGTCCCAGGACGCGCCGTAAATTTGCATCCGCGCCCATTTTGCGGGGCCGGCTCTGCTCCTCGGGGGATTTTTAAGCGGCTTTAAGGGACGTGACRGATTTATCGGGCTCGGGAGGTCTCCAGTCTCCCCTGGGTCTGTCTGGAGCCGCGTGGGGGTCAGGGGTTAAAAATCCCGCATGGTGAAAGGCAGGAGTTCGATGGCCGAGCCTGGATTTTTGTGTCTCTGCAGCATTAAATATGTAGAGACATATTTAATGTCAAAATACGGAGTGAAGGGGTTGGATTTATGCCCCAAACTCCCCCAGCAGACCCCTGTGAGCAGCAGAGCTTCGAACAGAGGGTGCAGATCCCTGGTGAGGCCTGAGATTAACAGGGAAGGATTTCTGGCTTTTCCCTTTATACCTGCCAAAGCTCCAGCGCTGAACTCCCACCCCCTCCTGCCCCATTTTCCTGGCAGGCAGCTGTGCCTGGATTAAACACCGGCACCAGCAGCACTGGGAAGGTCACGAGTGACCGTAGGGGACGGGTCAGAGCCCCCCCAAAAAAGGGGGGATGGACCCACAGCGCCCTCTGAGCAGGAATCTCTGCAGGAGCAAGGAGACGCTCGATGCTTTTTGCCTTTGGAGTTGGCAGCACCTCAGCTCCTGCTCTGGATCCCTCAGCTCCTGCGCTGGATCCCAACAGGAGAAGCTGCCAGTGCAGCACAAACCGAGCAGCAGAGCAGACCCGGGGCTGCCGCGACCCCCAAAACCTCCCTCGGCACCAGCCCCGCTCCCTGTGCCTCAGCTGGGCACTCAGGGGCGCTCAGGAGAGGGGGAATGTCCCATATTTTCCAGGCAAAAGCACACGGGTGGGTGCAGCCCCCCGAGCCTGGCAGCACCCCCAGAGCTGCCCCCGCCCCGCAGCACGTGAGGATCACCCCTTCCCTCTCCTTCCAGCCCCATCCCACCCCAAACCGCAGCTCCAGCAGCACCACGAGCAGGAGCACATCTCATCCCCTGCGGCACCCGAGCCCAGCACGAGCCAGCAGCACCCGCGGGATCACAGGATCCGGGGATGCGCCCGCCCACCCCCGCACCCCGCCCCAATCCCGGGGGCGCCTGGCCCATCCACGAACTCCTCTCCCGGAGCAGCATCCGGCACGGAGGCTGCGGGGGGAGGTGACCTTGGTGGCGGCCGGGAGCAGGGAGCCGCTCCCGCTCTTCCCGGCGGGATGGGCGGCGTGGCACCGGGCGCMCCTGGCAGAGCCCACGGTGCCGCGGCAGGTGCCTTGTGACTGCTCCCGCCGGAGCCGCGGCTGCTCCCTGGGGAAGGTCTTCTATTTCGGGCAGGATGTTTTCACCCGGCCTATATTAAGCGCATTCGTTTCGCAGTCACAAGGCAGGCGCAGAGCGGTGCGGGAGCTGCTTTTCCCTTCCCCCGGCGGCTCCGCAGCCTGGCACATCCCTGATCCCAGCGGCGCTGGCACACGCACAGCCCGGCCCGCTCCTCTCCAGGGGCTGCCTGCTTCCATCCCGTTCCCATCCCTCCGCTCACACGCGCTGCTGGCATCCCCAGGGAGAGCTGCCGAGCGCCTCTTTCAATTCCTGGCTCGAATTCCTGCATTAAGGACTCCCCCACCCCGGCTCCTGGAGACGGGGAAAGGCACCGAGGATTGCTGCAACACCGACACGCGACAGCAGCGTGGAGGGAAAGCATTGAGAAACCCTCGGGTGTGACCTCTGCCAACCTCCCCGCGCTCCCCAGGGATGCTGCGTGGGCACAGGGATTGGGTTATGGAAGCGTTTCCACATTTTCCCTCTCCCCCCCGCCCCCCACTCTCCGGGGCACTGCGGCCCCGGAAAGGAGGTGGATCTCTGCCCCGTGCCTCGTGGAGGCTCTAATTGTGATTACAGCCCTTCAGGGATGACAGCGAAAAACAAACAAACACCTCTTCCAGGTCCCACGGCCCGGCTGGATGAGGCTCGTGGGAAAGCCCTGGGGCAGCGGGATAATGAGGAGCTGGGATGAGGAAGAAGCATCCTCTGCTCTGACTCAGGGCGGGCTCAGCCCGGTCCCACGAGCCGCCCCGGCGGGCTGGGATGGGCTGGGAGGGCTTCGCTGCCCACCCGGCTGCTCCCCCCCGTGCCAGCCGGGCACCGGGACCCGCGTGGAATTCAGGCCGGCTGGGCAGGGAGGGCTATAAATAGCAGCGTTTCAGATTCTGCCTGCATGTGGCTCTTCCCTTCAGTCTCCGGTTTATTTTCTCCCTCTTCCCGAGGCTCTCCGCAGCCTGGGATGAAGGGCAGAGCAGGCTGGACCCTTCCTCAGATCCCCGGGGGAAAACGCGCAGCTGGAACAGTTAAATTGGTTCAAATCCCCGACGCTGATGCACTTATGCCGGATTAACCTTTGCGTCCACAGACTCCCAAATCACGCTGAACTGGCTTAACCCTTCCCTAAATGGGTTTAACTGGTTTGCAGCGGGGGCTGGTGCAGGTTTAACGAGCTCGCTGCTCAGTCCCAGCAGCGCCGCTTCCCTGGGAAGCCCCCAGCCCCCATCGCAGCCCCGAGCRGGGGGGGGAGGGCCCAGGCTCCCCCAAAATCAGTTTAGGGGCTGGAAGGACGTGAGGGTACTTCTCGTATTTAGGGGGAACCCTTCAGCACCTTTTCCAGAARCTTTTTCCAGCTTCTCCCCTGCCCAAGTGCTTTTTCCCAGCCCCTGGACACCCCGACTCCCCCAAAACGACTCTTATTTACAGTGCCCCGCCACCAGCAGGGTCACGGAGCCGCTGCCTTTACACCCCAGCAACCCCCCCAGCTGCGAAGCGAGAGAAACCAGCCTGGCACCCCCACCACAGCCGGCCGGGCCCCCCCTTTTCCACCTACCCCTCTTTCCAGCACCAGTATCCCCAGTCCCAGAGCGGCGCAGAGGAGCCCGTGCCCAGGCGGGGCTGGCAGAGCCCCAGCTCCTCGGCAGGGCTGAGCCTGGAGCCAGCGAGGGCTGAGATCCCCCCCGGGGTGATCCTTGCAGCTCGGAGGGAGCAATTTGGGAGAGATCAGGACCATTTGCGGATGCTCCAGGACGCACAGGGCGAAAGCAGCCGCCCACCCGCCCTTGCTCCGGGCAGGGAACRGTTCCCTTGCTCTGTGACCCAGCAAAACTGGCGCCTCTTTAGTACCTGCCGCCAAATTAGGCGTAAAAATCCCCCCGGATTCCCTTCCTAACGCAGACCAGAGCCAAAGGCTGTGCCCGCGGCGAGGACAGAACATCCCAGAACATCCCGGAGAGCGAGCAGCSCCCGTGCCAGCCCCGCTCGGCGGCAGAGGCGCCCGGGGCACCCAGCACCTCGATGCGGGGGGTGAGGCAAGCCCTGGGCTGGCCGCGGCCTCCCGTGTGTGCCGAGCGGCACGTTCCTGCTCTTATCGGCTCCATCGGGATCGGCTCCAGCGGCACCGGCAGCCCGCGTGCTCCGGCGCTGCTCCGAGGTAACAGCCCGGCTTCGAGGGGCTCCTCCTGACTCCTGCCGCCCATTAWCCCGTCTCGCTGCCCATTATCCCGTCTCGCTGCCCATTATCCCGTCGCCTCCCTCCTTTCCCACTGATTCACCCGCTGGTCCCACTGAGTCACCGCTCCCAGCCACGGCTCCTTTCCGTGGCCCGTGGCCATTTCCCCGGCGCCTCGGTTCCCACGGAGTCACCCATCCGAAGCTCAGCGTCTCTTTTCCAGGCAAATCCCGGGCATTTCTGGTCGCTTGGACTCACCTGGTACCTGCCTCCCTTCCCTGCATCCCTGAGGAGCATCCCGGTGCGGGACCCCCGGGACGGGCAGTCCCTAAAATCGCCTTCCAGCCTGTGCAGAAGTGCCATTCCCAAGCCTCCGGGCTGCAGGGAGTTTCTTTTTTCAGGAGCAAAGKCTTCCCCCCCATTTCTTACCCTGTTTGGCATCTTCTTCTGTGTTGCTTTTGTTTTTGTTTTTGTTTTTTTTTTCACAAACCATGGGAAAAATAACAAATGATTAGATGCAATCAACATATTCCTTCACACTTCCCATCCATCCCTCCATCATGGAACCATCCCATGCTTCGTTTTCTCCATCTGCAGCACAGGAAGCGTTTAGGAATGAGTCTGGAAGACTCGGGAAGCGCAGGGAAATGGGATTTGGGGGAGCAGGGAGGCGCGGGCCCCGGCGTGTGCCGGCGCACCCAGAGCCCGGCTCAGCGGCTCCGAGTGGAAAATTCCCGTCCGTTGAGCTCGGATTGCGGTCCAACAGGTTTTTAGTCCCAGCCCCTTTATTTGTGTCAGTGCAAAAACTCATCCCTAGGGCATTTGTTTGGATCACATGGGCCAGCGTATAAAAACGGGCCCTGCCTGTCCCGGGCCAGTTTGCACCTGGAAAGGGAAGGCAGCCGCTGGACCCGGAGGGAAGAGCCGCGGGAAGAGCGGAGCCGCTGCAAGCAGGTAACCCCGCCTGGAGCAAGTCAATCCCCCGGTTCTCCCCAGGGATCTGGCCCTGGGAGCGGCGATGGGGCATGGATAGGGAGAGGGTTTCTCCGCCGGGAAGTTTTGGGGGGATGCAAAGGCTGCGAGGCTTGGGAAATGGGGGAGTTGTGCGGGAGCGGGGCTGGATCCTGCCACAGGAGCAGCTCCAAGTGCCACCGGGGCCGTTTCCAGCCCCGAGGGGTGACACGGCCCCTCCGGAGCAGGTGGCACTCGCACCTCCTCCTTCCCTCGTGGCCCCTCGGCTCCCCTTGGAGCTGTGGAGAATTGGGGTGTCGGACCCCGAAAGGCTCCCTGGGGTGCCTTGGTGGCCCTCAAGTGGCCCACGGGCAGAGAGGAGGGCGCCCAGGCAGAGCCACGTGTCAGGAGCCACCGAGGTTTTGRGGACAAAGACTTTTCCAGCGTGGAATTCCACCCCGCTCTCCCGCTGGAACAGCGCGGATGAACCCGGCGGCTGTCCCCGGCCGCTGTTTGCTTTTCAGTCAGGGCTGTCGATGGCTCCTGGCAGGTCCTCGGCTCGTCCCCGCGGCCACCAAACGCCGAGTGCCCTGAGGGGCAGGGTGGGAGGCGGCGCTGCTCCCGCTTCCTCGGGAGCCGTTGGGGTCGGAAGCGGCTCTGGGGCTTTGGAGCTGTTTCACAACCGAGGGCACGAGGCGCGGCCGCTCCCCCGCGGGCCAGGACTTGCAGCCGAGCTCCGGGATGAGGAAAGAGGGAGATCCTCCTGCCCYGGGGCTCCTGGGCTGCTGCCGGTGCTGGCACCGCCGCGTCCCTCTTTTCCTGCCGTTCCTTCCCTCCCTCTCCCCGCTGGGATCCCCAGAAGTTTTCTCCCCACTCGGCGTTGCTGCTTCTCCTTCCTCTGCTCTCCAGCCCTACTTGGAGACAGTTGCTTGGAGACAGACTCCTGCTTCTTTGATGGTTTAATTCAGTTTTTTTTTTTTAATGGGGGAACAGTGGGGGCAAAGGGAGATGGAACGACGAGATGTGCCACCGCGCTGGTCGGGAGCAGACCGGGAAGGAGAGCCCAGGGAAAGGCTGACAAAGCTCTAAACCGAGCAAAACCAGCATTTCCCCCCCTTTAGGAGATATTCAGGCCCCCACCAAGCCCCCACATGCTCCATGCCGGGTGCCGGCTGCAGCCAGACCTAGGAGGAAATCCCAGGAGGGTCCCACTTTCTCACCGGGCATCGGCCCCCAGGCCCCCACCCCCCACCCAGGGCCGAGATGAGAACGAATTCCTCGGCTGGGGGTGGCTTGGAGGGTTATTTTCCTTTTCTGACGAAGAGCCCAGGCTGGTTGGCAACATTATCCGCCTATTTTTTGCACTGCTCTCCATAGCAAGAGAAACCGGGGAGGAAAAAGGGAAACAGAGAAGGAGCCACAGGATGCACCGTTAGAAGAGGAACTTTCCCCAAATAGAAGCTTTTCACAGTTTTTTCACGAGGCGTCAGCAGCTCTTAATGCTGTGCGAAACTGTGAATCCTGCCTGGAGCAGCCGGCGGGAGCCTCTCAGCGCTCCAGGCTGCAGCTGCAGCCCTTCCCAGAGCTTGGGGCCGGCCGTGCCCCCCAAAACCCCACCGGGGTGGCAGGAAAAAGCACCTGGAAGCGCGGCCTCGGCGGTGATTCCGCCCCAGCGGCGCTTYCCGCACCTCTCGGGGTGGTAAATCCAGCCCATCCCGGCTGGAGGGTGCAGGAATCCCGCACGGACGGATCGAGGAGACCTTGAGTTTCGCCCCGACCCGGTTTTTAGCCTCAAAGGATCCGGCTGGAGGGCCCCAAATGTTGGTTAGCTCGGCGCTGGGGCGAAGGGATGCTGGGCTCGCGGAATGAGTTGTGTTGCACAGGAGCACGCGGCTCCCTCTGGGTTTAAATATTTATGAGCTGAGTGACGAATCCCCGAAGCTCTGCAGCCGTATCGATGGCAGGCTGAGCTGTCGCCCGTGGGGTGTCAGGTGGCTCATTCCAGGGCTCGGAGATGGGATCCAGGTGGGATCCAGGCTCAGAGGATGTGCAGGCAGGGAATTTCCGGAGCCCCCCGAACCCCTGGCTCGCAGACAGACCCTGCTGGTTCAGCAGGACAGGGGACGAAAGGTGCAAAAATGTTCTTTTTCGCATGTTTTAGACCCTTCCTTCTGGTATCAGCGGTTTCCTGGGCTCTTCTCCCGACCAGAGTGGTGGCAGATCCCAGTGGGTCCCTTCGTTCCCACTGTTCCCCCATCARGGTTGGGTTTTGCCATTTTTGCCAAGTGCAGGTTGAAGATTTCCCCTGGCTCCTGCATCCAGTTGGATTCCAAGGCCATAAAYCCCATTTTTTCGGAGCTGCCACCTSCCTCCCTGGCTGCTGAYGGGCCTGGGGGACCCATGGGGGTGCTTGGGGCAGCTCCCCCGAGCAAGGAGATCCTTCGTAGCACCACCCAGGCAGAAAAAYGGCAGGATTAGGGGATTTCAGACCAGCAAAATGGAAGGGTCACCCTTATTGCTCTTCCTTGAATCCCTGGAACGATCCCGCCCCACRGTGGGTGTCTGGAACCCCCTCCCTGGCAGGAGCCAGGAGTCTGCTGGCTTTGCCGGGAGCAAATCCCAGGCTGGACTCTGCTCCAGCCTGACGTGTGCAGGCAGTGCTGACCCAGTGACAGGGGAAGGAGGGCGGCGACAGCCTCGTGCCCTGCCTGGCTCCGGAGCTCCGGAGCCTTGGCCAAAGCCACCATGCCAGGGGACGCGGTGACCCGCTGGCCACCCCGGGAGCCAGGCACTGCCCGGGGCGCTGGGATCCACAGGGAAGGCTCCTAGCCCGAGGGTAAGGTGCTTGGAGTGGGGGTGGAATGTGGGGGACCCTCCGTGGGGCCGAGGGGAGGTTGTCACCGTGGAACCCTCAGTGCGGGGGACAGGTCTGTGTGTGTCCCATGGGTTGACTTATTTCGGCTGCTTTGTAGGGTGGAGAGGGTGGCACGAGGAGGGCAGAGCTGGCAGCGSGATGTAGGGACAGCGGGAAGACAAGGGACAGCTCAGTCCCCACACCAGGACACGCCTTGGCCAGCCCAGGGCTCGCCTTCCCAAAGCCTTCCCGCCCCCGGGGTTGGAGGTGACACCGAGCACAGGCAGGGGGTGGCTTTAGGACCTGAGTTCGTGTTTGGGGTGTCCTCACGGAGCCCTGGTGCCCTCTCCTTCCAGAGTCTGCCAAGAGAAAGCRATGGAAAGCCCAGGGAAGGGCAGCCCCGCCGGGAAGATGACTGCCGTGGCCCACAGCCTGTAAGTATCCCTCGCTGCCTGCTCCAGCCTCCCGCTCCTGGCGCTTTTCCTCCRGCCACTTTCTCCTGGGGACTTCGCTCTTTGCCCCCATCCCGCACACGCCACTGCAACGCCTCCGTTCCCCATGGATAAGGTGGAAAACGCTGGGCAGGGCTCGGGGCAGAGCCAGGCAAAGGCGGGAACATGGCAGGGGGAGCTTTGGGAACGTGCGGTCCGGGGCTGCCGGAGGGGGTGGGGGTGTCTTCCCATCCCAAATCCAGTGTTTCCAGCGAGGGATGCATTGCCTTGGTCTGTCCCGGCCCTTCAGCCCTTGCAAGGTGAATAACCCCGGATTTGGGGGGCAGGGTGGGGGCAGAGCCAGGAAAGCTGCGGCGGTGGCAGAGCATTTGCTGGCTGCACCAAGGAGCATAAGGAAAACGGGTTTGGATTCGGATCCCGGCATCCTGCCCCCAGCGAGGCTGGGCAGGGTCCTGGCAGTGCCTGGGACGGGTGGAAACACCCCTGGCATTAAACTGGGGAGTCATAAACTTTGCTGGGGAGGGCACGGCTGGAGCAATGTCTGCTCCTGTCTCAGATATCCTGAGAGCTCCTTCATTCCCAGCCAGGGAGTGGGAGATGGAGGGAGGAGGATGCTATGGGGTGAGAAGGGGTTGATGTGCCCCCCAGYGCTCAGCCTTGGGTGTGGAGCCTTTTCCTGGGATCACGGAGCCGGACAGATGGGATTGCTCGGGGGACAGGTTCAAGAGGGTTCAACGGGAAAGATGGGAGCAGGGAGCAAAGGGCCTTTTAATCACAGCCCCGCCAGAGACAGCGGTGCTGAGGGAGGAGAGAGCTTGTCTGGCAGCTGTGCCATTCCACGCCGTGCCATTCCACGCCGTGCCATTCCACGCCGTGCCATTCCACGCCGTGCCATTCCACGCCGTGCCATTCCACGCCGTGCCATTCCACGCCGTGCCGAGCTGTGCCACGGCGTGGGCTCTCTGGGGAACAGTCAGCTGAGGCTTGTGTTCCTCCTCCCACGGCGGAGCGGGGCTGTGAGCAGCATCCACGTGCTCCACGGCTGCTCCCGACCCCCTTCCCTTGCCCAGAGCCCTCCATCCCCCTGCCGGCTCTCCGCTCCCGGGAAACCCTTTCTCCCGGGAAAGAGGCCCGCGCGAGCTCCGCCGCCGGAGCGTTCCTCCCGCGAGCGAYAATCGTGCTTTTGTTTCGCCTGGCTGCGAGAGGGGCAGGCGGGGAACTCGGCCGCCCGGAAAGCAGCCGGGAACCCTTTCTGCCACAATTAAGCACCTGCTACAAGAGAGCAAATAAGCCAAATCATGCGGCTGGCAAACAAGCTTTACGTGTTCCTTCCCCGTGACCCGCTCCGAGCGGCAGAAAAGCTCCAGGCTGCGGCTCGGCTGCTCGCGGCTCCCGGGCCGGGGATTCCGCTGCGTCTTCCCAGCTCCAAAGCCTAAAGGGCTTCTTCCCCCACCCCTCCCTAAATTAGCGGCTCCGTCTCCTTTCTGCTATGGAGAGACAGATCCCCGTGCTGCGAGTTCGGTGAGGCGGGGGGCGGCGGCGGGGCTGGGGGGGGGCCGCGGCGGGGAGAGGCGAGAGCAGAGCTCGGCCGGCGTGGGATGCGGCGTGGCATCGGCGCGAGGCTCGCCACGGGCTGCCAGCCGGCCCCATCCCAGCGGGAAGGGATCGGGCCACGCGGGGGGGGGGGGGCCGAGCTTAGCGCGGCTCAGCGGCGGGGACGGGGAGGGAAGGCAGATGAAAGCGTCGGGAAGGGATGGCGAGGATCACATGATGCGGATATACGGGGTCAGAGCAGCGGGGCCGGCGGGGCCGGGCGCCTTCCCGGCAGCCGGCGCTGCGAAGATGACTCGGGAGTTTTTTGTGCCCTCGGGGTGGGGGGGAGTCGGGTTTAAGGGGGGCTGCCCCCGGGGGTGAGGAGGGGGCTGCGGTAAGGGCTGTGGAGAAGGATGAAAAGGCAGGACCGCAGCGTGGGGCCTGTGCTTGGTGGGAACGGAGGGATGGAGCAGCTTGGCTCCCCCCCCACCCCCCCCGGGAGAAGCCCTGCAAGGGTTTGGGGGTGCTCCGGGGGGGCTGTGGGGTTTGTGAGGGGTGTTCTCCACCGCCAGCACCACACATGGCCCGGCTGGGAGCTGGCAGCCCTGTGCACCCCCCGTGAAATATGGGGAGAGGGAAAGGTGCTCAGAGTGGGGCGCAGGAGGGGGTGCACCCCTTCCCCCGATCAGGACTGGGGGGACAGAGGGGTCAGATGGACAGAAAGGGTCAGATGGGTGAGATGCAGGGGGGGATGAGGGTGTCATCCCCCCCCGTGGATGTCACAGATGATGGAGGGCAGGGTGGGAGGGGCAGGGGCAGGGTGGGGGTCTCAYGCAGAGAGAGGAGGACAGAGATCCATGCAGTGCAGGGCTGGGGGGGGCAGGACTGGGGGCTGGGATGGAGTTAGGAGCAGGATGGGGGCCCGAGGCAGAAYTGGGGGCACAACAGAGGCCCCTGCATGTGAGGTTTAGCCACATGATGGGGGTCCCAGGGCAGGACTGGGGGGACACGATGGAGCCCCCTGAGAGAAAGGGTCAGGGGCAGGATGGAGGCCCCAAGGCAGAACTGGGGGGACAGGACGAAGCCCCCTGAGAGGGAGGATTGGAGGCAGGATGGGGGTCCCAAGGCAGAACTGGGGGGATAGGATGAAGCCCCCTGCGAGGGATGGTCAGGGGCAGGGTGGGGGTCCCAAGCCAGGACTGAGGGGCACAACGGAGCCTCCTTCGAGGGACATGATGGGGGTCCCCAAGCTCGACAGGATGCGCCCGTACCCCCCCCCGGTGACCCCCCCGCTGYCTCTCTCAGCCAATGGGCGGCAGCGGGGGGGGCCGGGGGGCGGGGCGCCGCCGGGGCCGCTTGTTTTTTGTGAATGAAAGGCGGGGCGGCCGCGACTGCAGCGCGCAGGGCAAGCGCGCACCGCTCCGCGCAGCGCGCAGGGCCGCGATCCGCGCAGGGCTCCGCGCAGCGCAGCGGGCCGCGGATGCGGAGCTCGGGGCGGCCGAGGCGCCGCCATGGGCCCCCTCGGCCCCGGCCCTGAGCCGCCCAGCCGCGCCCAGCCGAGCCGCGCGACCCGCGCCGTGGCCATGTCCGGAGGGGCGAGCCCGGCCCCGGCCCCTGGGAGCCGCCGCTTCGTCTGTGTTGGTGTAAGTACCGGGGCACCCCCCCCGCCCCCCGCCCCGCGCTTCCGCCCCGCGCCCCGCTCCGCCTCCGCGCATCCTGCCCCGCCGCCCGGCCCGGCCCTGCTGCCGGACAGGGGGACGCCGAGGGCCCGGCCCCTCCGCCGGCCGCCCGCCGCCGCCTTGCCGTGCCCGGCACCCCCGAGCCGGCCGGTCCGAGCGGCCCCGAGCCCCCTTGCGATGCCCCGCGCCGGCTCCCGGTGCTCTCCGGCCCCCTCGCCGCGTCCCGCACCCCCTCCCGGTGCTTCCCGTCCGCCTCGCCGTGCCCCGCGGCCCCGATCGGGTGCTCCGAGCACCCCTGAGACTCCCTGCGATGCCCCGCACCCCCGGCCTAGGTCCTCCTCGGTCTCCTTGCGCTGCCCCGCACCCCGGACCTGGGTGCTGCGAGCACCCCCAGCCTCCCCGCCATGCCCCGCACCCCTGGCCTGGTTCCTCCCCGACCTCCTTGCGGTGCCCCGCACCCTCTCCCGGTGCTTCCCGTCCTCCTTGCAATGCCCCACACSCCCCGTWCGGGTGCTCCGAGCACCCCTGAGACCCCTTGCGATGCCCGCACCCACTCCGGGTGCTCCCCAGCTCCTCTGCTATCCCCGCACCCGTTCCCGGTGCTCCCCAGCTCCTCTGCGGTTCCCCCACCCGCGATCCGGGTGCTCCCCGCTCCCTTCCCAAAGCCCCGCACCTTCTCCCGGTACCCCACGACCCCTTTGCAGTTCCCCGCACCCCCAATCCGGGCGCTCCCSGCTCCCTTCCCAAGGTCCCGCACCCTCTCCCGGTGCTCCCCGACCCCTCTGCGATGCTCTGCACCCCCGATCCGGGCGCTTCCCCGCTCCCTTCCCACCGCCCCGCACCCGGTCCCGGTGTCCCCGCCCGCCGCATCCCCGGGGCCCGGCCGTGCTGCAGCCCCGCTCGGGGCCCCGTTTCTCCCGCACCGCCTCCCGCACCGCCTCCCGCCGCGGCCTCCCCAGCCCCGGCCGCCTCCGCGGGGCCGCCGGGGCCCCGTTCCTCCCGCACCCCGCGGCCGCCCCGAGCGCCCCGTTATTTTTCTGCGTCGCTGCCGTTTTGGGGCGGTTTCACCCCGGTTTTGGGGGGTTCTCCTCCCCTGGCGAGGTGCGGGATGGAGGATTTCGAGCCTGGGAGTTGCTAAGCGACGGCTCCCGGGGTGATGGTGCAGTTGCCTTGGCAACCGCGGGCTGGGAGCCTGGAAGGAGCAATTTTGGGGTTCTCCTTGGGGGGGGGTGGGTGTGAACGGGGTGCCCGCGGTTGGGGTGGGGGGCTGCTGGCTGGAGCAGCCGTGTTCCCCAGGGAAGAGCTTTTCCTTAGGGGAAAACTGCAATGTCTTGGCACCTCGGGTTATTTCTTCCTCTCCGGTGGATTTTGGAGCTGTCCCCAGGAGGGAAGTGATGGTGGGAAAGGTGAGGAGGGGACTGTGGAAARGCTCAGCCCCTCCTGGGGTGGTCTCGTGGGTGAGGGGCTGTGAGCCTCCCCAGTGGGGCCGACAGAGCTCCCCAATATTCTTCTGCTTTATTGAGAACCCACATTTTGTCCCCGCTGCTGTCTCCCTCTTCCTCTCCTCATGGCAGGCACTGATCCCACCCGGATTTAGCCCTTAATTCCCRTGAGGCCCCGGACTTTCCAAGCAGGCTCCTGAGTCCCCTGTGCTCGGCTGGGGATGGGCTGAGCTCCCCACGAGGGACAAACATCCCAAGTGCCAACTGCAGTTGTCATTCCATGTGCCTTCCCCCTCCATCCCAATGAGCTCGGCCGACTTGGGAGCACGGCTGGGCCTAAAAATAACCACGGCAAAGCTCCCTGAGCACTGACACCCCCCACCCTGGAGATCTCCTGGATATCCTGCTCCTACGGAGCCAAGCTGATCCCTGGGAGGAGCAGGGGACTGGGGATGGCAGCGGAAAGGGATGYGTGGGGTGGAAATGGATTTTGAAGGGCTGACGGGGAAGGAGACAGCCTGCCCTGACTCCTCTTCGCAAGGAGGCCGCTCATCCTGGTTTTCAGTGCCCTTTGGGGTGAATTCCCCGCATCCCAAAGGATGGAGGTGGTGTGGAATGCGGCGGCAACTACTCGGAGAAGTTTYGCCCCGGGACCAGCCCGATGTGGAAGCGCTGGCACCCGGAGCCACCTGGATTTGTGCCGCCTTTGCCTCCACCTGCCCGCGGGGCTCGCGGCTCGGTCCTGCCCTGTGCCCAGCCCCTCTCCCGTGCCGGGTGGATCCAGGTGTGCCCAGGGAGCCTGCGCACGGAGGGAGGTGCTAACATTGGGAAGTCCTTGCCAGGCTGCCGGTTTGGGGAGCTGTGGTCCCACGTGCAGGGCTCGGTTGCCATCGTTACCGGGTATTTTCGCTCACTGCGCTGGTGGTTTATTATAGCAGCTCGGGAGGCTGCAGCCAGGAGGGAGCGACAAGGGGGAAGAGATCCGTGGCCTCGGGAAGTTCGGAGCAGTTGGAATGTGGGGGTTTTTCGTCCTTTTCCTTGTCCCTCAACCTCCTCACTGCTTTTCCCCCTGGAAACCACATAAACCCTTGGGTTAGTGCTGTGATGAGTTAATTCTGGCTGGTTTAGGCTCTGTGGCTTTGAACAGGGCAGGGGGTGACACACCTGGGCACACCTGGGTGCTTCACATCAGCTTTGCAGCACYCGGAGCACCAACCTCCCTCCTGGGAGTGTTGGGCTCACTCCTGCTCCTGGAAGGCTGCTGGTGCTGGGAGCTCTCCCAGTCTCCATGGGAAACCTAAGGAGTCTCTTCTTGCTGCTCTTTGCTGTGAGCAAATATCCCCTCAGGAATGGGGTGGGAAAAGGGGCACAGGTCAGAGCAGAGCAGCCCGGCAGTGCCCGCGTGTGCACTCGGTCAGGCGGCTCTGGAAGCTTCTCTTGCAAACGCTGGGGAAGGAGAAAAGGAAGAGGAGGAAGGGAGAGGGAAAAAAAAAAAAAGGCTCATCTCACATGAACAAGCATGAGCCGAGAGCCGGGAGGGAGGAGGGTGCAATCCAACGCAGGCCATGTGTCTGACGCGGCACAGCAGCCACGCTGCCACCAGAACATGAAATTTTAAAGGGGACTGGCGGGGACAGCGAGCTGGGAAGGGCTGGGCAGCTGCTGCAGAGCTTCCCCGGGCTGCCAGGGAGTGTCAGCATCCTCCTGCTTTATCCCCCTCTGGCGCCCTGTCCCGCCTGCAGACAGCCCCCCCGGCCGGCCCTGGGTGTATTTCCCAACCCCGCGTTCCCGGCAGGTCCCAATTAATGGATTCTGACATGGATTATGAGAGGCCAAACGTAGAAACCATCAAGTGCGTCGTGGTCGGGGACAACGCGGTGGGCAAGACCCGGCTCATCTGTGCCCGCGCCTGCAACGCCACCTTGACCCAGTACCAGCTCCTCGCCACCCACGTGCCCACGGTGTGGGCCATCGACCAGTACCGCGTCTGCCAGGAGGTGAGGGCTGCCGGGGCTGCTGGGRAGGGCTCGTGGATGCCCCACGGGGATCCCGAGGAGGTGGAGCCGCATCCTCTCCGCGGGGGGGTTGTGATTTTCTCCCCGCGGTGGGGACAGCCCCTGTTGCTGTAGAGGACTCAGGAGCTGGGTGGTGKTGTGTTCCCGCAGGTGCTGGAGCGCTCCCGGGATGTGGTAGACGATGTCAGTGTGTCCTTGCGGCTCTGGGACACCTTCGGTGACCACCACAAGGACAGGCGCTTTGCCTACGGCAGGTAGGGAGGGGCAGAGCCTCGTTCTTCCCCTGGGCGGGGAGGGACTCACCGAGCCGGACCTTGACCCTCCTTCTCCCGGCAGGTCCGACGTTGTGGTCTTGTGCTTCTCCATCGCCAACCCCAACTCCCTGCACCATGTGAAGACCATGTGGTACCCGGAGATCAAACACTTCTGTCCCCGCGCCCCCGTCATCCTGGTGGGCTGCCAGCTCGACCTGCGCTACGCCGACCTGGARGCCGTCAACCGGGCACGGCGACCCTTGGCCAGGTGGGGCTCCCGGGGATGTCGCTGCCTGCCCTCCTCGTCTCAAGAGGTCTCTTCATCATCTCCCTTCTCTTTCAGGCCGATCAAACCCAACGAGATCCTTCCCCCGGAGAAGGGCAGGGAGGTGGCCAAGGAGCTGGGGATCCCCTATTACGAGACGAGCGTGGTGGCGCAGTTCGGCGTCAAGGACGTCTTCGACAACGCCATCCGCGCCGCCCTCATCTCCCGCCGCCACCTGCAGTTCTGGAAGTCCCACCTGCGCAACGTCCAGCGGCCCCTCCTCCAAGCCCCCTTCCTGCCCCCCAAGCCCCCTCCTCCCATCATCATCGTGCCGGACCCCCCTTCCAACAACGAGGAGCGCCCGGCCCACCTCCTGGAGGACCCGCTGTGCGCGGACGTCATCCTGGTGCTGCAAGAGAAGATCAAAATCTACGCACACAAGATCTACCTCTCCACCTCCTCCTCCAAGTTTTACGACCTGTTCCTCATGGACCTGAGCGAGGAGGACCAGCAGGGCGCGGCGGGGCACGGCTTCGGGGCGGCCGTCGCCGCGGCCGCCGAGCGCGTGCTGCACCAGGAGGAGAGGCACCACGGGCGGGATTTCCTCCTGCGGGCCGCCAGCTTCGACATCTGCGAGAGCGCCGAGGAGGCCGGACCCGGCCAGCGCAAACCGTGCCTTAGAGCCTCCACCAGTGACGGGATCCTGCGGGGCGACCGCTACGAGAACGGCGAGCGCGGGCTGCGGCGCGGCCGGAACCTCTCCTCCTGGAGCCGGGCCTTCGCCAGCATCCAGGAGGAGATGGCCGAGGACCCGCTGACCTACAAGTCCAAGCTGATGGTGGTGGTGAAGATGGACGCTTCCATCCAGCCGGGGCCTTTCCGGGCCGTGCTGAAGTACCTGTACACGGGGGAGCTGGACGAGAACGAGCGGGACCTCATGCACATCGCCCACATCGCCGAGCTGCTGGAGGTGTTCGACCTGCGCATGATGGTGGCCAACATCCTCAACAACGAGGCGTTCATGAACCAGGAGATCACCAAAGCCTTCCACGTCCGCAGGACCAACCGGGTGAAGGAATGCCTGGCCAAGGGGACTTTCTCGGGTACGGCTCCGGGAGGAGCACCCTGGTCCTCGGTGGGGGGCCTTGGGGGGTGGATTGGGGCTCRGAGCTGCTGGCTTTGCCCTGTGTGTGAGCAGGATGGTTGAGCCTTCCCCAGGGTTTTTGGTCGCGCTTTGCTTTTCTGGGATTTTTATCACTTTTTCCCCCCCCCAAGAAAGTGAGTATAAAGCCCTTCCGCAGGGTTTCCTGCTTCCCAGCYGGCCCAGCAGCTCTGTTTATTTACGGAAGAGCTGCAAAAGCGACTTCTTTCCCTCCCAGCCCGGATTTTCGCGGGGTCATCTGATTTATGAGGAGCAAGTGCCCTTAGTAGGATTTCCTCAGCTTTCCAGYGAGCACCACGAGCCAGCAGGGCGAGGTGACATCCCAGGGGGATGTGAGTGGCCCAGCCTCCCTCCGGCTGGATTTGTTTCATGGAGATGATGGATCCTAATATGGTCATGCTCTCCCCGTCAGGGATAGCTGCGTGCTGGCCCGTGGCACAGCCCTGGGAGGAGCTGTGGAGAGCGGGGCAGGAGATCCCCAGAACCCTTCCCAGCTCTCCAAGGACTCGAGTTTGGGTGTGACATTTGCTTCCTAGGTTTTCCCCTTGCTGTCAAATGCGTTGTGGCATGACCTGGGAAAACCCCTTTGGAAAAGGCAGAGCACCGCTGGGGGCTCTTCCCTGAGCTCCTCTGAGCTGCTGGGGAATGCTGGATAAAAAACAGAGATATTTTTTTTAGGGAAAAATACAGGATATGCCAGGCTCTATCCCCTTCCCTCTGCCGTCCCCCGGGGYGAGGTATTTTGTGGCAGGGGGTGGCTGAGCCTCCAGTGACAGGACCGCTCCCAGCAGCCACCCCTGTGCCTGTCCCCAGATGTCACCTTCGTGCTGGATGACGGTGCTATCAGTGCCCACAAGCCCCTGCTCATCTCCAGCTGCGACTGGATGGCCGCCATGTTCGGCGGCCCCTTCGTGGAGAGCTCCACCAACGAGGTGAGCAGAGCTCCCCGGGGAGGGTGGGACAGCCGGGGACGGCCAGGGGGTGACAACGCGCCTGTGCCCGGCAGGTGGCACTTCCTCACACCAGCAAGAGCTGCATGCGGGCGGTGCTGGAGTACCTGTACACGGGGCAGTTCAGCTCCAGCCCCGACCTGGACGACATGAAGCTCATCATCCTCGCCAACCGCCTCTGCCTGCCGCACCTCGTGGCTCTCACAGGTCAGTCCGGGCGGCCGCGGCGGGGCAGGGTGACCGTCACCCCCTCCCCGCCGCCCCCTGACCCCGCGCGTGCCCCCGTGCAGAGCAGTACACGGTCACCGGCCTGATGGAGGCGGCGCAGATGATGGTGGACATCGACGGGGACGTGCTCGTGTTCCTGGAGCTGGCTCAGGTAGGGCAGGGCCTGGTGCTGGCAGGGCCGGGGGTGCTCGAGGTGATGCACAGAGGGGGTGGCAGGGCTGGGGATGATGCCTGAGGCACTGGGTGGTGACGCGCAGAGGGGCTGGCAGGGCTGGGGATGCTCGAGGTGATGCACAGAGGGCTCTGGCAGGGCTGGGGGTGCTCGAGGTGACACACAGAAGGGGCTGGCAGGGCTGGGGATGATGCATGAGGTGACACACAGAAGGGGCTGGCAGGGCTGGGGGTGCTCGAGGTGATGCACAGAAGGGGCTGGCAGGGCTGGGGGTGCTCGAGGTGACACACAGAAGGGGCTGGCAGGGCTGGGGGTGCTCGAGGTGACACATAGAGGGAGTGGCAGGGCTGGGGGTGATGCATGAGGTGACACACAGAAGGGGCTGGCAGGGCTGGGGGTGCTCGAGGTGACACACAGAGGGCTCTGGCAGCTCCGGGAGCTGGACAACCAGGCCTGGCCTTGGCTGTCCGTGGAGAAATGGGGCGAATCCCTCGTGCTGGTGGCTCTGAGCCGCTGTCCCACCTCTTGCAGTTCCACTGCGCTTACCAGCTCGCCGACTGGTGCCTGCACCACATCTGCACCAACTACAACAACGTCTGCCGCAAGTTCCCCCGGGACATGAAGGCCATGTCGGGAGGTGAGCGGCGGCCGGGGGTGGAGTGAGGCGGAGGGGGGAGGGAGGGTTCCCGGCGGTCCCGGCACCGCCCTCACCCCTCCCCCGTGTCCCCGCAGAGAACCAGGAGTACTTCGAGAAGCACCGCTGGCCGCCGGTGTGGTACCTGAAGGAGGAGGATCACTACCAGCGGGCGAAGAAGGAGCGGGAGAAGGAAGACTACCTCCACCTCAAACGGCAGCCCAAGAGGCGCTGGCTCTTCTGGAACGCCTCCTCCTCCCCTTCTTCCTCTCCTTCGTCGTCGGCAGCCACAGCCTCCTCTTCCTCCTCCTCCTCCTCCTCCTCGGCTGTGGTTTGAGAGCCCGTCCTCGCCCTGGCTCCAAGACGGGGAGGAGAAGGAGGAGGAGGGAGGGTGGGATGCCCTGCCCCAGCGCCCGGCGCGGGGCGGCCGAAGCCCCCGGAGCGGGCAGGCGGCGGTGGCCGCAGGGGCGGTCCCTGGGGAGGGGCTCGGGGGCAGCCCCCGGCGCTCCTGGAGCCCTGCTCTCCCCGCGGCAGCACTGGCAGAGCCCGAGCGGCAGGAGGAACTCACGTTTACAGGAGCGCGAGGGCTGCGTCGTGGTTTCATTTCGGAATGTTTTTTTTTCGGATTTCTTTTTTTTTTTTTCTGTTTTGGAACATCAGCGGCACGAGGAAGAAGAGGAAGAGGAGACGCATCCCGCTTCCACTCGGATTTGGAACCAGAAGCTGCGGGCTGTGGTTCGGGTGTCTGATGGCATCTCGCCACCCAGAGCCACCATGGGGGTCCTGCCACCCCCCTCGACTCGCAGCAGGGTCAGGCACAGTTCAGGGGGACCACGGTCCCCAAATGCCTCCAGGCACTGCAGCAAATCCCCGACAAGAGGGGTCTGTCCTAATTCAGGGCGTGGAGGGGACCGGAGTCCTCTCCTCCCTGTTCTTAACTCTTCAGTTTTGTTTAGAAAGAAAACTTAAAAGCAAAAAACCCCCAACCCGATCCCAAACCCGCTCCCTCGACCTGCCACACCAGAAACCAACCCCGAGCCCTGGGCTTGGGATTTTAGCCTGGAAGGCTCCATTGTAATAAATGGTATTTTAAAAGCCCGGCGTGGTCCCTGTGTGTGTGGGAGGAGCAGCTGGACACGGCACATCCTTGTGCCCTGCTGGGGGTGACGCCATCACCCCCTTCCAGCGCTCCCGGGACGGGCAGGGAYGGCGAGGCCTTGCAGGATCCATCCATCCCAACCCCTGGCACGACACGAGGTGGCTTTTCCACGGGACTAACTCTGCATGTGCCACCCGTGTCCTTGCAGGTGCACGGCCCCGGGGCTCTGCAGGGCTGCCAGACACGGCAGGAGGCACCCAGGCACCTCCCTGGCTGGGACGGGGAAAGCTCCTTGGAGCCCATCCCTGGCGGAGGCTGCTGTGGGAGGAGCACCCGGGGATGCTCCACGCCGCTCCTCTTCCCAGCCGGCCCTGTAGAGCACCTCGGAGCCTCCCATTTCGCATGCCCACCCTCAGCCCCGGATGCAGGAGCGAGGTGGCAGCTCCAGCGAGCTCACCCTCGGTGTGYTCTCACCCTTGGCAGCCCCAGCGAGCAGGTAGGACCACGATTTCTTTCCCTTTCCAACAATCCGGGCGCTCGCCGCCGCTTCCGAGTCCTGTTTGCCTTCCCGGGGCCGCGACCCGAGCCCTGGCACTGACCCCTGCATGTGCCTGGCTCTGCAGGAGCTCCCTGCCCAGGTTTGCATGCTCGGGGTGGGGCACGAGGGGCTCCCTGGGACAGAGCCCCGGGCACGAACCCTCCCGAGCTCCCGCTTTTCASCCCAGCCCCGCGTTCCCGGTCGATCCCCACCGCGGTGCTGGGGCTGGCGAGCAGCTCCAGGGGCTTTTTTGGGGTTGGGGCGAGCAGAGCCCTTTTCTCACTGAGCACTGCATGGATTTGCAACACAGCTACTGCAGCACACAGAGCCCTGGCTGGGTGCAGCCGGAGCCGGGAGACCCCCGGGAGCAGCTCCGGCACGGGGTCAGCGCCGCTGGGCCCACCCCCGAGGGACAGGGACAGGTCTCGCCCCCCTGTTTTGGCAGGGGACAAAGAGCACGAGACTCGTGGTGGAGGGTAAATAAAGGCCAGGGTGGCACTGAGGGCTTTCCCTGACAGAAGGGACACTTGGGGGCCATTCCCGGTGGGATGCCGGGGTGGCCGAGCGCTAATTCCATGGGCAGCGCCACAGGGAGCATCTGGTGCAGCTCCCTTGGTGCCCACTGGGACCCTGGACAGGCCCTCACCAGAGTTCTGGGGGGGGGGGGAAAAAAAATCAAACCAGACGAGAAAATCAGGAGGAATTTTTTTTTTTTTTTTTTAAAACGTTAACTCTTCCTTCATAAAAAGAGAAATGTAAAAAACTGGAAATAGAAAACTGGCTGGGCCAGAGCTCTGTACAAAACCACACAACCATGCATAACAAAAAACCGATATTTTTATATAGCTTTTAAGTTAATATATGCAATGTTTCCTGTTGCTAAATAAATAATAAATACAACATTTCCGCTTGTGGACCAGGATTTTTGAAGTGTTGGAGAGGGGGAGAAGGGGAGGCAGCAGTAGGGGCGAGTGCTCGGCACCCTCCCGCCACGCTGGGGCAGGTCCTGGTGGACTGGGCTGTGCTGGGGTGGCAGCTCAAGTAATCCAGTAGTTTTTTTCCAGCTAAGTTGTCCCTGAGCTCTGTGTGAAAGTGTTTGAGCCACCCATCCAGCTGGGGGATGGGCAGCAGGTACCCACGGTCACGCTCGGACCTCAGTGCATTCACCTTTCCACGCTGCCTGGGGACGCAGGGACAGCCCAGCCACCCCCCAGCCAAGGGAACGGGACTAACCTGGGACCAGTGGGTCCAGGGAGAGGATTTTTCCCCTCTATCAGCTCTGGTGAGACCCCGCCTGCAGCTCCGAGGCCTCCAACAYCGCAAGGATGTGGAGCTGCTGGAGCAAATCCAGAGGAGGCCACGGAGCTGCTCCGAGGGCTGGAGCCCCTCTGCTCTGGAGCCAGGCTCGGAGAGCTGGGATTGCCCAGCCTGGAGAAGAGAAGGCTCTGGGAGACCTTCAAGCACCTTCCAGTGCCTAAAGGGGCTCCAGGAGAGCTGGAGAGGGACTSTGGACAAGGGCGTGGAGTGACAGGACACGGGAATGGCTTCAAAGGGAATGAAGGTCAGATTAGACTGGATATCAGGAAGAACTGTTTCACAACGAGGGTGGGTAAACACTGACAGGAAGGTGGCCCAGATAAGCCGTGGCTGCCCCATCCCTGGTAACATTCAAGGTCGGGCTGGACAGGGCTTGGAGCAACCAGGTGGAGTGGAAGACGTCCCTTCTCCCGGCARAGGGTTGGACTGGATGATCCCTGCACCGTCCCTTTTCCCAGGCAACCCCAGCGATCATAGTGCAAGTAAATCATTCCCACTCTCCCCTCCAAGTCCAGTTCCCAACTGGTTCCTAACAGCAAGCAGAACTACAATAAAACAACTTAGTCCATAGAAAGTAACCCGAGGCTCCAGCTGAGCTTGCAGAACCACCGAGCATGCAGAACGAAGCTTACTTAGACGTGTTCTAGAAGCAGAAGCCATTTCACGACGCCAGGAATCCTCAGAGAATGAACGATGAYCCAGTTAAAAACTGCAGGGATACCTAAAAACCTACGAAAGCCCTTCTCTACGCTGATCCCRAAGATATCCAGGTAGTACCGGTGCTTCCAAGCGAGGTGGTCCCAGAGGCAGCTTGGAACGATTTGAGGCTCTTTGCATTGACCCGGTGAAATCAAGAAACCAGCTTGGATTTCAGAAGGAAGCATGGACATCGAGCCTGTAACTCCACCAGGGCCGACCCTGAGGTTCGTACTTCGGAGCTCCTCCCGGCTCAGCTCATCTCCAAAATGGCTTCAAAAGGAGAGCAGCCGTAGGAGAGCTACACAGAGATAAAATTCAAGTGTTCTGAGAGGTATTTTACGGCTCTAGCTTGAAGTTGGAAGGTGCAGGGTCTGCCCTGCTCTTCAGCTCGTTCCATGCTGGAAAAGTCCTTTCTGGACCAGGGCGGAGGAGATGTCGTTTGCCACCCCCCTGAGGTGGAGCTGGTCCAGGGTCTCCAGCAGCGTGTTCACGGAGGACTCRGACCCTTCTCTGTTCTGCCACTTCAAGAGCATCTGGTAGAAGGCCTCCTCCTCCTCGTTCTGGAGAATGTCGTTCTCTGGCAGATTCAGGTTCCGGCCGAATTTCCTCCAGTCGCTCACGTGGATCTTCTCGGCAAAGATGTAAAAGGAGCGGCGCAGCGCTGGAGGGGGCAAGGGGAAAGCTCAGAGAAGGGGCAGCTGGGCCAGGAATCTCAGCCCCCAGCACGCCCCTTGGGCCCCAACACTTACTGTTAATGGGGTTGTTCCCCGGCACCAGAACCAGATCCCTCTCGGGGYTCTCACTCTCACGCGGCACCACCACCTGGAATGACAAAGTCCTACAGCACCCGCCAAGCCCCAGCACCAACACGTGATTTGGGGGGATTGGAGCCCCTCTCCCTCCCTCCCTCCAGGGGCTGCTGGGGCAGGAGACCACCCCCCACCCGCAGGACATCCCTGTTTCCTGGCTCTGGGATGGCAGCAGGCCCCGAGCCCGGGAAGGGAAGAGCCAGGTTTYCTCAGCATCAGCGTCAAATCCTCCGAGGGCTCTGGCACTCGACTGCCACGAGCAGATTTTGCCATCCYGATCCCACAGCGAGGACGAGAGACCCTTCACCATCTCCCTGAGTGGTCCAGCCCTGGAAGTCCCCCAAGCTGATCAGACCTTGGCCGAGCACAATGGAGCAGAGAGTGACATTCACGTACCCCTGGCTCCGTCACCTCGTGAGGTTGCTGACTGTCCAGGCGAGCGTTGWACATGTTGTCCCCGGTCACCTCGTTCACCGTCCTGCACCATGGCAGCTTTTGAAACACGGAGTTCTGGGGCAGGAGAGAAGCACAAACCGTGGCAGGTGGTCCCRGGAAGGCAGGACCCTGCCATGGATTCAAGGGCATGGATCGTCTGCTCATCCCGAGCTGGAAGGAGCACAGCCCTCCCTTTACTGGCATCTCCACCGGGGACCCTGGATGTGCCACCAGGGAAGGGCTAATGGCACTGGGGAGGGGGCTGGAAGCACACAGGGCACTACCAGAGAGCCTCCTCTGCTTGGCCCAGCTCTACCACAACCCTGCAGGGATGAG
>JACAXG010000115.1:961197-991222 GCA_018881555.1 Amblyornis subalaris
GGGACCTCACCCCAGCCCCACAAGCAGAGCCATCCCCTCACCACCATCCCAGGAACTCACCAGCGAGAAGTAGGACCCTCTGCTTGAGTGTCTCCTGTCTCCTGCAAGATGGAAACAGTGCTGTGATTCCTCTTCCCCCAGGCAGGTCCCTCTTCCCACCCAGCCCACACCAGTGCAGAGCCCCCAGCCAAGGCARGTGCTCTGGGGGTCCCCGGCACCCACCTGGGGAACGGGAGCAGCGCTTCCAGATGCAGATCCCAATCAGGATCACGACCAGGATCRGCACCACGCTGACAATCCAGAAGTCTAAAGCAGATCAAACAGAGGTGTGAGAAGCTGCTCCTGCTTTGCCCTCAGCAGCAGCTGCCACCTCCACCCCTCAGCCCATCTGCCCCTCACTCACAGCGGGAGCYGGTGTCCGTGGCGGGACCACACTGGAGGTCACTGTAAGGCGTGCAGGGATTCAGCACCGCTTGGCCCTCGGGACACCTGGGAAAGGGGGAGACGGGGCCGGCTGAGCAGCTGGAGCTGCGGCACGGAGCCCGGCGGGAGCCGCCGCGTCGCCCGACTCACCGGGGCCGGCACTTCTGGCACATCTCGCACGGGTGGTCCGGGGGGCAGAAGGTGCCGTTCCTGCAGATGCACACCCTGTTCCTGACGGCCTGGCAGGGACTCAGCTCCACCTGATCTGTGGGAGAGAGGGGCGCACGGCTCCATCCCGGCTCCTCCGCTCCCTCCCGAGCGGAGCCGCGGGTCCGGGGAGCACCAAGTCACTCCTTGCCGTGGAGGTTCGGCCCCTCCTGCCCCACAGCCGCCCGTACCAAGGGAAAAGCAATGCCTGGATCAAGCTCCACCAGCAGCCCCCAACGCCGCCGGGAGCCTCCTCCTCCTCCTGCTCCTTGCGGAAGTCTCGTGTCCGAGCTCTGCCAAAGGGATGTGGCATTGGACACGGACGTAGCTCTGGCACAAGCTGCTGCACCAATTCCAGCCCCAGCCACTCTGTGGGGACACTGCAGGTGACAAGTGCAAGCGAAGCTCTCGGAGAGCTCAGCTGGACCCAGCCCGTGCCACCAGCCCTGCTCCCCTCCGCTCGTACCTTCCCTGCACGTCGTGCAGAAACTGCACCAACGCCTTCTGTTGGGATATTCCATGTATTCCCCATCTCCACAGGGCAAACATTTGCCAGAGTCGTTTTCCTCCTTACTGTCTTCTGCAAGGTGGGTGCCTGAAGGGAAAGGGCATCACTGGACACACAGCACAGGAACGGGGCTGGGGAAGGGGCTGGAGCACCAGGAGAGGCTGAGGGAGCTGGGAMAGGGGCTCAGCCTGGAGAAAAGGAGGCTCAGGGGGGACCTTCTGGCTCTGCACAACTCCTGACAGGAGGGGGCAGCCAGGGGGGGTCGGGCTCTGCTCCCAGGGAACAGGGACAGGAGGAGAGGGAACGGCCTCGAGCTGTGCCAGGGGAGGGTCAGGGTGGACAYCAGCAGGAATTTCTTTGTGGAAAGAGTTGGAAGTGGCTGCCCCGGGAAGTTKGGAGTCCCCATCCCYGGAGGTGTCCAAGGAAGTCCTGGATGTGGCACTCAGTGCTCTGGGCCGGGGACAAGGTGGGGATGGGGCACAGCTCGGACTCGATGGTCTCGGAACCCTTTCCCAACCGAAGCGATTCTGTGATTCCACCACCAGTGAAGTTCACAGGAAAACAAGGAGCCGACAAGAGGAAAATATTCCCCTAATGAGTGCTCACATCCATGAGAGTGGAGCAGGGGAGAGCKGGAGCTCTGCTGCCCCTCAGGAGAGGCGAGGACACGGAACAGGAACGCGGCGAGGCTGCAGCGGTGGGATCAGCGCTGGCACCACCTCACCTGCAGGACACGTCTGGCCGAAGAGATGCTTGTCTGACACGTGGTGATCTCCTCCTCCCCAGCCTGGATCCCAGAGATCCGRCCTGTCCCTCCCACTCAGTGCGACKGCATCGGYTCCCAAAAYGAATTCCTGTTCAAAAATACAGGAAAACTCGGGTTAAAAACCACCCCAATCCACGGGGCAAGGGGAGAGAGGGAAGGGCGAGAGCCGCTGTGCCCAGTGAAGCAGGARAGGAGCTCCGGGACGGCTCGGAGGCACCAGACCCGGCGGCCAAACCTCGCCTGGATCCAGACGAACGCCCTTCCCCCGACCCAGGGCCGGTTTTTCCGCGGCGAAGCCTCCGGAGGAGGTCCGGAGGTTTGCGGGGGAATTCCCGGGTGCCAGGTTATCAGCGAGACAAAGCCTCGCTAACGACCCCTTTTCCTTCCCCCATTTCCGAGCGCGCCAACAGCCCCGAGGGCAAGGGAAGAGCCGGGAAGAGGAACAGGTTTGTGGGAGGAAAGCGGCCCCGCGGCGAGGCTGGGACGGGGCTCCGGTGCCCACGAGAAACAGCCCCTGGGCTCCCAGGGGACAGCGGAGCCTCGTGTKCCTGCCTTATCCCTCTTATCCTGCTGCGGATCAGGAAGAAAAGTCACGTTTCCGCCAGGTCTCCACGCCCTTTTTCTGCAGCCTCAGCTCTTTCCGCCCTGGCCGGGTCGCTGCGGGGGGACGATGGTCACCGGGAACGGCCACTCGTCCCCTCAGGCTTTGCGGGGCTTTTGGGCACTCCAACGTCCCCAAGGGGGACAATGGCTTTGGCCACTCAGCCGGCACAGAGCTGCTTCCATGGATATCCACGGATATAAACCTTTCCCCACCTCCAGCATCGTCCGCCCTGGGTGGCGGGGAGGGACRTGTCGCGACAGTGACAGTCCGGAGAGGGCACTTCCCCCCTCCCCAGCACGGAGCACCGAATCTGCCTTTTAGAGCAAATAGCTGTCCCGTGAGTCAGAAGCCGCCTGGAAAGGCTGSAACAATGGAGACGCCGTCCTGTCCCCAGCCCGCAGCACCGTCCCCGCCTCCTCCCCGGACACTTCCCGCGCCAGGACAAGGAAAAACTGGCTGCAGCAGGTCCGAGATGGTCACGGGGCTGCAGAGGGTGACAAACACCACCGCTGAGACCAGCCAGGCCGTGGCGAGGACAAATCCCCACCACGAGCACGGCACGGAGCCCCCGAGCCCCGGCCAGCCCGGGAGAGGGGCCAGCCCCAGCCCCTGACTCGGAGGGATCAAATCCATGTCTCTCCAACGGCTTCTGGCTCTCCAGCTAGGAATGTCTGCAAGTTTGTAAAGTGCTTTTTTTATCCGCTTGAGGAGCTCCAGCCGCGAGGGCTTCATCCACTTCAATCTTGGAAGTCCCGTGGAAGCGAAGGGACGACTTCTCCCGCTTCCATGCTGTCCCCACGGGGGAAAAAAATCCATCTTTTTTCCCCACCTGAGCTCTGCCGAGCTGCGAGGGCGATCGCAGGGACAACACGGTGTTTYCTGCTGTTTGGAAAGGCCCCTCAGGCAAGGGATTTCATTGCTTTGCATGGAACAGCAACAAGTGCCCGATAAGGTTATCAGCCCCCAGCACCCCGCTGCCAGCCCTGACCAACTTCCCAGCTGGAGAATCCAGCCGCGGGCAAGATGGAATTCAGGAGCCGTTTTCACCCGCAGTAAACCACCCAAGACAGCCTCGAGGCGGAGGAACTACCAGGCACAGGAAGCCCCTCACCGGCTAAAAGCCTCTTCCTTCTGGAGGAAAAGCTCCGGAAAGCATCAAGCTTGGAACTTTCCCTTCTTCCAGCCCCAGTTTGTTTTTCTCCTGAGGTGATCCCAAAAGCAGCTGGACCCTACAGCCAAGGGCAGACCCCTCGCTGAACTCCTGACACGAACACCCGTGAAATATTAACCCACAGCCCCTGATGGCAGCAGGACAGAACCGGGGATAAAAGAGATGCCGGGCACCGCTTGGTGTCCCCTGTTCCAAGGACACGGGGCTGACGAAGGCAGGGATTTTCCCCTGGACTTCCCGCGCACGGGATTTGAGCTCCAGCAAACTCGAGAGATCCAGGCCGTTCGCTCATTCATCCTCGGAAACCTGTGGCCTGTGTCCAGGCAGTGACGCAAGAGRGGACCCAGGGATGCAATATCGCCCGACTGTGACGTGTGAATCATCAGCCCGAGCAGCTCCCCTCCCCTTTCRTTAAAAAAAGGCCATAAAAAGTAAAATAAACGAGGTTGTTACAGGGCGTGCGCGTAGGTGATGGGTTTAGTAAGGCTTGGCTTTATCAGGCCAGTCTAAATAAACTCTGCTGAACAAGAGAGGGAATGAACYGGATGAGAAACTCTCGCTAAAAACCTGTTACGGGCAGCGCTGGTGTCAGGGGGAGAAATTCCAGCGCGGAAGCAGCACCCACTGGGCTCCCTCATGGCAGTGGGATTACAGGCCGGCCCCGGGATAAAAGYCAGGGCAGGATCTCTGGGATAAAACTCAGGGCAGGATCCCTGGGATAAAATTCGGGGCAGGATCCCTGGAACAAAACGCAGGCCAGGATCCACCTGACTTCAGGTGAGAACAGAGTTCAGGTATTTCCGAGCTCTACAGCAACGCCCAATCCACGGGGAAATATGAGATGCCCATGCGGGATTTYGTGTCCTAAAAGGCGGCGGTGCTGAGGGTTTGGCCCTCACTTGGGCGAGTTGGAGAGGCAGCATTCCTGGCCCGGGCAGTCCCGAGCCTCCCGCATCCCAGCCCCATGTGTTCAAACATCCCCGGGAGCGTCGGCGCTGCCGCCAGATGCCGGCACTGAACTGCAAACACGGCTTGGAAGCGAAGGGAGTGGAAATCCCCTTCCCTCGGGCTCCGGCGCCGAGCCCCAGGTCCAGCCCGGAGCCTTTCGCCACCGCCGGGCCCCGGGGCCACGTGCGCCGAGCCGGGAGGGCTGAGATCACCTTTCCCATCGCTTCCCATTCCCTTTCCGCGCCGCTGCTTCCCCCCTGCCCGCGGCCTCAGCCTCACACCCCAACCGTACCCTGAAGCCCCCTGTACCGTGCCCAGGTGAGCCCCCCTGGTCCCCGCCTGCCCAGGTGAGCCCCCCTGGGCCCATCGCCTCCATCCCCCCCGTCCCCTGGAGCAGGTGCGCCCCCACCGCCCCTGTTTTTCCTGTCACCCCAAACCAGGTGAGCCCCCCCCCAGTTTCCCCCGTGGCGCCCGGAGCAGGTGAGCCCCTCTATACCCCAATTTCCCTCGACTCACATGAGCTTCCCCCCGCCCCATACCCGCTCCTAAAGGCACCCCCCCCATCCGCCGCTCCCCTCCAGGTAACCCCACCCCCCCCCACCTCCGTCCGGGGGCACCCCCCATTCACGCAGCCCCCCGCGCTGGGCTGAGCCCTCACCGGGGCAGCCCCCAAACACCGCCGGTACCCCCTCCCCACCTTTTTTCCGCCCCCCCAGCCCCTCTCGGGACCCCGTCCCACCCCGCCGCTGCGAGCCCCTCGACGGCGCGGCAAGCCCGGGCATGTCGCGACATCACCGCGCGGCCCCGACGGGGGTGCGGACCCCTCCGTCCCCCCTCCCCGAGCGTCCCCACGACCCCCCCCGGCCCCACTCACCCGCAGCAGGAGCAGGAGGCAGCACCAGAGGAGCGGCCGGCGCATCCTGCGCGGCGGCGGCGGCGGCGGCGGCGGAGCGGGGCAGGGCGGGCTCGGAGCGGGCACGGAGCGGGCACACGGCGGGCACGGAGCGGGACAGGTCCGGCCACAGCTCCGGGGACATCCGCCTGCCTCCACGGTGTGGCGGCGACTGAATGGAACGCCCTCGGAGAGGCACTTTTATAGCCGGGGCGGATGACGAAGGGGGGGGGCTGTCCTAGCCCGGGTCCCTCCACCGAAGCTGCTCGCGCTCGTATCGCGATCGAGAAACCGCAGCAGGTTTTCGCGTGCGGTGTGGTAACAGCCCCGGTTGGCCGGGGAAGCTGAACTCGCTTTCACACAGCTTTCAGTTTTTAGCGCTTCTTATTTTCCCGTTTTTTCGCTGCCCCCCCCCCGCCCCCCGCCCCAAGCGACCAAATCAGTTTCGAGACTCCTGAATCAGACAGGAGCAGGCAGGAATGATTTGTTTTCTTTTCAGGGTGCTGCTTCTCCATCTTGCATTTTTTTTCCTGTGGCTCAGCGGGCTCGGGCGAGCAAAGCCGGGGGTTTTTGTGCTGCGGGGATGAGGGGGTTAGCTGGGTGTGCCCTGGCGAGAAGTCCCGGGATTCCAGCGAGATTCAAGGTGCAAAGCCACAGCACGCCAGCATTGCAAAAACCAGTCTCCATCTCACCCCTGAACCGGGAGGCAGGGAAATTCCGCTGCGTTCGTGTTGTTGGGTTTTGTTTTTTTTTTTTTTTTGATAGAACTCGAGATGGAGGGGAAAAAACCCAAAAAGTTAAATTTTTGGACTTTCTACTGTTACACAAACGGCTCTGCTGCTGCTGCACGTTGTCGGGGTAGGGCGTGAGATTCCAAGAAAAGCCTGATCTTGCTGGGATGGTGGAGGCGAGGTGGGATGGCTGCTGGGAGTGTTGGAATGGAGGGATACAGGGCCTTTAGGAAGGACAGGCACGGGAGACTTCAGAGYCCTTTCCRGTACTCAAAGGGGCTCCAAGAGAGCTTTTTCAGGTCTCTTCCAACCCAAAACGTTCCAGGACTGTGATTTTATGAAGAAGCCTCAGCAGCAAACTTGTTAATGTTTTCCTAGGCCTGARCACTGCACTCTGAACAAATCAGGGTGTGTTCTCCCTGCCACCTTCCCGTGACTCACCAGGCACCGGAGGCTGTTCATAAATCACTTTTAGTGCTGTTGTCTTAAGCAATGCCCAAGGCAGAGGAATCTGCAGGTGAGAGAGAGCCTGAAAACAGATGCCAGGAGCAAGGCAGGGCTGCAGGAAAAGTGTGCTCACCGGGAAGAATGCTGCTGGCCAGGGAAAGGCCTCGGTGCATGGACAGTCTGGGTGCCGAGGGGCTGCYGATCCGCACCACCATCAGCCCCCGCACCGCGGGAGGAAGGCAGGAAGGCTCCCTGGATCCAGCCGGATCGGTAGGATCGGAGCTAATCCACTCAGGATGTGGATCTTTGGGAAGCACCTTCTCTTTGGCGCTCACGGCAGGGCAGGCAGTGGACACCTGGTTGTGTCCTTGCCGAGGGAATTATTCCGCCTGTCTGTGCCACAGTTAATTAAGCTGAAGTGTGATTTCAAGGAGAAGAAGAATTCCTGCTCGCTTCCTGGGTGGGTACTTCCATTACAAGCCCCAAAAGTATGCAGGGCCTTTTGTTTAACCAAACCCATGTGTTCTGTGCTCTGGACACCACCGGCTGCRGCTGAAGTCATTGGAGTCCTTGGGGGAATGATGAATTCTGCAGTTAGGGCAGAACTAGAACGAGCTTTAGTKCCAGGACTAGAGCTAAAGGCTAACCCACGTGCGAATGGGATGGGGAAGGAGCCTGTTCTCTCCGAAAAATCCACGTGGTGCTCTTTAGGGAACTGCTGTGCCAGAATCCTGGCAGGAAGAATGTGGATGTGTGGCGAGTGGGGGCATGGAAGTGGAGCATCCCGGTTTATCCTGGTCCCCCAGCCCTATCCCATCGGTGAGAGGCCAATCCTCAGCACCCAGACCCTGGGATCCCATTCTCCTCCTGCTGAACACTTGTTGTGAAGCCACAGTGTTTCCGTCTCAATCTCCCCATTTATAAAACCGCCCCGAGTCCTCTGCGCCGACCAACCACAGAGAGAATACTTTTACRCGGCTCCGGACAAAGGCAGCTCCGTGTCCAGCCCGTGGGGATTTCAGCCGCGGGCAGAGGTCGGCACGGTCACCCTCTCCCACTCCCCTAGCCATCCCGAGCAGCGGGACACCGGGGCGCACGCATCATTCCCCCTCCGAGCGAGAATTCCCATCCGGGAAAAAGCGCCGCGGTTTCCATTTAGGGCGGATTTTTGGCAGGCTCTGGCGGCGGGTGAGAAAGGAGCGCGTGTTTTATCTCCCGGGGCCAGAGCTCCCGGCAGGTCCCCGGCCCTTATCGCCCCCAGCCTGCTCATCCCGCAGCTCCCTCCGCGCCGGGAGCACCCCTGGAGCCGGGAGGCCGCAGCCCAACRCGGACATCTGGGGGAAAATCGGGCACGTCGAGAAGAAGAGGGGACCACCCCCCGGTGTTTTTTTGGGATATTAAATCCTCCCCTGGCGTGCTCAGCTCTGTTGCAAGCGGAGAATGAAAAGAGCGTGAGCGTTTGTCCCCTCAGGGGACAGAGCAATTACCGGCTGGGCGCTGGGGAAGTTCAGCTTTTATCGGCCACGCTCCGCGGGTAACCTCGCACAGCTCCTCCTCCGGCACATGCTCGGCGGTTCGGACCCTCCAAATATTCTCGTCCTGTCTGACTCAGCGGCTGTTTGCTCAACATCCACCTCTGCTGAAGATCGGGGCGGTGGGAGGCTCTAATCTCCCGTCCCAGAGGACCTCGCTCGGAGCCGTGACCCCCCCCCCCCCCCAGCACACCCCGGGGAGCTGGTGGGGTACGTGACTATTGGTGTTTTATTTTTGAACGTCGCCATTCAGTTTTATCTTCATTTTTTTTTTTGGTTGCCTCTCGCCTGTTTTTGTGGCCGAGAGGGATCCGATCATTTTGACCTTCCCCCCCCCCCCCCGCCCTCCCCGACAAACGAATTATTTGTCTCATAAATTCCAAGTTCCTCTTTGAAACGGAGAAATAAAAAAAAAGCTCTTGCAGGCTGTGAACTTCTTGAGAACGGAGCTCGATTCCCYCTTGCACCACAGCCCCTGGTCCCTCCGTGCCTCAGTTTCCCCTCTGTGGTGAGGGCTGCTCAGATTTCTGTCCTCACTCCCTTTGCCTGCTTTATTTTTGGGGTTCGCGGGGTGCTCAGGGCCAGCAGGTGGATTTTATCCTCCTTTCTCCCTTCCCCTTTCCCAAGGCAGCCTCTGAGCACGCAGCTACTGGGCAGGGGAAAGGGTTAAATAAACCCTTCTCCTTCCCCTGCCAGCCCCGAGCCCGAAAAACAAAAGGAAAATCAACAGTAAATGCAGAATCTGAACGAAGCTCTAAGATCTTTTTGTTCTCTCCCTTTCTGCCCCCTCCTCCCTTTCCTCCCCTGGAACCAGGACTTAAAAGGAGCTCTGGGATGCAGGAGAGGGTGAGGGTGTTGCAGCCTGAGCTGCAGCTCCACATCCAAAGTCCATGTCCGTGCTCCAGATCCACCTGCCAGCCTGGAAACTGGAGCAGGCGCTGGGGCAGAAACCTGTGGCTCGGCGGGTCCGAGGGTTGAAATGATGGATAAAATCCAGCTTTCTGCTCAGCTTTGGAGMGTCCCATCCCGGATCGAACCTCCATGGGGTAAAAGTCCACGAGGGGACGGAGCTGCTGCTGTCCCATCTCCGTGCACAGCTAAAAAGAGCAAATTAAAAATTGGCTTTGGGGGTTAAACACCGAAGACACCTTGAATCTTTCCCCCAAATCTCTCAAAGCACGTGGATGCCTTCTCCAGCCAATCCGTATTTTAATTTWTATCTTGTCTCGCAGGTTTTTTCCCACAGCTGGGTTTCCGGGAGGGAGCGTGCTGCTTTGGGCTGGGATGGAGTTAATTTTGCTCCCAGGAGCTGGTTTGGGTCTGTGCTGGCCACGAGGCTGTTCACAGCGAGAGGATTTCGGTGCTGCTGAGCGAGGCCACGAAACCTCAAGGCCTTTCCTGCCTCGAGTGGTTCAGGAAATAAGACTTTGGGAGGGGACACAGCTGGGAGAGCTGAGCCCAGGGATATTCCTGGCCGTGTTCAGCAGTGTAARCCTGGGGAASAATCAYYGAATCCTGGAATGGTTTGGGTAGGAAGGGATGTAAAGCCATCCAGTGCYACCCCCTGCCATGGGCAGGGACACCTTCCACTATCCCAGGGTGCTCCAAGCCCCATCCAACCTGGCCTTGGGCACTTCCAGGGATGGGGCAGCCACAACTTCTCTGGGAATTCCATCCCAGCCCCTCACCAGCCTCCCATGGAGGAATTTCTTCCCAATATCCCATCTAACCCTGCCCTCTGGCAGYGGGAAGCCATTCCCTGTGTCCTGTCACTCCATGCYTTGTAAAKAGTCTCTCTCCATCTTYCYTCCYTTYAGGAACTGAAAGGMCWCAATTAGTTCACCCTGAAACTTCTCCAGGCTGAACAATCCCAATTATCCCAGCCTTTCSTCACAGCAGGGCTGCTCCATCCCTCTGATCCTSCTCTGGACTCGCTCCAGCAGCTCCAAGTCCTCCCCGTGCTGGGGGCAGCTCTGCAGGTGAGGTCTCACCTGAGCGGGGCAGAGGGCAAGCAGGAACATTTGGAGTGAAGGAATTTGCCTTCCCAAATAYGTGTGCTGGATCCCTGCTTCCCTGGGAAAGGCTGAACACCTGCCTGCCATGGGAAGAGGGGAAGGAATTCCTTGTTTTGCATTCCTCACCTATCCAAGCATCTTCACCTCAACCCACCCACGAGTTCTCCTGCTTTTACTCCCCAAAACCTCTCCCCATCCCCCTGTGTGGGAGCAGCTGCGTGGGGCCGAGCTTCCAGCTGGGATTCATCCGCTCTGGGGGAGTTCCTCATCCGGAGCGGGGCAGGATCAGATCATCCCTTGGCTCGTTTTATCCCCAAACATGTGATTTCTGCTCCAACCGCCTCCTGTCCAAGGCCAAATCTCTCAGGTTTACAAACCCAGCCCCGTGAGGCTCCTCTGGGCAGAGCCTCGTGATCCGAAGCTGCCGTTTCCTTCCTGGATCGGAGTTTGCTTTGCTGCCGGCGGCCAAAACGTGCCCTCCTTAAAGCCAGCCTGGAATTTTGGCGGGAGCAATCCCAGCTCCTCAGGTGYGGACGGTTTTCCAGGCACACGGGACGTTATTTTGGGGCTAGAACTGAAGGGATTAATGAGGAATTTCAGCTTGGAAGGAGCTAAAAATAGACTCTGCCCGTGCTGAGTCACGGCCTGATTTCCATGGATTGGTTTAAAGGCTGCTCTGGGACTCGCTGCCTTCCCTGCAGCATCTGGCGCTGGCCGGGGGAGCAGGGCCGAGGTGGTGTCACCAAATTCCGGGGAATTTGGACCATCGCTGCCTTTTCTATTCCAATTTCAATTCCCTTTTCTCCCCAAGCCGCTGCGAATCGAAGTCTGAACGCGAAAAAACCTGGATGAAGCGAAAGCAGCTCCACCCGTGGCTGCCAGAGCCTGGCGTGAGCTCCAGCCCAGCTCGGCAGCCTTGGAAAATCCCCTTCCTCGTGGCACGAGCTCCGTGTCCCGCATCTCCGAGGGCTGCCCCATCCCTGGAAATGCCCAAGGCCGGGTTGGACGGGGCTTGGAGCAACCTGGGATAGGGGAAGGTGTCCTTGCCCATGGCAGGGGTGGGACCGGATGGGATTTAAGGTCCTTCCCACTCAAACCAGTCTGGAATTTCAAGATTCCATGACACAGGGGACAAGACTGTGCCTGCCTGGATCAGGAGGAGACAGGGACAAGGATGAGAAGCCCCAGAGTGGGGCCAGAGGGGTCCCAAATATATATCTCTATAATAAYATATATAAAATAATATAATCACTATAATAATATATGTATGAAAAAGGGGTTCTGTGTGCATATGTATATAAAATATATATTATTTTATATGTATATAGGGACTMGGCAGATATATATATAAAAAAGCTCTCCCTCTAATATGTAGTATAGTATTAAAATATATAAATATATAACATATAGTACACTATATAAAGCTATATATAAAGTTATATATTATGTAGCTTGTAATATAATACATACAATATTAGATTATTATACATTATATGACAACGTATCAAATTAGATACAGTATATATTAATAAATGATATTATAGTATTATCTCTATGATATAATAATTAATAATTTGTTGTGGTATTATATATTAATTAACCAAATGTTATTATTATTTAGTTTATATTATATGTACGTTATATAATATGTTATAATACATATTCTTATATATTATGTTTAGGTTGGAAGGGGCCTTAAAGCCCATGCAGTCTCACCCCCTGCCATGGGCAGGGACACCTTCCACTAGGCCAGGTTGCTTATTATATATATTATTATATATTATATGAATATAATTAGTAAGATTTAACATATTTTTTTTATATATATATATATATAATTATATTGGGACTATATATTTGCAGCTATAGTCCCAAATAGTCCCAAATCCAGCCCCTGTCCTGCAGAACAGCCTCGCTACCGGCGATGACACAACCATGACGTCACACATGACATCACGCATGACGTCATCACCCCGCGGTCTCGGGGGGAGGGGCAGCTGAGCCCCTCCGGGCCGTACCACCGTGGGGGCTGGAGGGGGGGGGGGCGGAGCGGCCCACCCCAAGTGACGCGGGGGGCGCGGGGGCGGCTCCGCGCGTGCGCCGTGCGCGGCTCCCCTGAGGCGGGCGGGCGGCCGGGCCGGGCGGAGGCCGCGGCCGAGCCGGGGGCTCGCGTAGATGTGCAGCCCGGGGGAGGCGTCCCCTGGGCCGGCCCCGGCCGGGGACCTGCCGCCGGAGTGGGAGACGGACGACGAGCGCATGGCCTTCCTGTTCTCGGCCTTCAAGCAGAGCCGCGAGGTGAACAGCACCGAGTGGGACAGCAAGATGGCCTTCTGGGTCGGGCTGGTGCTGGCCCGCGGCCGGCGGAGGGGCGCGGTGAGGACGTGCCTGAGGGAGCTGCAGAACGGCTTCGAGCGGCGGGGCAGCGTCCCCCTGGGGCTGGGCACCGTCCTCAGGGAGCTGCTCAGGTAAAGGAGCTCGGGGAGGGCCTCGGGGAGGTGTCAGGGAGCCGTGGATGCGGCGGGCGGTGGATCCGTGCTGTGCCAGCCTGGAGCGTGAGTTCTGCTCTCTGAGGCCGTGGCACAGCGTGCCCAGAGAAGCTGTGGCTGCCCCATCCCTGRAAGTGTCCAAGGCCGGGTTGGACGGGGCTTGGAGCAACCTGGGCTCGTGGAAGGTGTCCCTGCCCCTGGCAGGGGGTGGGACTGGATGGGCTTTAAGGTCCTTTCCCACCCAAACCAGTCTGGGGTTCTGTGAATTCCGGGTTATGGTGTGTATGGAATTTGGGAGGGCTGTGCGAGGTAAAGCTGGACAGGGAATCAGAGGAGGTGCGGGAGGACAGTGGGTTTTTAATGGGATCCCACGGGAATATTGTGCAGGGGGCGCTTGGTGCTAAATGGGGTCGTGTTCCCTGGAATGCTGTTGTGGTGTCCCAGCTTCCGGGGCACCGGGAATGTGTTGAGCTGCTGTTTGCAACCAGGGGGTTTGTGTTGTGAAATTGGAGCCAGGGGCTGGTACCTTGAGGGGGTTCGAAACAGCAGGAGCTCTGTCGGTGACCTGAAAATTAAAATCAGTAGATCTGAGAAGCTGTTGTTGCAATTTAATCCGAAATTGAACTATCCTGAAATGGCTGATTACCCCTAAAACCCTCCCTATTGGTTTCCTCATTTGAGGCCTCATCGGTTTCGAGTCAGAAAACTGGGAGGAACTTGCAAAACTGGAAAAATAGTGAACAGAAAGCACCTGGGATCCAGAGGAAGCAGGGGAGGAGTGGAAACCTCCGTGTGCTTCCATACCCAGCAGTAAGATCCAAACCCATCAGATCTGGTAATAGAAAATGCCACTGGAATTGAGGATGTACAGGATATSCAAGGTTTAGACTGACTGTGTACAGCTCCACATGAATATCTTTTCCCTAGACGTGGGAAGCTCCAGAGGGAGTCAGACTTCATGGCCAGTGTAGACAGCAGCTGGATCTCCTGGGGTGTGGGAGTTTTCATCCTGAAGCCCCTCAAGTGGACCCTCTCCAGCGTGCTGGGGGACAGCAAAATTCCCGAGGAAGAGGAGGTTCTGATTTACGTGGAGCTGCTGCAGGTGAGCGTTGTTGAGAGCTTTCCTCGGATTGTGCATCTCCAGGAAAACCAGGAGTCATTTTATGTGCTGGGAGGAAAGGGTCAGGGTTGAGTAGATCTTCTTTTGCGCTCCTGAAGTGTTCAAAAGCCTGGACAGAAGTGGATATACTTGGGGATAAGAAGTAATTTAGATCTACTGATGTTCCTTGAAACTAATGGAGATGCTCCAAGGGCTGGAGGCAGGCTGGGAGAGCTGGGATTGCTCAGCTTGGAGAAGAGAAGGCTCCAGGGAGACCTCAGAGCCCCTTCCAGTGCCTAAAGGGGCTCCAAGAGAGGTAGAGATGGACTTGGGACAAGGTATGGAGGGACAGGACACAGGGAATGGCTTCCCACTGCCAGAGGGATATTGGGAAGGAATTCCTCCCTGTGAGGGTGGGGAGGGGCTGGGATGGAATTCCCAGAGGAGCTGTGGCTGCCCCATCCCTGGAAGTGCCCAAGGCCAGGTTGGAGCACCCTGGGATAGTGGAAGGTGTCCCTGTCCATGGCAGTCAGTGGGATTGGATTGGTATTAAGATCCATTCCATCCCATCCCAAACCATTCCATGGTTCTATGACAGTGACTTTTCCCTGACTTCCAATAAAAGGGAGGGACAGGATTCCTTGCCTGTCTAGGAAGGCAAGAACTGTGCTGGGGGCCCACTGTAAATCCCAGCTGGAGTTCATTCCTGGGTAGGACATGAGAGGAACTCACAGCCCCAGCTCCATCTGTTCCAGGGCGGATCAGGGGATGGAGCAGCCACTGCCTGACAATCCAATATCTCACCAGCCCAACTTCCCTGGGCATTATTCAGACTGCTTTCACTTGGAGTGTGCTTTCCCATGGGATTGGAACTGCCCTTGGATGCTGTCAGAGCCCCTTTTCTCTCTCTGTTACTCTGTGAGTGTGGAAAAAGAGCCCCAAGACTTTCTGTGCTTGCAGGTGGTGTCTGATTTACTGTGTCCAGCAGAAATGCAGGAAATCTTTAAAGGCAGGAATTTTCATTTGGTTCAAACCTGGGGGGGAATTTTCAGGAAGCGCAGGGAAAGCCAATTTATTGCCTGTGTGGTTCCTGTGCTGTTCCACAGCATTTCAGGGATGTCAATAGYGGAGTTCTGTTTTTCACGGACAACTATTTTGGAATGTCCTGCAGCTCATTCTGAAAGTCACTCCGGAATAAAATAGGAAATGTCCAAGTTTTCCCTTTCAGCGTGCCGGAGGAAGCAGGTGTGGGTGGGTTTGGGAAGAGCAGGAATGCCGTGTGGGCTGACAGCATCCCTGCTTTCCTTGCAGGAGAAGGCAGAGGAAGTTTATCGGCTCTATCAGAACTCTGCCCTCTCTTCCCACCCCGTGGTCGCCCTCTCCGAGCTCCGTTCCCTCTGTGCCGGGCTCTGCCCGGATGAAAGGACCTTCTACTTGTTGCTGCTCCAGCTGCAGAAGGAAAAGAGGGTCACCATCCTGGAACAGAATGGAGAGAAGGTACAGGGTCAAGGTGACTGCTTTTGGGTGGTATCATCCCTGTCTTGCATTCCATCTGCCCGGAAAGAAAACTTTGTTGGCTAAACGTGGGTGTGCTTTGGGAAGGTGAATTCCGTGTGCTCCAGCGTTGTTAGCTGGTTGTAGATGAGATGAGATCCTCGTTCTGGCATGGCAGGTTCTTTAAACATTTGTAATAATTCCTATTTAATGTAAGAGCTAAATCCTGCAGCTGTTTGCCTGCAGGTTGTCTGCTCCCAACTACACAAATAACATCGTTCCACGCCTCTGGAATCGGCGTGGAATTCCACTTTGTGTGAAAAGCTTTTTCTGTCTGTCATCACCTAGAGAGTTTCAGGCACTCAGCTCTGAGATTCCATGTTCCCTGTCGTGTTCTGAAGCCCTTGGAAGTGTGACATTCCCATTCACTTCCAGAGCCCCGGGACAGCTTTAAATCTTCCAGGTGTTCCATTTTGTTTCCACACTGCTGATCCCTGACCCTGCCTCGTTTAATATTAAACCCTGTGGTGGCTGGGACATCCTCGTGACTCCACAAGCCTTAAACTGGGAGTGCAAAAACTTCTTTTCCTTCCTTCCAAGTGAAAGTATTCCTAGTGCAGGCACAGATTTTTGGGAAGTGACWCCAGCATTGATTCTCTAATTTTAGATAGTGAAGTTTGCCCGAGGCCTCCACGCCAAGGTGTCCCCCATGAATGATGTGGACATTGGAGTGTATCAGCTGATGCAGAGTGAGCAGCTGCTGTCACAGAAGGTGGAGTCCCTTGCCCAGGAAGCAGAGAAGTAATTTGGGGAAGGGAGGTGGGAACAACATCTGTGGGATGTAGGACTTTGGGGCACACTTAGAAGCTGCTTTCTCCTGTTATTCTTTCCTGTTCATAAACAGTCACAGCCATGTGCTAGGGCAGCTTTTCCAGTCTTTGTTCCCTATCCCCGTGAAAACAAGGTGCAAGGAATGGGTGTGAGGAATGTTTGCAAGGGTTTGGAATGCATTCAAGGACTTGTGGGAATCAACAGTGATTTAAGGGTGGTTGTATCCAAAATGCACCTCAGAGCAAGGGAGAGGGTGGTTGCTGCTTTSTAAAATAACTCCTGCTGGCCAAGGAATGAATTCCCTTTTTCCATCTTCCAGGTGTAAAGAGGATGCCAGGAGTGCTTGTAGAGCTGGGAAAAAACAATTGGTGAGTGGAACTAGCAGGGAAATGTCTTGGAGCTGCTCCTTAACTGCAGATAACAGCCAGGGTTGGACGCTGGGGGCTTAACCTCAGCTGTGTTGAAGTGGTGGCTCTGAAGCCAAAGGTTTCCTCAAGGTGAAGATAAGGATTTATTTTTCCAGAGTGAGCTGATGAAGGAAAATTGAAATAAGCTCCTAGAACCACTTGTTCTGTGTGTGCCTCASGGATTCCTGTTTGTTTGGGGTTTTTTTTTATGACACTTCCAATCACAGGATATCCTGAGTTGGAAGGGACCCACTCAGAATCATCAAACTCCAACTCCTGGCCCTTTTTTAAAATATTTTTTTTATTTAGCAGTTACATTTTTTTTTATTGACATGATAATTTCTGAACGAATTTTGCTCAAACACAAATACACACTTCACAACCTTCTCCTTTTTCCTACTTCCAGTATGATGCAACAGGCTACAGATCCCTGTTTCCAATCAACAGGAAATTCCACAATGATTGTTCTTTTTGAAGGAAAGCTCTCAGCAACCAGGAATCTGAATATTTGCAGATACCAGCTGCCCTCACCTTTCCGAAATAGATATCCAGGACTTTTCTGCTGCTGAGCAACCCAAGGGATCCAGGAATACCTGGCTGAACCCCATGAGTTCAGCTGCAGTGTGGCTGTTCCCGGTTTTTAGAGCTTCATCCCGGTTTTCCCGTGGTGCCGCTGAGAATTACAGAGTGGGAATAAGCCCAGGGAAGTGTCAGATTTGTGCATAAACCTGAGCTGGTGTCCYTGTCTGTGTCTGTGTCCCTGCTCAGGCCCTGAGGTGCCTCAAGTCCAAGCGGAGGACGGAGCGGCGCATCGAGGAGCTGCATTCCAAGCTGGATGCAGTGCAGGGAATCCTGGATCGGATCTACGCCTCCCAGACCGACCAGATGGTACCGTGCTCCTTCCACCTTGTGCTTCKCCCTTCAGCCCCTCTCTTCCCACTCATTCCTTCACCTGTGGCTGCGGGGTGGGACTTTATCCTTGGAATATCCCTCTGGATAAACCTGCCCCTGGCTCCGTATCCTGTTGTTCCCCAAGTGTCCTGCTTGGAGAGGAGCTCACGCTGTTCTTCATTAGCATTTTGCATCTTTCTCTCTTTTCTGTTTTGCTTTAAAGGTATTTAATGCCTATCAGGCTGGGGTGGGAGCCCTGAAGCTGTCCATGAAGGATGTGACTGTGGAGAGGGCGGAGAACCTGGTGGATCAGATCCAAGAGGTACTGGAACAAGGGCACAGCTAAAGAAACGAGCCAGTGGTGTGTGGATATTCCCAGGAAAGCTGCCCAGATATTGATTAATCATTAATTCTTTYGTTTCTTTTAATTATTTAATTTCTTTCCTTTATGTCTCCAAAGCAAACTGACTTAATTTTGAGCTAAGAAATCAGCAGGAAGCAGACTTCAGATAATTGTGTTTGCTTTTATTCTATTTGCATTAAATTKGTGCATTTCCTGTGGTTTTTTTGGTCAGCAATATGGGGCAAGCACCCAGCTTTCCTAGAAAGTGTTCAGGTGTATTGGAAACAAACACAAATCAAACCTTTGGAAGCTGGGATGGAAGTCRGGGCATAAAGCAGAGTTGAAAGCTGCCTGCCCCATAATCTTCTGCATTTCAGTGGGAGAAAGGAGTTAATTCTGCAGGAATTGAAATGAAGAGAGCAGTCTGGCTGCTTAAGCTGGTGTGAAAAACTGCAAAGGATTAATTTTTTAGCACCATCAGCTCAAACTGTGACTTCAGCTCACGAGCTGAGGGGCTGCAAGATGTGTTGGTCTTTAGCGTCCTGATTTTGTAGCCTAAGCTGCAATATAAACTCATTATTGATGTGAAAAAAGCTAAAATGAGAGGGATATTTTTACTTCCACTGTGAAATTCTGTTTCAGGTTCRATCCTCAGATGTGCCACACTTGGTCTTGTAGCACATTATTAAATAATCTTCACGTTCCTGCTTTGGCTTGTGAAAAGCCATGCTGGAAGTCTCTTTTGCACTGATTCCTGCTGCCTTTAGGTCAACTTTGGAAATTTATTTTGTTGTTTCTACTTTTGATAAGGCAGCTACAGTAAGATTACTTTAAGTTCTTTATCTCATTGTGTTTATTTTCCCTCAGCTTTGTGATACTCAAGATGAAGTAGCCCAGACTCTGGCTGGAGTGGGGGTCAATGGTCTGGGTATGTCTTGGGGTTTTCATCCTTTTGCTCATCCCTTCCCTGTTCCCCACCTTTGGCAGATTCCTGGGGGAATAAACTCTTCCTGAAATACCAAAGTTGATGCTGGTGCCTTGAAGGAAACGAGGCCTGGCAGGGAATTCTCCCCTCTGACAGTGAGGGGAGAATGCATTTATTCATCTCCAAATCCTTGTAGTCCCCAATTGGGGGTGGATTTCAGTTCAAAGTTGTGTGATGTTGATTGAAATCTATTTTTAGAGTGGCTGCTGCTTTGTTTTTTTGGATTGGTGAGCTTTTTCCTCTGGCCTGGCTGTTGCTGCAGCTTGTTTGTCTCTGCTGCTGAGAGGTGCCAGAGCTTCTTGGCCTCGGTGCAAAACATTTTTCTGCTAGAAAAAAATTMTTCTGCCTGAGATTAGGACTGAATTTTCAGCCCTTTAAAAGAAGTACAGGAAGTTCCTTTTAAATAACAATGGATGGGAGGAATCACAGCTCTGTTCCCCTTGGATTTCAGTCTGTGCTGTGAAGGTGCTGCTGAATTCTCCTTGGAACTGAATGTTCTCTTTAATCAGCAGAGATGGACACGGAGGAGCTGGAGAAGGAGCTGGACAGCCTCCTGCAGGACTCAGCTAAGGAGTCTGTGGATCTGCCTCCTGTTCCCCAGAAGGAACTGAATCCCCCCATCTCTGATGCTGAGCTGGAAGCTGAGCTGGAGAAGCTCTCTGTGTCTGATGGAGGTGGGAATGGCAGCAGGATGTGGGATTTGGGACAGCCCTGCACAGCAAAGGAGCTTCAGCAGAACTAAACCCCACTCTCTGCTGGGAATTCTGCCTGGATCCTTTGCCATGGGGTGGAGGGAAAGCTGAAGGCTCAGTGAGGGAGCTCTGCTTGCACTAATTGCTCTTKTAACATTCACCATGGTTTTACAAAGCCAGGCAGTGTTGGAAGGGATAAAGCAGACAGGATTGTCCAGCACTCAGCATCTTCTCTGGCCTGGAATGCTGAGTCTGTCCTACGTGGGACAGGCCTGCTCAAACTGGTCTTTATTTATTGATAAGTAAACAAATAATAAGAATGATAAATAAATCCTATTTTATGATTTATTAATGATCTTTTTGGGTCCCTTCCAACTCAGGATGTTCTATGATTTAACAACAGCGAGTGGCCAGAGCTTGCTGAGCTTTCCCTACACCTGTCTTGGACAGGGATAAAAAGGCTTCAGTTTTCCTTCCAGGAATCTGTTAATGAACAATTACACAGGAATGTCTRTGTAGTTTTCCTCCCATTTGGGCAGCTGATAACCTCATTTTCCAGAGCATTCCCTATCAAACATGGAACGTGTGTTCCCAGGGGGATGGAGTGTGTGTTCCCAAGGGGACGGAGCGTGTGTTCCCAAGGGATGCACTGAGGCACTCTGGAATTTTATTGGGTGGTTGTGGATGTGTCTGACGAGTTCTGATCTCTTTCTGTTGTCATTCTTTTTATAGATCTGGCACAAAAGACTCCCTGTGCTTCTTCTGAACCCAAAACAGCTCTGGGACTGAATCTCTGAAGAGCCAACAGAATCCTGTTGCTGCAGTTCGGGAAGTTGTCTTAATGTTCCTTAACTCATGACTAGAACTTCCAAGGAGAGGGGTAACACCCTCCTGTCCTTCCTGGATATCTCTTTGCTCAGCAGCAGGATCTCCTGCCATGACAATCCACTCTGGACCTGGCCCCAGCTGGTGTTTGTCATCTCCGTGCCAACATCTGCACTGGTCTCAATCTGACTTGTGATCCCGAGTCACCACAAGATCCAGTCTTCCCTCCTGGGAATACAATTCCAGTGAAGATCAACTCTTCTGTGTCCATAACAGTGCTCGGTTTTGGGTTTGATTTTTCTTTCTCTTCCTTTGCTGTGGCTGATGTTGAGAATCTGAGTTGCAGCAGTGTTGCAGTGGCTCAACATTTGGCTGTTTTTTGTGGTTGTTTAGAACACTTGGCACATCAATCCTGCCCTCGCCATACCTGCAACGAGCTTAAACACCTGGTGGTAGTTGTGTCCCTCCCTGTCTGTGTCCTGCACGCTCCTGGACACTGTAACTGGTCAGTTTTAGGAGATTTTGRGGCTGCTCACAGAGGGCAGCAATTGCAAGCACAAGACAAAAGAATTCCTCTCTCTCTGTAATGACATTAAGGCCTTAAAAGGGAGACCTGCAAAAGATCCCAGGCTGTTGTGACCAAGGCTGGTGGTCACTGTCATCCAGCTTTCTGCTGGCTCTTCCTTGAAATCGGAGCTGTTGGCTATTTTTGTATCCTCCCTGTTAGCAAAACTCCTTGGGAGCTGCAGGGTGATGGCTCTGAGCTGCCAGGGAGGGGTTTGGGGTGGCAGGAGAAGGGATCCCTCGTTTCCCATTTGGGAGAGCACAGCTCACGAACAGCCTCGGCTTTGCCTTCAGTCTTGGTATTGCAATTCCACCAGAATTTGTGTTCCCAGAAATCCCCAACCCCAACCCCTGTGGATGTTTTTGATGCACAAACCCCTGAGCACCCCAAGTGCAGCTGCCCCAGAGGCTGCTTTTCCCCAGCACAAGCCAAACCCTCGTCTTTTGCAGGTCACTTTTTTATCCCTCGCGCGCGCACGGAAGGGYGGGAAGGCCGATCCCTGGGAACCTGAGCTTTCAGGAGGGGAATGTGCTCTTCCCTGGGCTTTCTGTGCGTGGCAGGGGAGTGCCTGGCTGCCTGTGGATGGCTACCCAGCCCTCTGCCCCCCTGCCTGACTCGGAATGTATTCCCAGCACCACTCGGAATGTATTCCCAGCGCCGCTTCCACGCTGCCTCTGCCGAGCTCCGTTGCTCAGCGGCAGCCTGGAGCAATGGGAACCGGGGCTGGAATTCTCACCTCCTGATTGTTTATTTATTTATTTATTGGCCACCCAGCTGCAGTCCTCAGGGGGGGAGGTGTCCCCGGGGGGCTGCGGCCCCACTGTCACTTTGCTCACGAGTGCAGGCTCCTGCCAGGGCCGGGGKGGGGCTGGCTGCAGCTCACAGTGCACCAGGCTGTACATGGAATGATGTAAAACGACTTGAAGCTCTGTATTCCTTTCCTCTGGAAGTAAACGGGAGAAAATCCTCCGTGTTTTCCGCCTGTGTGTGATGCARGGGAGGGGAGGAGCCTGTGGGTTTCCTTTTGCTTTTTTCCCCCGTTCCAAGCTGCTGTTCCAGCTGTGCTGCTGCACCCACGGCACCTGGGCTGGAATCCAGGCACGTTCCTGGGCTGCTSCATCCAAACCCAAACTGAGCAACTGCTGCACCACACTTCCATCAGGGTTTAAAAAAGCCCAACATGACCATGTCTAATAATTTATCTTTTTCCTGAGCAGCCTGTGCTGGTTTTTGGGTGGCACAGCCTTCGTTTCCAGTGTCATTTTGGACACAATTCCTGCTTTTCCTTATCTTCCCACTTCCTTTTCATCCCTTTGTATCTCAAACCTGCCATTTCAAGGCTCGCAAAGTCACAATCCTTTGCCTAAACCACCTTTCTCTGCCAGGAAGTAATTTCTCCTAATGAACCCCTTGATTTTGTACCAGACAATTCCTAAAGCTGATTTTGGGACAGTTTTTACCCAGCTTCTTGTTCTAATTATAAATAAGCAGCACAGACTTGGAGCCTGGTACTGGTTTTCCCTCTGTCTGGAGAAAATCAATTTAGATGGAGTAACCCGGTGTGTAAAAAACCAAATTACTCCTCTTTCCCTCTAAACCCACGATGCCTGAACTTGGAATTTTCAGGCTGTTGATGCTGCTTCCTCTGGCTGAGGTTTGATCTGATCCCTGGAGAGCTCCCATGGGCTTTTTGCAGGGCTCAGGTCTCACCTACAACCTGGATCTTTAAAGCCTGACTCGCCCTCGTTTCTCCCGTGCTCTCAGAACTCCTCCCTTCCCTGGAAATCCAGAGGGRTTCCTGCAGGAATGAACGCTCTCCTGTGATTCTGGGATGCATCAGCCGTGCTGGAAGAGGCATTTAGGGAGTTAAACCCAAGCAGCTGCTGCTTTATTTGGAGTGCCTGGTAATTTTCTGCCTTCGATGCAAAGTGGGGGATGCAATCAAGGSTGGCTGAATGGAGAATTTTAAGGATATTTTGGTGAGACAGCAGGGAAAGGAAATCAAGGGCAGCGTCTTGCTGGGTGAGGAAATTAAATATAAAAACTTCGAGCTGAATTGCCACCAAACTGGAATCTTTTCATGTTGGAGTGCTGTTCAAAATAGTCCTTAACTCAATCCTGGAAAAAATAGCTGCTGAACTGTTGATTATAAAATAATGCAGTTTTCTCAGCGGAGGAGAGTTGATCTCACACAGGAGGAGCTGCCTGGCTTTGGTTTGCCTGTGAGAGCAGAACCAACAGTGATTCCTGCACGAGGTGTATTCCAAAATGCACAGAAATTGGACAAATTGGATCCCTGCCCATCCCATCTTCCCCCACCAACCCAGCCCCAAAAGTCTGCTCTGGTTTCAGGGTGTGCAGGGAGAGGTCCTTCCTTACAGCCTCAAGTTGTGCCACGAGAGGTTTAGATTGGATTTTAGGACAAAATTCTTCGTGGAAAATGTCAGTCACTGGAAAGGGCTGCCCAGTGCTGGAATCATCATCCAAAAAATGTGTGGATGTGGCACTTGGGGACACGGCTCAGTGGTGGCCTTGGCAGTGCTGAGGCCACACTTGGACTCAAGGTCTTTTCCAACCTTAACAATCCTAGGATTCTTGGATATTTTGGAGCTCCTGAGGGGGAGGAGGTGCCTTGTATCCTGAGGGAGGATTTCCTGGAAGCCTCCTGGCTTGGGTTGTGCCACCAGGAGCTGCAAACCCCTGCCGTGATTTAGTGCTGTGACAGGTCACTGCCGTCCCTGTTCCTCCCTCGGACAGCAGCGGGAGCATCCTGGCGTTTGTGTCTGATCCTGGAATTCTTTGTGCCCGCAGGAGGGATTGGGAGGAAAACACCCTGTGGGGCACAGGGGGCAGAGCATCCCCGTGGGTCAGTGCTCTGCCAGGGCCCTGGAATATCCTGAGTGGGAAGGGACACACTGGGATCACACATCCMACTCCTGGCCCTGCCCAGACACCCCAAAATCCCACCCTGTGCCTGGATGCGCCGTCCAAACCCCCCTGGAGCTCCGGCAGCCTCGCGGCCGTGCCCATTCCCTGGGGAATGTTGGGTGCCCACCGCCCTGTGGGGGCAGAGCCTTTCCCTGCTCTCCAACCCAAACATGCCCCGACACAGCTCCGCGCTTTTCCTCTCATGGAATCCTGGCGGGAAGCGCGGAATTCCCGAGGGAAGCGCCGCTCCGTGCGCCGGCCGCTGCTGCCATCTAGGCTCTTTCCCTGGAATCGCGCTTGGCGGCGGCGGCTGCAGCCTCTGGAATTRATGAGGCTTAATTAAACTGAGCCCTCCCGAGTCAAAGCCGCGACACGCTGGGGAACAGCAGCTGAACGCCAGCACTTTGGGTGCGACCTGAGTTCCAGGGAATACTGGCTCCCTCGAATCCAGGGGCAGGGGGATTCCCAGGATGAGCTGGGAGTTAAAGAAAGAGTGATGAACTTGGAAGAGAAGCGACTCTATACCAATTTACTYCAAGTACAATCCATTTATTAAGGATTAAAAAACTTATCGAAGTGCTGTTCAGCATCCTCATTGGTTCTACAAATAAGCTGTACCGAAAAAAGATGGTCTGAAACTGTTTTGTTTGAGACTTTCAGAAAGAAAGGACTTTCAGGATTGTACAGGATTTTTGGAATGAGTTTTCTTCCTTTTTTTTTTTTTTTTCCTGTGAAAGGAATTTTTCAGTGGAAAATTAATGCCAGTTTTGCACCAGCTCAGGCCTGGGAGGAGTTACTGGTTTGGGGTCACCTCTGAGCTGGTGCTGGGCACTGAAATCAGGTGTTTTTCATGCAGAGATCACACCACATTTCTGTGCTGATCTGCACTGAGGACCCTCAAATCCCACAGGAATGTTTGTTGTTTTCCCCCTTCACCCCTCTCACCRAATTCCCAGGTGGCTCACCCTGTCCACCGTGGATTCCCACGTCCTCCGTGGCTGCAAGGGGCAGGGACAGATCCCACCTGACTGAAATCCAGAGGCTCCAGAGGGAAGAGCAGCCGGGTTTSTGAGCAGGGAAGGTCCCTCTGCAGGAGCAGACGGAGCTCAGATTCCCTCTCGCTCCCGGCAGCAAATCCCAGCCTGGCCACRGAGGGATCTGGGAATTCCGCAGCAGGCGCAGGATCACCAGCAGGTGAAGAGGAGAGAGGAGARGGAGGGAGATTTGCAGCAAAGCCTTCCCAGCTCCCGGAGGTGAGTGCCAGCTCCTGGAGAGCCGCGGAGGACGGGAAGAGGGGTGGGAGGCAGGAGGGAAAATCCAAATGCTGTCAACAGGAGACCTGGAACGGAGTGAGAGCTTCCAGCACTTCTCCTCGTGCCGGGAGCGGGACTGGCCTGCAGCTGGCGCCTCGGAGGTGTTGTGGGGTTCGGATGCCGATGGACACCTGAGCGGCTGAGAAACCTCCGCAGGGACTGGACAGACGGGGAAGCCACGGCTGGGTTTTCCTCCCGGGCAGGAGGAGCCGGGCAGGACGYGGCCAACGGCACCGACCGGGCAGGGCAAAGCCGCTCCACGCCGTCCCTCCGCGCGGCGACCGCCGCCTTCCTCTCCCTCCTCATCGTGGGCGCGCTCGTGGCGAAGGGCCTGGCGTGCTTGGCCGCGCCGCGCTCGCCGCCGCCGCCGCCGCGCTCCGGGGCCACCGACCTGTTCGTGCCGTCCTTGGCCGCGTCCGGCCTGCTGCTGGCCGTGGGGGCGATGCCCTGGGGGGCGGCCGGCGACGCGCCGGGCTTCCGGCCCTTCGGGGCTTTCCGCGGCCTGTGGGTGGCTTCGGACGTCGCGCGCCGCGCGGCCTCAGCCCGCGCCTCGTCGGCCTCGAGCGCTGCGGGGCCGTCGCCGACCCCCTCGTGGTCGCCGTGGCCGCGGCTTGGCTGCTGTCCCTCCTCGTCTCCTTCGTGCCCGTGYGGCTGCGGCGGCGCGAGGCCCGGGGGGTGAACGGCTCCGCGCGGGAGGGGAGCCGCGATTCCGGCCTCAACGGGACCTACGCCGCCTCCTCGTCCCTCGTCAGCTTCCACATCCCCGCTGCCGTCACGCTGGGCGCCTACGGGCGCCTCTTCTGCATCGCCCGGCGCCAGATCCGCGGGGTCTCCTCCCCGGAGAGGGCGGCGGGACGCTCCCGGAGCTGCTCCGACGGCCAATTCCCTCGGGAAACCTCCCTGAAAAACTCCCTCAGGAAGGAGACCGAGGTGCTCCAGACCCTCTCCGTCATCACGGGAGTGTTGGTGTGCTGCTGGCTGCCCTTCTGCCAKCCCCAACCCCCGCAGCCGGGAGCGCCGCCGTGCGCCAGCCGGACCGGCCTCAGCGCCTTCACCTGGCTGGGCTGGGCCAACTCTGCCCTCAGCCCCCTCATCTACGCCTCCAACGCCGAATTCCGCAGGGCTTTGGCCTCCATCCTGGGCCGGAGCCGCCCCGGCGGCGCCGTGGAGACGGTGACCTTCGGCAAGGAGCCGGCGTCCTTCCGGCCGGACACGGCGGAGCGCGGGGCTGTGGAGAGCCTCGGCTACCCCCAGCTGCTCCCCCACAGGCCGTGCCGCAGGGGGAGAGCAACGAGGTGTCCTTGGAGAAGGTGTCTCCGGCCTCTTGTCCCCCTCACAAGCCCTTTCCTGAGGGTGGCACCCCCGTCTCGCCGGGGAAGGTTCCCCCGCGCCCCAGCAGCGCCTTCCGTTGAGCCCGGGGTGGGAAAAGGGTGGTGGGAAGGTGTCCAGGAGTGATGGAAGCTGGGACGCTCTTGCCACTGCCTATTGTTTGAGGAGTTTGAGGATAATGCGGATGTTTCCCTCTCCGTTTGCATTACCGAGCGTGGAACAGCCAGAGCGGTTTTCCAGGTGGCTCCAGGGGTTCGGATCCCTGTTTCTGTAACTCAGTTTTGGCCCCAGCCCGGGTGGGCAGCAGGGATTTGTGTTGCTGCTTTCTCCAGGTCATCCATGGGGAAAAAAAAAACAACACGCTTTGTGCAAAAGATGTAAATGGAAGGGCTGGAATTCTGCTTTCCTGGTGACTTCAGCTGAGAAAGCAAAGATCGTGTGGTCTCCTGAGCCTCTCTGTGGTCGGGAAGTGAAAATCCAGCTGTGCCTGTGGGGAGAGAGGCTGCTTTGGCCACTGCCCGTGTCCTGTGGCCACCAGCCTGAGGCTGCTGGATGGAAACTGGCCAAATCCAACTGGGCACTGGCCAAATCCAACTGGGCACTGGCCTGAGGCTGCTGGATGGGCACTGGCCAAATCCAGCTGCTCCCTGGGTGACAACTGCCGCTGGCAGAGCTGGACAATCCCGCCTGGAGCTCGGTGGGACGGTGCTGTGCCGTGTGGCAGCCTCTAGCCATGGAAAACCAGTGGGCCGTGCGGGAAGGAGGTGATGGATTCGCCAGGATAACTCTCCTGGGCTCACCTCCGGCTCGGGAAGTCATCCTGCGGGTCTGGACGGGCACAGAGCCACCTTCCCTGGAGCCCCGGGGCTGTGCTTGGGAGCAGCTCGTCTGGAGCAGGAAGGATTCGGCAGGATAAAGGTCTGCTCTGGGCCTGGAGTGAGAAGGATTCGGCAGGATAAAGGTCTGCTCTGGGCCTGGAGCAGGAGCCCCCGAGCCTCCCTGAGCAGGGACTCGCCCAGCTCGGGGTGTCCCGGCAGGGATAAGCTGGGATTTAGCCCCTGGATGCTTGGAGCCTTTGGGAATGAGGGTGTCTGAGCCCTTCGGAGGGAACAGGAGAAAATCAACAACATCGTCTTGGTTTCTGCTCCTCCACCACCTTCCATCAGCCAGATCCTCCTTTTCCTAGGCTGCTCCATCCACCTYTCGCTTTGTTCTCCCTCTAATTCCCTTCCTCCTCCATTCCATCAAGGATCCTTCCCCCCYTGCCTGCGGAGCTGCCTCATTTCAATAATAAAGGCTCTCCAGGAGCTCTCCTCGCTCCCCAGTCAGCCTTCGGGAGCTTCCCTCTGATACCTGCGGGCGGGAGCCGCTCCCGGCCTTTAATTCCAGCCGTGACGGTGACTTCGGGAAGGTGTTTTGATCCCTGCCCGGTCAAACGCGGCRGCAGCACCCGGCACATCCCTGTGGATCCCAAACTTCCTCAGCTCCCTGGCACGGCAGGAAAGCTTTTCCCCCCTCCGCGGCGAACGGTAACAACGGGAGAAATCAGCGAGTGCTAATTACRGAGCGCTGCTAATTATTAAATGGAGCCCAGTTACAGCAGGATCAGCGTGGGAGGGGGACAGAGCTCGCCGGGATTTTTCCAGGGAAGCACTGCCAAGACCCAACACCATCCTCAACATCTCCCTGTGGGGCAGCGAGGGGGCTTTGGGGTCAAACCTGAGGATATCTTGGGGGTTTTCAGCCTGATTTAGAGAAGGAATTGTTGGTCTGAGATGGAAACGATTGTCAGGAAACTCTCAAATGACTGATTTAATCTGAGCCTTGCTGTAATATATATAACGAATATGTGTAATTCAGGGTGTTGTGTGGTACTTGGAACTCCTGGCTTGGTGGGAAAAGGGAATTGGAGTGCCCAGCTCTTCCCAAAACTGTTTTGGAAGAGTTTACTGGTACTTGTGGCGAAGTTCTGGGGCTTAATCCAGGACTGTTTGTAAAGGGATTGAAGGAAAACAAACAGCTCGATGCGTCTGGGATGAGTTGCAGGGTGAACCCGCGAAGGAAAGACAACAACGAGGGCGAGGTGAACCTTTTTTGTGTCCAGTTATTACCTGTGTTTAACTATCGTTGCATTTACCTGCCCCTCTGACCCGGCAGCMGGGGCTTGGCCGCTCACCTGGCGGTGACAGAACTAAACCAAAAACTTCCAGGTTATGGAACGAGTCCCTGCAGGCTGCAGACATTCCTGTGGTCAGACTGGGAAACGGGGAACAGCTCCAAACTGGCGTGACTGGGGCTTGCTCTGGCAAAGGAACACCTTTTTTACCTGGCTGCGGAATGCGGCTCTCTTTTCCCTTTTTTCCTGCACAGGCTTCCTCTGGAATCCCACCAGGAAGCATCTTCCTCCTCCTCTTCCTCCTCCTTTTCCTTCTCACGTCCTAAATTACACACTCAGGCGAGTGAAGTTATTCCTATCTGGGGCTGATCCCGGAGCAGGGATTGAGTCAGGATTCGTGCCTGATCCTGCCCTGTAATCCCAAGGAAACCGGGTCAGTTCCCTGGATTTGCCATGGGCGAACTGGGGACAGGTTCTGGGTTTTTGGGTAGGGAGCAGAGGAATCTGAGAATTGTGATATTTCCAGAACAGAGAAAGGAGAAAAAGCATCAAATCCATGCAGGAAACAGCAGACAGAGGGGAAAAAATGGACTTTGAGGTTCCTCCCAACCCGAACAATTCCATGATTTTAATACGGGGCAGGCAGGAAGAGTGGAGTTGTGCCCACCGCTCCTTTCCCAGCTGGAATTGCAGGATCACAGCTTGGGACAGGGAATGACTGCTGTCCCGAAAGTGATTTTTCAGCAAGAAAAAATCAGGACATTTAAGAGGAATTGATTTAGCAGAGAAAGGAGGAAATTRACGCAGGGGAGGATAATGGGATGTGGCTGCTGGCGGTTGATGTTTTGCCTGACTTTGCTTCCAGATTGGAAACATCTCATCAGGCAGAGGCCGGGATGGTCTCCCAGGAACGCAGCTCCAGGCAGGGGTCAGGGCTGGATGAGGCTCTCCAGACGCCTGGAGGAGCCTGGCAGAGGCTCTCGTGAAATCAGGCCCGGCTCTCCCCATCTGAATGGTAATGGGGGAGCATTAACGGGGAATTTAACCCTGTCCGGGAGGATTTGGAGAGAGCGGAGCCAGGATCTCTCCTGGCACCACAATGGGAATGGCTCGGATGGAGCCGGGATGGGGATGGAAGAACCGGGATGGAGCGGGAGGAGCCGGGATGGGGAGGGAAGAGACAGGACCGGGTGAGAGGTGCCGGGACCGGGCAGGACGAGCCGGGATCGAGCGGGAGGAGCCGGGACCGGGCAGAACGCGGGACGGGAAGGGAAGAGTCGGGATCGGGGCGGGACGACCCTGCACCGTGCGGGACGAGCCGGGACAAGGAGGAAAGAGTCGAGATCAGGGCCGGACGAGCTGGGATCCAGCGGGAGGAGCCGGAGCCGGAGCCGGGACGGGGCGGGAGGAGCCAGAGCCGGGATCGAGCAGGAGGAGCCGCGACCGGGCGGGAGGAGCTGGACCGGGCGGGAGGAGC
>JACAXG010000115.1:991822-1021082 GCA_018881555.1 Amblyornis subalaris
TTGGGCGCCCGTGGGGGGTTTGCGGCCGTCCCTCCGCGTGTGTCCCTGTCCCTCCACGTGTCCCGCTCCGCCCGCAGGCTCCCCCCGCCGCCACCCTGGCGCTGCGCCCCATGGATGGCGTTTTCCTGTCGCCCACCGAGGATGAGTTCGTGGGCAGGATCGCCGAGGAGCTGGAGCACTTCATGGTGCAGGGGCAGCACCACCGGTGGGTGCCCGGCCGGGCCCGGGGGTGGGTGGGGGCCGGGGTGACCCCTCCCTGCTGCCCCGGGGGTCCCCGGTGGGTGCCTGGAGTCGCACTCTTGGCTCGTGGTTTGCGTCATTTTTCTGGGGTGAAAGCGGCGGCATTTGGGGTCTGGCTGTGGGGCTCCAGGTGCTCGGAGCATCCCCATGGGATTGGTGTGGGATCCCTTTCTCTGGTCACTCTCCTTCAGGCAGAGCTGTGGTGGACAGTGGTGACTTTTACAGCCRCTGCTCGGCCTGGATTCACCTGGACCTATTCCCGAATCCAGTGACCTTTGGAGCCCTTGAGGTGACCCAAACCAGGGTGCTGGACAGGAGCAGGGGTGGCAATGCCGAGTTCAGCTCCCTGCCAGCTTGGCATGASCTTAAATATTTGTTTCAGTGCCCTTTTTTGTAAGAGTTTGGCACAGGAATTACCTGTGCGCTTGTCAGGCCCTCGGGAGCAAAGCCCAGTGTGTGACTGCAGTGACACTGAACGAGGTGCTTATTTATCCATTCATGGTTCATTCCTGGTTTTTGGAGCACACTGGGAGGAAGGGGACCAGTGGCAGCCTTCTCCTGGYGCTTCCCAGCCTTTCCCGCACGGATACAGGAGTGAGAGTCCCAGGCCAAGGCCTTGGGGTCAGGCATTCCCAGCTTCTTCACGCTCCAGCGCTTGTGTGCAGTGTGTCTGGCTGCACATCTGGGATGGAGAAGGGATTTGGGGCTCCTTAATATCATCAAATCCTGCCTGGATTTTGGGCTCTGATTTAAACCCCGAGCTGGGAACGACCCGGGGGAAGAGGCTGTTAAATTTTTCTTCATTCCCATCCTTTTCCTTCCTGCGAGTTGCTGATGCCCTGACCCCTCTGTCCCTCCAGAGTGCTCCTGTTCCCRCCCCTGTCCAGTCGCCTCAGGTACCTGATCCATCGGACTGTGGAGAACATGGATTTGCTGAGCAGCTTCTCGGTGGGAGAGGGCTGGAGGAGGAGGACGGTCATTTGTCACTCGGCCGTCAGGTGGGCTGGGGTCCGTGGTGTTGGAGCTTACAGGATTCATGGATCCCTGGAATGGTTTGGGAGGGACCCTAAACTCATCCCTGTGCCACCCCCTGCCATGGGCAGGGACGCCTTCCGCTATCCCAGGGTGCTCCAGCCTGGCCTTGGGCACTTCCAGGGATGGAGCAGCCACAGCTTCTCGGGGAATTCCATCCCAGCCCCTCCCCACCCTCCCAGGGAGGAATTTCTTCCCTATATCCCACCTAACCCTGCCCTTGGACACTTCCAGGGATGGAGCAGCCACAGCTTCTCTGGGAATTCCATCCCAGCCCCTCCCCACCCTCCCAGGGAGGAATTCCTTCCCAATATCCCATCTAACCCTGCCCTCTGGCAGTGGGAAGCCATTCCCTGTGTCCTGTCCCTCCCTCCCTTGTCCCAAGTCCCTCTCCAGCTCTCCTGGAGCCCCTTTAGGCACTGGAAGGGGCTCCGAGGTCTCCTTGGAGCCTTCTCTTCTCCTTGCTGAGCATTCCCAGCTCTCCCAGCCTGGCTCCAGAGGCGCTCCAGCCCTTGGCTCAAGCAYGGAGCCACCGTGTCCCATTTAAGGTGTCCCATACCAGCAGCACCTCCCAAACCCTAAAACAACCAGCGCGATTTCCCCCTCTGCTCTCGCTTCTTTATGGATTTAACGCCTCTCCTCCTTTTCCCTTCGGCAAACGCCTCATCCCTCGGGCTTCCCCTGCTCACCTCTCGCCGTCCCCTCCTCGTTCCCAGGCTTCCCAACGAGACCTCGAGCGACCAAAAACCCGGGAGCAACCCCGGCCGCTGCCAGCAGCGCCCCGCGCAGCCCTGGGGCCGGGGGGGCCGGAGCGCGCGGCCGCGCCACCCCGGGGACGTCCACGGGGACGGCTCCCGCGCCTCCGTGGGCTCGGGCAGGATCACGAGGCCGCCCAGGAAGAAGCCGGACAAGGCCCTGTACGTGCCCAAGGTGGCGCGGAAAAAGGCGAATTGGAGGGACAGGGAGGCGGAGCCGGGCGGGGACGCTGAAAGCTGCCCCAGGAATTCCAGCGGGGACGCCCAGCGRGAAGGGGGCAAGGCCGGAGGCAGCCCCGGGAAGCAGTGGGAGCCCGGGGAAGAGAGCGTTCCCGGAGAAGGCGGCGCCGAGCGTCCTCCCCGCGATAAGAGCTCGCCGGCCTTAGGGAATAGCGGCGATTCCCGCGAGCAGGAAGGTCGGGATAAGGACTGTTCCCGCTCCCGATCTTCTGGACACGGTCAGCACCCAGCTGAAGCAGGAGAGGAAGATTCAAGCCCTGCCGACGCTGTCATTCCAGAGGGCGGCGAACTCCTGGGCGAAGTGCGAGAGGGAAACCAAAGCAGCCGGGATGCCGGAGGGTCGGAGTGTGGGAAAAGCTCCTTCCCCTCGGGAAGCCACGGGGGCAGCCGGACGGACCCGGCCGCGGCAGAGTCAGCGGGTCTGGAAAACCAAGGTGCTGCTGCCAAGAGCCTGGAGAGCTCCGGGAGCAAATCCCCGCCTGGAGAACAGGACGAGGACTCCGGGAATGCCGAGGGAAGCGGGAGTTTTTCCACGCCGGAAAGCCAGGAGATCCCCAGCGCTGCCCGGGYGGAGCAAACCCCTGTCCAGAACCTCGTGGAAGCTCCAAACGAAGCCGTGGCTGCTCCTGAGCTGGTCCACGGGGGTGATCCCTCGGCTCCGGAGGGCGTTCCCGGGCAGAGCCGCAGCGGGAAGGAAGAGGAGGACAAGGAGCAGTCGGATGTGGCCGAGGCGCTGTGGAGGGGCCTGGATTTGGCCGCAGGGGACACGGAGGGGACGAGGCAGAGCGGCCTCGAGGACGACTGCACGGCAGAGCTCCTGGCAGAGGTAGAGTCGGAGGAAATCCTGGGAAAAGAGGTGGCTTGAGGGGAAGGAATCGGTCCCCGGGGGGGAGAATCCCTCCCCCTGGGTCGCTCCGRACGGGATTTGGAGTGGATTGGGCTTGGAAGGGATGGAACCCCGACGGATTGATTGTGATTGTCGGGTTTGGATCGCGGCAGATCGTGGGGAATTTGACGGTGAAGGAGATCAGCATCGAGAGGATCAGCGTGGATTATTCCRGCTACGGAGAGGCCCAGGTCAGCGAGGGGGACTTCGGCCACGTCACCGAGATCTACGACTTCCCCTCTTCCCTGAAAACCGAGGATCTGCTGGAAATGTTCTCCGATTTCCAGTGAGTAACCCCCCCGGGAGCCTGAGCGCGCCAGGGAGCGGAGTTCAGGCTGGGCTTTGCGACAAAATCCTGAATTTTAGTGTCGCCTTTCCACTCTCTGTGTGCCTTAAAGGAGCTTTTCCTGCAGTTTAGGGCCTGATTTAAWGCCCAGCTTTTCTCCAGGGCTCTGCCACTCCAGGTTTATCCACAGCCAGGCGTGTCCTGCCTTCATCCAGGTGCTTTTTAGGAGCTGCTTTGGTCGGTGCCTGAGGGAAATGAGGTGATTCCGTGAGAATTTGCAAGGAAAAGGGCTCAGTCCTGCTGTGGGAGATGAGATGGGTTGGGTAAATCCAGGGAATGAGGTTGGATTAAAGGCAGGAACAGAACCAAGCTCACTGAGGGCAGTGCTGGGTCCAGCTCTGAGTTCCTCTGACTCCAGTCAAAGGYGCCTTTCCCTGTTTTCCTTGGGATAATTCTTGGATTAGACGTGAAAATTCACTCTACAGATCCCTCAAATTAAACCCGACTAATTATATTTAAAAATTACATTTAAATTATTATTTTAAATTATATTTTAAACATTTCTGCCTCCTGTGTGTGTTCCCTCAAATATATTTTTCCACTCTCTGGGAATAAAACTGGGAATGGATGGATCCAATTGAGCAGCTGATCCGATTTCCTGTGCTGCAGGAAAGCTTGGAGCTCCTGCTCCCAAACTCCCATTTCCCACTGAATATTGGATTTTCACCCTGAAACCTCTTCWTAAATCACTTGGGTTTTACTGTTGGGTCTCAGCAGTCAGGGGGTGTTTGGAAAGCACTTCCAAAATGACAATATTTTGGTGCTGGAAGCCAAAAAGGAGAGTTTTGGGGGCACCTTTGGGGTAATTGTGCATCGTGGCCTTGAAAGGGGCACATTTAATGTTCTTTTCCCCTTCTTTTCCTTCCCTTTCCCCCATTTAAAATGGGAATAATGCTTTGGAAAACACCCCCTGTCCCCATAAAACACTAAAAACCCCTYGTGGGGCCGATGGCTCTTCTTCTAGGTTTATTTTTCTTTACATTAAATCAAATTATTCTCTTCTCTTGCAGCGAGAGTGGCTTCAAAATCCAGTGGGTGGATGATACCCACGCCCTGGGAATCTTTTCCAGCCTCTCCACAGGTATTTATGGCCGGGATGGAGGGACCCCAGTGCCCCGGACTGGTTTGCAGTGGRGTTTTGCTGGGCTGAGCTGCTGCCAGAGGCACTCAGGGGCTCATCCCATCTTTTTTTTCCTCTTCCTATCCAACCTGGAAGGCTTTTGGGAAGCTGGAATGGCTGGGGTGGGGTGTGGAGACTGCTCTGCCRGAGCAGCAGGTTTTTAATTGCCTCGGAAAATAATGAGGGCTCCTTTGTGCACTCTTAAAAATTAGAGATAACCTTTTTTCCCACTTTTTTTGTCTTCTGTAACTGGAAAAAAACTCCTGAAAACATTTCRGTCACCTCCCAGGGACCTTGGGAATGGGATGGCACCACAACTCCGGGCAAAGTGACCTTTTTTTGGGGGACAAACACCCCATGTTTGGGTCAGAGCCAGCCTTAGAGGGGTGCCCATCCAGCAGCTCCTGGATCCCAACAGCTTTCCTTGGGATTTGGGCTAAGAATGGGAAAGTTCTTTTAAAAGAACATGTTTYTATTCCCTTGGGATTGTTCCTGACCACTGTGGGCTCAGCTGCTTTCATCCAAGTCTGAGCAAACCCATCAGGAATGACGCCGAACCTCAGATTTTTTTGAGTGTTCTTGCACCATAATCTGATTATTTTCGGGTGAATTCCAGTGATTTTTGTTCCCTGCAGCATCCCAGGCCCTGGGCCGCCGTTATCCCTGCCTGAAGATCCGACCCCTGATCCACGCCACGAAGCAATCCAAGATCAAGGCACTCCAGAGACCAAGTAAGACCAGATTTTTTTTTTAAAATGAATCCCATATTCCTTTGGTTTCCCAGTCTGGAGTGGTCCAGATGAGAAATGAATGAGAAAATCCATATTAAGGACCATTTTTTCCCATTTGATTGGCTTTCTATGGATTTATTGGCACTGAGGTGTGGTGTGGAGTCTGGAATTTTGCTGAAATTCAGGTTTAGGGGAGGTTTTTTTTGTGTTATTTGCTGCTCTTTTGGGGAGTTGGATGGGAAGTAACTGATTTTTTTTTTGAAGGCAAAACGTGGCCCAAGCCATAAAATCCCCCAGGAATTTTCTCTCCCCCTCTCCCCCTGCACAATGAAAGAGGAGACAAACCCAGGAGCTGTTCCGGGTGGTGGTGGCAGAATTTTATTCGGGATCAGGTGAAGGAGAAATGGTCAAGCTGAGCCGTGAACATCGATTTATTGATCGATTATTGCCTTTCCAATCACGTTCTGATCAGGTACAGTTGCCACAGTAAAGAAAAGCCACGAACCTCAGTAGCAGCAGAGACTCGGAACCAACAATTCCTGGGATTTTCCAGCTCACTGCAGTGGGGATGAATTTCCATTTTCGTGCTTTAAAGGGACACTGTCACAGTCACGAATTCCCGAGTTTTCGAGACTGCTGSATTGAAGTGAAACAGCCAAAAATTGGGTTTATTTGCATCTCCCCTTCATCTSTTTTTTTTGCATTTATTCACTCTTCTGAATCAGGTTAAACGAAAGTTAATAATTAAATAGAATAATTAAATTCTGTTGGTATTCACTTTCAATTGATTTTTTTCCAAATACAAATTCRGATTTTAATTAGCTGACAGTGTCTCTTCTTTTTTATATTTTTTAATAACTTTATGAGTGAAACTTCTGGAAAAACAAGCAAAAAGCCCYCCCTGGCTGCCTGGATTATAACTCTGCACACTGATGAAGGATCAATTAATTGCCAAATCCAAATCATTGTAAATCTGGTAAAATTTTGGTGGATTTTTTTCCCTTAGGGATGGAATCGCAGCAATCCAAAACACGGAGGGCACTGACCAAAGGGCTTCCCAAAGCACCTGAAATATTCAGATATTATTTAAAATTTTTCTTTTCCTTGCTGTTTTCCAGGGATTTAGGCTGCTGGTTTTGATSAGCTGGAATTGGGATCAAGCTGGGATAAATTGGCTGGGCTGCTCACCAGGGGTGGGACGTGGGGAATTTTGCCAGGAATGCTTCCTGGAAGAGGATGGGCAACAATTTTCTCCCACAGCAGAAGCGACCTGGAGCTTCRCGGTGACCAAACACCTTTTGAAATTCCACTGGAAAAACTGAAATCCCATCTTTCCTGTAAAAAAACCCGATTTATTCACAGGGATAGAACGACTGGATGTCGATAAATTAATAAAACAGCACCAAGAAATGCCGATTTTGGGGGGATTTAACCACAAATTCTTCCCTACCCAAGCCCTAACTGGATGATCCCCCTTTTTTTTTATCCCTAGAACTCCTTCACCTGGGAAAAGAGAGGCCCCAGACGGACACAGCCGTGGCCAGGAGACTCGTGTCCCACGCTCTGGGCTGGAAGCACAAGCAGCAGGAAGGCTCAGGGAATGAAGTTTTCCAGCCAGAACCTTTGGATCAGGAGGAATAAAGCAGCTCAGCTTCCCAAAAAAGCTGTACAGATGAGCATGGCTGTGCTATTAAATGCATGCAGAGCAGTGAGTTGCCACGGGGGTGTTCCTTTAGGGATCAGTCTTCCAGAAGTTGGGAATGGGAAAAGTTTTTTTTCTTGTTCGTGAGGTGTTTCTTTTTTTTTTTTTTTTTGGAGCCCTGGGAGGTGCTGGAAGTTTTGGTGGAAGGGAGATGGTTTGAAGCACCTGCAGGAAATGAGGTTGTTTCCTGAAAAACCTGCTCGAAGTTTTCCCAAAAAAAAAAATCCAACTAGGCGTGGAGAGGAAGGGAATTGGGATTGTTGGCCAAAATTCAGCTGGAAGCGAGGGCAGGAGGGAAAAAAGCTGTTCCATGTTCGTTGTGATGTTGCTGTTCGGATACCCCATGAAGWTGACAGGCAGGGAATGGGAGTTTTAGGGGTTTTTTTCCTTATTTCCAGTGTTCARAGAGCCTGAACTTGGCCTTTATTTAGGGAAAGATGTGCCCGGAGCCTGGTTTAAGGTGCTACGACAGAGCTTCCACCCCATCCCAGGCTCTGCTTGTGCTCCAGTCTGGAATTCTGAGGGAAAAAAACCGGGAGTTTTCCAATTTACAGGAGGTTAAAACCCTTTGCCAGCTGCCCTTTGGAGCCACTGGATGAACGGCAAATACTCAGAATATTTCTGCCTTTTTGAGCCTCACAACATCCCTGTGAGGTGGGAATTTGGGGACCAGGAGTTTCCAGCCAGTTTTAATCCCCCGTGGAATCAGCTGGAAGATTCAGGCTGCTTGTAGAAGAGAGGAGGAGAAAAAAAAAAAAAATCCAGGAATTGTGAGGATAAATACACGAAGGGCACCTAAAGTGATTTTTTTTTTTCCAGGTAAAAAGGTTTTTATGGGAGCTGTGGCTGGAGCTCTGTAGCAAAGTGTGTCCTCAAACAAACAGAGGAGCACAGGTAGCACCACTGGGAAGGTCCAGCTTAAACGGGTGCAGATCCCTGGGGATGAGAGCCAGGAATTACCTCTGCAAGCCACAATCAGCCCTGGCTGATTCATCCTTTTAAAAAAAAAAAAAAAAAAAMAAAAACCCCAGGGAATATCCACCTTGGGAGGCGATTCCTGGATGGGCGCAGCACCTGCCGGGCGGGCAGCCCTCGTGGGGATGGGAATTCCCAGCCCAACGGCCTCATTCCCGGGAATCTGCCGAGTTGTGGGCGTTCGGGGCAGGGTGTCCCCTTCGGGGAGCTCTGATTCCGCGTGAAAATTCCGTGTGAAAATTCCATGTTCTGCGTTTGCCGCTCCCCTGCCGGGGCCGGCCGGGAGCGGCCGTTGGATCCAAGCGTTTCACTGCAGTATTAAATTCAGCTTGACACTTGTTCTGCTCGGAGAAAGCTGCTCCTTCTTTTCCTTCTTTTTTTTTTTTCCCTTGTATTCCTGGAGTCCTGGCAGCGCTGAGGAGGAGCCGAGCGCGGGAAGCGGCGGCACGAACGAAAAGAGCTGAAAATTCCCAAATAACCCCTTCGGAAAAGAGGGGGCGGAGGCGCTTTCGGGGTGGCTGGCACCCCACCCCGGGCGGGGAGGGCCGAGCTGGAGCCTGGCCTCACATCTGGGAGGAAAAGTAGAGGGAGAAATCTTTGGGACGGCGAAGAGCCGGAGCCGGGAGATCCCGCCGGGAGCGGGGCTGGAGCTGCGGGAAGGCACCGAGCGTCGGAGTGAGCACCTAAAGTGGGGGAGGGAGAGGCATCTTCAGGCGATGGTTGACACCTCGTGGATTGAGAGTTTGATTCGAGGCTTTGATTTCCTGGGCGTGCAGTGGTTCGGGAAGGGCCGGAGCAGGAGTCCTGGCTTCCTGGGATAGTGGGAATCCTATCGGGCGGACACGTTGTTATTTGTGAGTCCCCTGAAGTGGTCGAACTTCTGCTCCGTCTCCTCGCTGAAGGAGCCTCCTGCAGAGGGCACAGGGAGAGCAGGGAGTGAGCAGGAGCAGGGAATGGCACCTGGGGASACCAGCACGGGACAGGGAACACCGGGATGGGGCGGAAAGGGCACCGGGAGCCCTGGAAATGAAGGGCTCGGAGATTTGGGCTTCACTGAATTCAGTGAATTTGGGATTAAATCTTGCCATCACTGGAACAGCCACGAGGCCCCGGGAGGGCTGGGTTTGGTTTTTTGGGTATTTGCAAGGCTGAAGTACCCAAATTTCACAGCTTTGTTTTTAAAAAATTGAGGATAACAAGAGCTGTGAGAGGGCTCTGCTTGCTCATAACCAGAACCAAACCCTTATTTCTCTCCCACAATGAAAGCAAAATCCATTTGTTTTTAACCAGAAGTAATTCCAAGATCAGCTGGAGAGCCCATCCAGCAGCTGGAACGGGGTTGGCTGTCCTGAACTAGGTCACAGCCTGGATGTGACASATGAGATGAGAATTTTCTGCTGAAAACCTAGAAAATTAATGAGAAAAATCAGTGGTTACGTGGAAATTTTTTTTTTTTYCCCAGGAAAAAGATTCCTTGAAGAACAGAATTTTCAGAGATGGTTTTGTTTGGAGCTGGGCGGGGAGTTGTGTGCGTTCATTTTCTGTGGTAAAAACAATCTGAAAAAGCCTCCAACTTCATTCCCTTTTAATTCCAAGTCCGTGTCCTTGACAATGGACTGAGGGAGATTGAAATTAGCTTGGCTTTGGTTATTTCCACGACCAAAAAAAAAAAAAAAAWGCCAAATCCTAMTGTTTCCCATTTTTCCGAGAAAATAAGACTTTTCCCTGACATTCCAGGGCACATTTTAATTCCCGCCTGGAGCAGAGCGCTTCCCTCCGCTGCTCCCCTTTTCCAAGAGAAGCTTTGCGGCCCGAAGAGCCCCCGGCTTGACGAAATAATCGGAATTCGGGAAGGAGCTGATCCCGGGGTCGCACCAGCGCTTTCCCTGGGGCGGTAAACCACGAAATTCCTTGCCCGGGAGGAATCCTTGGAGCATCCTGATGCCGTGGGGGCGATCCCGGGGCCCTCACCTATGTGGCAGTTGTACATCCAGATGCGCTGCCCGTCGTAGCGGCTCCGGCACTTCATGACGTTGTTGGAATAATCCGACTCGGCCACCTCGTAGTTGGGGTTGATCACGACCTGGGGAGGGGTGGAGGGACACGGAGAGGGGAGTTAGGGGAAGGGGGATGGGGCAGGAGGCGGGATCAGGGATTTCCTTGCRGGGTTTTTTTTTAGCGGGAAAAGAGAAATAATTCGTTTTTCGAGGAGAGAGGAGCTGCTTGGATAAAGGCAGGCCAGGGAATGAAGCATCGGTTGGGGAATAATGGAATGGTTTGGGTGGGAAGGGCATTAAATCCCACCCAGTGGCACGGGCAGGGACACCTTCCACTGTCCCAGGTCGCTCCAAGCTGGCCTTGGGCACTTCCAGGGATGGGGCAGCCACAGCTTCTCTGGGAATTCCATCCCAGCCCCTCCCCACCCTCACAGGGAGGAATTCCTTCCCAATATCCCACGTAAATCCTACTGTCTTATCACTTTGAAGCCATTCCCTGTGTCCTGTCCCTCCATCCCTTGTCCCAAGTCCCTCTCCAGCTCTCCTGGAGCCCCTTTAGGCACTGGAAGGGGCTCTGAGGTCTCCCTGGAGCTTCTCCAGGCTGAACAATCCCAATTCCCTCAGCCTTTCCTCACAGGAAGGCTGCTCCATCCTTCCMATTCCCAACAACCACACCTCCCCCTGCCCCAAAATCTCCCCTCAGTCCCCATTTTCCATTTCACCCAGCACAGACAGAAGCAATTCCTCTCCCTTCCCTCCTTTCCAGTGCCAGGAGCTGTTTTTACACCCAGAGAATTCCCCCCCACGGGCCCAGACTGGAGGCACAGCCCGAATTCCTGCCCAAACCCCACAACCGGCACGGTTTAATCCCAAAATTCGGGGAGTGCCGCGCTTTGGGAATGTGACTCTGCTGCCAACACCACCAGCTGGGCTGGGCCCGCCCGGGATTAGCTGGACACGGATTTTTCTAAAGACTTTAATCTCCAACCYGCGGTTGTGGGCCCTGATTTTTCCCTGGGGAGCGTGCGTGCACCGTCCTGCTGGATAACTATCCCTTGGGCATGCTGGGAATGATGCAATCAGAATCGCCGAATCGGGTAARTTCTCGATAGGATTAATGGGATAAAGGCAATCAAAGCGTCTCCAAGGCCCTTTTTCCCTACCTGGAAGAGGTAATCCCCGGGCGGGACGTCGGTGATGTCGATCCACTGGCAGTCGATGTCGTGCCGGTAAACGTCCCAGCAGCCCACGGTGATGCCCTGCTCGCCGAAGTTGGCACACTCGTACTGCTTCTGCACGTCTGAGCGGGAGAGCGAGAGTTACATCCRCGGCGGCATTCCCGGAGCGTTCCCGGTTGTCCCCCCCGTGGACGGCGACAAGGTGCGGGCGCGGTGTTCAGGGCGGGATTTGGGTGGAGGGTTCCTTGGGAATGCCGCGCTTGGCAGGGAGGAGGAGGTGAAGGGTTGAGGGTTTGGAGGAGGTCGGAGAGGGATGGAGGGAGGTGAGGGTGGGAAAGGGCTTGGGGGAGCTTGGGAGTTCCCATCTGTCCATTCATCCATCCCATCCGTCCATCCATCCCTCCATCCCATCCATCCATTTATCCCATGCCTCCATCTATCCATCCATCATCCATCCATCCCTCATCCATCCGTTTATCTCATCCATCCATTTATCACATCCATCTGTTTATCCCATCCATCCATCTACCCATCCCATCCATCCGATCCATCCATCCCATCCATTTATCCCATCCATCCATCCATCCATTTATCCCACCCATCCATCTATCCCATCCATCAATCCCTCCCATCCCATCCATCCATTTATCCCATCCACCCATCCATTTATCCCATCCGTCCATCCATCCATCCATCCCATCCATCCATTTATCCCATCCATTGGTTTATCCCATGCCTCCATCTATCCATCCATCATCCATCCATCCCTCATCCATCCATCTGTTTATCTCATCCATCCATTTATCACATCCATCTGTTTATCACATCCATCTGTTTATCCCATCCATCCATCTACCCATCCCATCCATCCGATCCATCCATCCCATCCATTTATCCCACCCATCCATCCATTTATCCCACCCATTCATCTATCCCATCCATCAGTCCCTCCCATCCCATCCATCCATTTATCCCATCCATCCATGCATTTATCCCATGCGTCCATCCATTTATTCCATCCCTCCCTCCCTCTCTTCATCCACCCGTTTATCCCATCCATCCATTTATCCCATCCATCCATCCATCCATCCCATCCGTTCCATCTATCCATCCATTTATCCCACCCATCCCTTTATCCCATCCATCCCCTTCATCCCTCCCTCCATCAACCCACCCACCCACCCATCCATCCATTCATCCCTCCCTCCCTCCATTTATCCCATCCACCCATCTCTCCACCCACCCATCCATCCCATCCATAAATTTATCCCATCCATCCATTTATCTCATCCACCTATCCCATCCATCCATCCATCCCACCCATCTCCCCAGGACTGGTTCCTGGCTCCTGCTTGGCCAGGTTTAGCCCCTGGGAGCCCTCCCCTGGGCGGGAAGGGGCGTGAATTCCCGGGAGCGAGGGCCGCGGCACGGACCTGCCTCGCACTCCGTGTCCTCCAGGCAGAAGCTGGCCTTGTGGCCCTCGGCCACCTTGGTGCCGTTCAGGTTCAGGAGGTCGTAGTGGGTGAACACCTCCATGCTGTGGTAGTGCCTGTGGGACACAGGGACAATTATCCCGAGGGAAAACAGCCCTGGAATTACCGACGGAGCCGGAGGAGCTGCAGGGAGAAATCACAGCCAGGAAATATTCCCTGGGGATCATCACCTGCCACCCATCCCGCTGCCTCCTGGAGATGTATTTACATGAAATCCTGGCGTGGTTTGGGTTGGAAAGACCTTAAATCCCATCCAGTGCCCCCCTGCCGTGGGCAGGGACACCTTCCACTATCCCAGCTTGCTCCAAGCCCCGTCCAGCCTGGCCTTGGACACTTTGGAAGTCCTAAAGCTCATGGGAAGAGCCTTGGTCCAGTTTTTGTGGGATCGGAGTGTTTTTTAAAAAAAAAAAATCCTCCAGGTCATCCCTTGGAGCAGCATCCCTTGGAGCAGGAATATTCCACRCAGAGCTGGGTGTGCCCAGACCAGCACCTGGCTACTTTTATTTATGGATATTTCAAGCAGCAGAGTGTGAATTTATTATCAGAAAACAGCAGCTGGAAGCAGCTGTCCTCACCCTGCTCCCAGCTGGGTTTTCCCCCACGAGACATTCCCTCATTTCAAACTGGGAAGTGTTGCTGCCAACCCAGCCCGGGGGGGACATTCCCGCACTGCTGGGCACAGCGAAATCCAGGGAAGATCCCACAGTGTGTGTTCAGATCCCTGATTAACGAAGTTGGACCACAGCAGGGCTTGGGTGACGTTGGATTCGGGGAACTTTGGCTTTTCCGTGTCCCTCTGCTGGCTCAGCAGAAAATCCAGCCTGTGCTTCAGCCCGGTCGGAATCCGTGGGATTTGCAGAGCAGGAATGAGCTGGAAATACCTGATTTGAGCCCAGCTGGGAGCTCCACGTGGCCAGGGCTGGGCACACCAGCGAGGGCTGTGCTGATGCAACACGTTGGATTTGATCCCAGCCTTGGAACCGGGAGCAGATCCACAGGGGGAGAGGACAGGGGAACAATTGAGGGGGAAGCCGAGGCTGGAGTGGGGCCTTAAATCACCCTCAGCTTTGGGAATGTGATTCCCAGCTTTGGGMATGTGTATCCCAGCTTTGGGAATGTGTATCCCAGCTTTGGGAATGTGTATCCCTGCTTTGGGAATGTGATTCCCAGCTTTGGGAATGGCTATCCCAGCCGCAGGAGCCCTGCAGTGAGACCCAGCAGAGCTCAGCTCCGAGGGAGGCACAGACAGGGCCTAATTCAGAACCAATTGCTTAAGAATTTAAAAAAAAAAAAAAAAAAAAGGAAGAAAAAAGGGCATAAATCCTCTCTTTTCCAGCTGTAAAAATAATCAAGGCTCTGAAACACTTCCGATCACCAGTGCTGCTCATGGATTTACAGATGGAGGAGCAGCAAGGAGGGGAAGGGGAGGACATTTTTCCTGCTTTTCCCCCCTCACTAAAAAAAACCAAAACTCCATAAATTCCCGTCTGCCAGTGGGATCACTCCTCACTCCCTCCTCTGGCTCCTTCCCGTTTTTATTCTACTTCCACATCCAAAGCCAACCCAACAGGAGCTCCGGGGGCAGGAGGGGAAGCAGAGGCCTGGCTGTTGATTTGAGGGAAATTTGGCTCCAATTTGAAGAGTTTGAGGGTTTGAAGCCTGACTCAGCTCCTGAGCTATGCCTGAGTCACTCCGAGGGCTGTTTACACTCTGCTGTTTACAGGCTGGAAAGACTGAACAGGGATTTGGTTCATCCCTCTCTGTCTAAACAGAATCCCAGTTTGGAGCACGGGTGGCTCCCGGCCTCTTCCTCRCCCTTTCCGCATCCGTGGACTCCAAAACTGCTCCAGGTTCCCCCTTTTTCGGTGCTACCTGCACATCTCAGCTCTTTGTGGAGGTTAGAAAGGACTCTTAGATTTAAAATTTGCCATTCTGGTGTTTTCCCAGTTTTCTCACAYGGGACAAGAGCTGTGCACGGAGTTGTTTTGTTACTTTTCACCCCAAATTAGGGAAAATTCGACCCAGTGCCAGCCCTCATCTCACAGCAGAGCACCTGGATGGCTTCCAGCTCCCTTTCCTCTCCTGGTTTATCCAAAACCGTCTTAATTCCTTGAAAAATGATGCATTTATGGGGTGGATTTTTGTCAAAAAAAGGGACAAAACCGTGTCCCAGCTGCTGAGAGTTTTAGTGGAGTTGAGGTGCATTTAAAAATGCAGAATTAGAGTGTTTTTGAGTCTTTTTCCAGGTGAGGGAAACAGCTCAGGTGGCTGCACCTTTCTCCACTTGGTAGGGGCACAGTTCCCATGTCCTGTCTGTGCAAACAGAGGCTCCTGGATATCCTAAAATCATGGAATGGTTTGGGTTTGGAAGGGATTTAAATCCCATCCAGTGCCACCCCTTGCCATGGACAGGAACACCTTCCGCTATCCCAGGTTGCTCCAACCTGGCCTGGGACACTTCCGGGGATGGGGCAGCCACAGCATCTCTGGGAATTCCATCCCAGCCCCTCCCCACCCTCCCAGGGAACAACTCCTTCCAAAATCCCACCTCTTTCCTTTAATGCTGCTGCCCAGCCCAGTCCAACATCCCTTCCCAACAAAAGCTGCCATCGGAGCGTGGGGGAATTGCTGCACATCCTCCGCTCCAAACCCCATCCAGCACCACCCTGGACCCTTCCAGGGCTGGAGCGTGGATGCGCCGCCCTTGCCAACACGCTTCCCCCGGGAGAAACCCCCATTTCCTTACCCGCGTCCCTATTTTTACCCGCAATTCCCGCTGTACTAAGCTGCTTCCTCCGCCGCCGGAGCCGCCGGCGACCCCGACCCAGCTCCGGGGCTTCACCCGCGGCCCCAGGAAGGGGCCGGAGGGCGACACCACCCCCTTCCCGTGCCACGCACCGGTGACAGTCGTGCCACACCCAGGCGTGGCGGCCGTTCTTGGGCCGGAAGTCGGACTGGCCGTTGTTGTGGATCTGCGAGGAGAAGCGCAGCAGGCGGCGGTAGCCCGAGCTCAGCGAGGTGTTGTGGGCCGAGCTGGCCAGGCAGTTCTCCTCCAGGGCGCACTGCAGCAGGAACATGGGCCTGTCCTCCAGGTACGCCGTCTGCTCCACCAGCTCCGCGTTCAGCACCAGGTCGGGAGCGGCTGGAATGAGGAGCGGAGCGGTTCGATCCGATGGAATCGCCCCAAAACGGAAGGGGGAGGCTGGGGCTGTCCTGCCACGAGGCTTGCTGGGGAATGGTTTGGGTGGGAAGGGGTTCTTAAGGATCAGCCACTTCCAAGCCCAACGCTTTCCACTATCCCAGGTTGCTCCAAGCTGGCCTGGAACGCTTCAAGGGTTGGGGCAGCCACAGCTTCTCTGGGAATTCCATCCCAGCCCCTCCCCACCCTCACAGGGAAGGATTTCTCCTTAATATCCCATCTAATCCTACTCTGAGTTTGAGGAGGAAAAGCCTTGGGGGTGAACTATTCACCATATGGGAATTGTTGATGTGAAATGCCATCCCATTCCAGCCCCTGCCATGGGCAGGGACACCTTCCACTATCCCAGSTTGCTCCAAGCTGGCCTGGAACGCTTCCAGGGATGGGGCAGCCACAGCTTCTCTGGGAATTCCATCCCAGCCCCTCCCCATGCTCACAGGGAACAATTTCTCCTTAACATCCCATCTAATCCTACTCTGAGTTTGAGGCGGGGGAGCTATTCACCACATGGGAATTGTTGAACTTAAATCCCATCCCATTCCAGCCCTAGCCATGGGCAGCGACACCTTCCACCATCCCAGCTTGCTCCAACCTATCCACGAACGCTCCCAGGGATGGGCCAGCCACAGCCAAAGCCTCTCCGGGAGGGAGAATTTGCCGCTGTTCCGCCTCGTCCCCGCGGGCGCCCCGTCCCGTATCCCGCGGGACAATTCCCGAGGGACTCACTCTCGGAGCAGGACACGCCGGCTCCGAAGCGGCCGCCCCCCCTGGGGCAGGACACGTGGGGCCCGTCGTGCCGGCAGTGGAACAGGGACATCTCGGTCCCCGAGCACTTGACCCCGCTCAGCACCACGTCGTCGGCGCTCACGTCCCCGTGCCAGTACCACGTCTCCTGGGAGGGGAAAAAAAGGCAGGAAAAGGGAATTTCGCACGTTCCTCGGTGTTCGGGGGCTCTTCGGGGAGGGTTGACCCACTTGGAACGTGGATTCTCCCTCCCGGGAAGATCCCAGCCTAGCTCGGAGGAGGATCTTGCCAAAGGGTGCTGGAGGAGGGAACTCAGGGGAGCAGGAGGCACCAAATCCTTAAAAAACCTCAAGGCTCATCCAGTTCCACCCCTTGCCATGGGCAGGGACTCCTACTATCCTAGGTTGCTCCAAGCCCTGTCCAACCCAGCCTGGGACACTTCCAGGGATGGGGCAGCCACAGCTTCTCTGGGAATTCCATCCCAGCCCCTCACCACCCTCACAGGGAAGAATTTCTTCCCATTATCCCACCTAACCCTGCCCTCTGGCAGTGGGAAGCCATTCCCGCTCGTCCCATCATTCCAGTTCCTGATGAAATTCCCTGCTCTCCTCCCTTCATCTCCCAACTGTACAAACCTTACGGGAACGACACAACATCAACCTCCAAACCCAAACCATGACGAAGCTTCACTGGGAGAAGAGGGAGGGGAGGAAGAACTTAAAAAAAATCGACTGGGATGTGCCGGTGTCCAACCCGGGAGCACGTTTTCCAGGGAAACAAAACCCCAGTGTCCCACGGCTCCCATTGCCCGCGGCTTTTCGGGAAGGCTGGGAGCACACAGGGCCGCCCTGTTCCGCACACTGGGGCTTTATGCTCCTGGGGCTGGGGCAGCATAAGGGCCTTTTCTGTTCCACATTCCAGCAGCCCCGGCTCAGGGAAAAAATGCCTTGCTCCCGGCTGGAATCTCAGGGCTGTGTCAACAGAGCCGGGCGGTCGGAAAGGCCGGCGCTCCGGGACGTGGGGATCCTCAGCTCCCGGGATCCAGCGGGAGGGAATCAGCTGGAGCAGGGGAATGGCTCCAGCAGCGCGTGGGCAGCTCCAGCCTGCTCCCTCCTGGGTATCCCAGACCTGCAGATCCCYGCCCTGGCCATGGATAATGGTGGAACCGGTTGGGATCTGCCYGTGAGCCCAGTGTGTCGGATCGTGGAATGGTTTGGGTTGGGAAGGACCCTAAGGATCAGCTCATTCCCATGGGCAGGGACACCTCCCACCATCCYAGGTGGCTCCAAGCCCCGTCCAACCTGGCCTGGGACACTCCCAGGGATGGRGCAGCCACAGCTGCKCTGGGCAACCTGTGCCAGGGAATTCTCTGGGAAATCTCTGGAAAAATGAGGCCATCAGGGCCGGATGGTTCCTCCTGGCACAAACCCAGCCGAGATCCAACTSTCTCTGGTTTGTCGATCCGGCTGCCTCGGGAATGCTGAGCAGGGCGGATTTTGTGGCACAAAAACACGGCAGAGCCAACCAGAGCCCGGGCTGGGAGAATGGGAACAGCCCTGCGACCACATTCCGTCCTTTGTCCAAGTCTCTGATTCCCGGAAATTGTTTGGGACAAAGAAGTTTTCTCTCCAGAACATCCCAGGCTGTTTGTGTGGGTTTCCATCTCTATAAACACACGCGAGGTTTATTTATTGGAGCCCAAGTTTTCCCCCCAGGCTGCTGCTGTTTGGTGTTTCTCCATGGAAATGCCTCAAAGGAGCTGCAATTCCAGAGCATGGGATACAGCAAAGCCCTGGCAGGGGATTCCTTTGTCCGAGGGAGAAACCAGTTTACTTTAGGAGCCCAAATCCCAATTTTTCCYGTGTCTGCAACCGCAATAAAGGCCCAGAGGTTCTGTATTTCCTTCCAAACTCTCCCATTCCACATAGACCTGCCTATTCCTYTTTCTCCCTGTGATCCTTGAGGGATCCATGACTATGGAAGAGTTTCTCACACCAGGGTCATCAATTACACCTGCTGAATTTTTCCATCTGGGAACTGGTTGGGAAGCTGTCGCCCCTCCCTCCTTCTGGGAAAGAACAGTTTAYTCCTTTGTGGTTATCCCAAGCCTGTTAATTGGTAGTTTTATCATGGAATCATGGAATGGTTTGGGCTGGAAGGGACCTTAAAGCCTATCCAAACCCACTCCTGCCATGGGACACCTTCCACTATCCCAGGCTGCTCCAACCTGGCCTTGGACACTTCCAGGGATGGGACAACACTGAGGTGTCGTCTCGGTCAAGCACGAGCAGGGAGAGTTTGGGGCACGAATACAAAAATACAAATACAAAATAATATATTTTGGGAATACAAAAACCTCACRGAGCCGGATCCAGCCCCAYGGCCCAGGGCTGCAAATGCCRCGYTGGAGCAACCACAGGAGCAAAACCYGACTGTATCCAGGTGACCTGACACCGGTTTGGACTTGACTTCCACATTTCAGGGCGGGACAAGACCCTGCAGGCCGCCACGAGCCCGAGCAGGGATCAGGGAATCAGGGAATCCTGGACAACCTGCGCTGCGGCTCCGCCCAGAGCTGCCCAGCTCCTTCTGCTCCGAGGGTTTAACCCTTGGGGTTTTTCCACCTCAACCCTTGAACTCCAAGGCCGTGACTGACTTTTTGAACAACCCTTCCTCCTCCCCCAGCATGCCCTGATGCCTCAAGTATTAGCTTTTGGATTTTTCTAATCCTCCTGTGTGTAATTCTGARCTCCATATGATGTGCTAAGTAAGCTCTTCACGTTCTGGTCAGACAAAACAATCCCTTCTAGGCCTGGAAAACAAGGTCACCATCCTAGGCCTGATAGTGAATTGGGAGGGGGTGAATGGGGGAATATTACTTCATTACCCACAACTGTAATTGGACAATTAACTTCTGATATGCAAATGTACCAAACCTACATCTGGGGGGGAGAACTCGCGGTCGGGGTCYGTCTTGGTCTAGCCTAGCCCTGGCCAGGCACCACTGGAAGGCCTTCAATAAATCCACACCTTTATCCACTAACTTTGTTCGGTCTCCGTTTCGGGTACTCTCAGTTTTAGGCATCACGCCCGATCCCGATCCCGATCCCGAGGCGGGCGGGGGGCTCACCTGGAAGGCGTGGCTGGCGAAGCCCAGCCCCAGCTGCCGGCAGACCACCATGGCCTCGACGGTGCCCCAGGCGTGGCTGCAGACGGTGCCCCAGCGCAGCGTGCCGTTCCTCTCGGCCAGCACCTCCACGCGGCCCTCGTAGGGGTTGCGGCCCCCGCTCAGGCGAAGCTGCGGGACACGGAGACCCGGAAGGGGAGTAAATCCACGGGAAAGCTCCCAGGGAAGGGGGTRGTGGGCGGGGAAGATTGGCTTCCCCCAAAAACTTAGGGGGTTTGGGATGGTGGGATATCCGCGGGTGGAAGCGAGGCGGTGGTGTAAGAACTCCACGTTTTATCACCTCCCTGCTCCACAGAGGGAATGCTCACTGGTGAGGGAGGATGAAGCTCCCTGCTCYGGTGAGAGGGAATTCTGACTGGCAAAAAGGGGTTTTGACAAGGCTGCGTGAACACGTTCCCAGCCCTTCCCCAGGGAAAATGACTCGGGGCACCCTGGTCACYGTGTCCCATCTTTGCTGTGGGATCAGGAGGGGGAGGCACTGGAAAACCATCCACAAATCCAGCGGCACTCCGAGTCTCCTCAAGGCTCTGGCTCAGGTAGTTTGGTTCTTCTCCTGCTCTGGCCAGGGGACGGTCTAGCCAAGCCCAGCRGCTCGGTGGGTTGGACCAGCTGCAGGAATAACATTCCCTGGGAAAGCTTCCCTTCCCTGCTCCTTTAGACCTTTGGAAGGAGCATTCGGAGGAACCGGTGTCTGGTTCATGCGGTTACCACAGGATCATGGAATGGTTTGGGYTGGAAAGGAGCTTAAAAATCAGCTCATTCCACCCCCTGCCATGGGCAGGGACACCTTCCACTATCCCAGGTTGCTCCAAGCCCCATCCAACCCGGACTTYTTCATTTATAAACCTCTGGCGTGCCCAGAGGAGCTCAAAGCTCGGCATAAAAAGGGAGCATCATCCTCATTTTCCCTCCTGTCTAACCCAACACTGATAGTAAAACCCAAATTAAATACTCATGGCTTGGGCGAAACCATTCCCACCCAATTCCCTGCTCCAGGGGGCAAACTCCTGCCTGCATTCCCTCGTATCCAGAGCCCTCAGCTCCCCACCTGGTTCTGGAAGCCCATGGCTGGGACGTTGCACCTCACAGCAGCGTCTTCCTCGTGGTTGCAGCCCTGGGACTCGGTGTTGAACTTGCAGTCCGTGACCGACTTCTCGAAGCCCGTGCAGTCGATCTCGTTCAGRTGGATGGGACCCATTCCTTGGGGGAAAAAACAGGGAATAAAGCCCTCGTGCGTGCTGAGGGAATACCCCCCAACAGGTTGKTCGCACCACAGTGACCTCCAGCGTTCAAAACCTTGGGAAGAGAATCCGCCGATTCCTTGTGAAAATAAAGCAAAAAGCTGCAAGATTMTTGTGAATGCTTCCACTGTAAATTCCCTCCAGTGTTCTCTGGGATTCCAGCCTGCAGGAACGCCTGGGAAAAGCCAAGTTTCCACTGTTACATAATTTACAAACTTCAGCTGTAGGAATTGACAAATTGTGACCTTTTACTGGGACTTGGTGCTGGAATCTGCTCCCAGTCGAGCTCTGACATTTAACTGGGACACGGACACGTTTGCCGCGAATAAAACATCCACAGGGATGGATGAGGAGTCAGGGAAATAAATCTGGGATCGAACAACATTTCACACTGCAGAGAACGGGCTCGAGGTGCTGGGAGAGAAACGGAATCATTTGGGTCCTCCCAGGGACAAGTGGCAGCAGGAAATTGGGATTTCCATCAGGGACACACAGGAGAAGGGAMTAATCCTGCTGCAAAGCTCGGCTCCTGCTTCCAGAACTGGCTGGGAAGAACAACWAAGCATGGATGTGAACGTGTTGGGTTTAATTTCACCCACAATTAATTGGGTTTGGGCACCTTTGGCACCTTGGCCAGCCCTGGATCCACCCCTCGACCACATCTGGACAGGGCGGGAGGACGTTCCTGGAGGAGGCTCCTGGGGATTGTGAATCTTGTCCCTTTTTTTCRCCTCTCTCTCATTAAAATCCCGTTTGTGGCTCCCATGTGGAGCTGGCACCACTTCCCAGTCATCCTGCAACCACCGAGTGGTTCCAGTGGGAGGAATGCCTTGACCAGAACTGGACGGGGCGTGCTCCAGGAATGCTCCGGGATGGATCCAGGCTGACATTCCCAGCTGAAACAGCCTGGCAAAGCCATTCCATGACAAGGATGACAAAGGACAAGGCCTCTTWGAGCCACATGACCCTGGCAGGGCTGCTCTTCTCGAGGAAACCATGGCACGTGGAGGCACTGAAATGGAGCCAAAACGTGCTGAAATATGKGGATGAAAATTGTATTTCCTCCTGTGCCATTGCACTCAAAACCCCGCAGGATTGGGATTGTACATCCAACATGTGCCTTCACCCCCTCCTTGGAGTTTAATTCCGTGTTCTGCCTTCCAGGACATCAACACAACCACGAGCTCTGGGCTCAGTGTCTTCCTTTCTTGGGTGAATKGTTTCATCTGGGCCTCAGTTTGTTAAAAGTGGGATAAATCCACTTTATCTCAACTGGGACTCCCAGTTTAGCCCAGTTAGCCCATCCTGGTGTGGTTTCCCCAGTGACATTAAACCTCCCCACACCCACGCTGAGGCTGATCCTTCAAAGCAGCCTTGGAACGCCCCAAATTCCCTGGGATGCAGCTGGAACAAAACACGGAGTGAACACGGACACGGCCGGAGCGTGGAGGGGAGTTTGGGCCAAAAAAAAGCTCCTTTTCCTACCAAAACGTGCTGCTCTGGCTGCTGGATGATGTCACCCATCCCGAGGGACAGGGAGCGCTGATGGATGAGCATTAAAGGAAAGGGAAGTTTGTGGGAATCCGCAGCCACCGCTGGGAGATTCCAGGCTGTGGGAGATGGCAGGAACAGCTTRTTCCACGTTCTCCTCCCTCACGTGGCAGCCACTTTCGCCTCCCAGGATGATGGAGCTGTTTCCTACATCCACTTAAGCACATCAGCAGATTCCAGCCCACCACAAGAGGGTTTTTGGCAAACCCAACGGACGGGTCACGTTTTAGAGCTTTTGGGACTCGTGGGACACCCACGTGTTGTTTCCTTCCCTCCCCTGCTCCAAGCTGAAGGAATTTCCCCCATCCCTTTATTCTYAGAATTCCCCCCATCCCTTTATTCTCCCAGTAAAGGCTTTGGTGTGATTTTCCTTCGTGTTTCCACCACGGGAACAAGGTGTGGGAATGGCCAGGTGGTTTCAGTTCGCCTCTGAGTTACCATCGGCCACATTTTGGGATCGAAACCAACTCCCGAAGACAGGAAATCCAAACCCAAACCTGGCTCCCAGCTGGTCAAATGCCCTTCTGTTTATAAAGGGCTAAATTGCTGTCCTGGCCCTAAACTGGAGCGTTTGAAGTCTGGCTCSAGGACTCGTTCTGTGCCAGGAACCTTCTAGTAATGCATTACACCACGAGGTGGTTCTAAGAACTCAAAGGGAACGAGGAGATAATTAAGAATTAATTACTGGAACAACTGCCTGAGCAAAAGGTCAAACTCATCATCCCTTTTCCAGGGAATCTTCCACATCTTTTTCCACACCATTCCAGCCTGGCCTCAAGCTCTTGGTGACAGAAGAAATTCCCGGTCCCCAAACCGAACATCCCAGGGAAACCGCGCCGCGCCCTGAACGCTGGAACGTTCCTGGGCGTGGCCAGGGCGCCGAGAATCCCGGGAATTCCTACCTTGCCCCAGCCTGGCTCCCGTGATGGCCTCCTTGGCGCTGCCGAATCCCAGCTCCCGGCACACCACGCTGGCCGACACCAGGTTCCAGTTGTCGTCGCAGACCGTGCCCCACTCCCCGTTCTTCAGCACCTCCACCCGTCCTTCCCCCGTGTTGGCTCCTCCTTTCAGCCTCACCAGGGGTTGCTGGAAGAGAAGGACACGGGAGTGGGCTCACCGCGCCTTGGGAATGGCACATCCGTCCTTCGCGGGGGTTATTGATGGAAATAAATATAAATAAAYAGTGATTTTTGGGCCCAAATTATAAATAATAATAAATAATAAATTAATAATTTTTGGGCCCCCAAACTGTCACAGAATCGCCTGAGACACCTTAAAACAGCYGTCACAGAATTCCAAAGGCTAAAAGTGCCGGATGAAAGGAGATTTTTACCTGCAAAGGCTTTGGTGAGCACGGAATTGTTTCTCACCTCTCACGTGTGGGCAGAGAATACAAAAACCACATCTTAGTTCTCTGCAGTGCTTGGGTTTAGGAGGCTTTTTCTGTCCTGGGCTGAATATGGGAAAAACCAGTTCTCAAATCCCTTGGGAGCCTTCCGGGAGGGTTGGGAATGGCCCTGATCCCGCCAGTGCCTGGCTCTCATCCCCTGGCTGCTTCCAAAGGGGTTTATTGGCTGTTCCCATCTCCAGGCCACGCTCCTGGGTTAATCCGGGAACAACACCGAGCTCAAACCACCGAAATCCCACCTRAGCCCTCAGTTCCGAGCAGTGAAATAAAGGATATTTCATCATTCCAGCCAGGAACACCCAGCTGAGTGGCAGCTCCACTTCCACTCGTTTCTGGGTTCGTATTATTTAATTATCATCTGTTAATCACCTCCTCCTCTCCCCAGTGCCAAGCAGGGAGCTCCCAACTCCCAGGAGCCGGGCTGAGGCGTTGGGAGCAAAGCTTTAGGCTTGGGAACACCGAAATTCCTGAACTTTTCCCGCTGGGAGCGCGCGCAGCTCCCCCAGGCCGGGGTCACACAAGGGACACCCAAAGCCTAAACAAAGGCTTAAGGAATTACTTGGCAGCGCGTGCGGCTCCGAGATTAGCCAGGATTTACAGGACCTTTCACCTCCCAGGCTCAAATCCTGCAGGCTCTCGTGCAGGGAAGAGCCTGGGATGCAGGCAGGGATCGCGTTATTCCCACCACAGCTCCGCTGGGAGGCGTTGGCACCCAGGAAGAGCCCAGAGACCGCCCTAAATCCACCCAGGTACAACCAAAACCCGCAGGAAAACCCCTCCCACGAGGAGCCTCTACCACATCCCCCTCCATCCGAAGGCTGCAGCTGGAAAATTTCCCTTGGAGCCTCCCTATCCCGCGTTTGCAGCTTGTTAAGCTGTTTTTTCCTAGCCCCTGACACCGGGAACGACCAACTCCAGGCTCGTTTTCCAAGCCTTTTGCGCCTCCCGGGATTTTGACGCCCCGCTCAGGTCTCGCCTGGCCACACTAAACCAACGCRGCATTCCCAGCCTTCCCGTGTTTTCCCAGTCTCCCCCCAGGGCATTTCCTCGCTGGAGGCTGCGGAGGTAGAGGAAATGCCAGCTGATTTCCAGGGGGAAGAACAAGCCAGGAGTATTCCAGGGGCTGTGGAGCAGCAAAGCCCGGGAGCAACCTGGGCACGGCTTCAACCGGCTGGGACGGAGCAGCTCCAACGGGAACGTGACCCGGGGATATTCTCACTCCTTGCTTTGCCAGCTGCCGTGGGAGCCGCTCTCCCACCCCTTGGAGGCGGGAGACGGAGGGAAAGACCGGGAATTTGTCAGGGTAGGAGCTTAGCTGGGTGTGCAGGGATATGGGAATACACAGAGGGAACRTTGTGGCTGCGGCACATTGTGGGAACTGGGAGTGAACACATTCCCAGGGGTTTCCTACTCAAACTGGCAGATGGATGGGATTTTGGGAAGGAATTCCTCCCTKWGAGGGTGGGGAGGGGCTGGGAGGGAATTCCCAGAAAAGCYGTGGCTGCCCCATCCCTGGAAGTGTCCCAGGCCAGGTTGGACGGGGCTTGGAGCAACCTGGGATAGGGGGAGGTGTCCCTGCCCATGGCAGGGGTGGGACTGGATGGGATTTAAGGTCCCTCCAACCCAAACCATGCCATGATCCCATTTTCCCATCCATCTGTGGGTGCTGCAGGAGCAGCCCTGGACACTGGGATTTTGCTGGGTAGGAAGGCCTGGAGTGACAGGACACAGGGAATGGCTTCCCACTGCCAGAGGGCAGGGATAGATGGGATATTGGGWAGGAATCCTTCCCTGTGAGGGTGGGGAAGGGCTGGGATGGAATTCCCACAGCAGCTGTGCCTGCCCCATTCCTGGAAATGTCCAAAGCCAGGTTGGACCAACCTGGGAGCGTGGAAGGAGTCCGTGCCCGTGGCAGGGCTGGGATTAAACGACCTTTAAGGTGTTTTCCAACCYGTTTTGGGATTGTGCTCCCTGCTCACCTCCTGCCTGAAGGCTTTCCGGAAGCCGCTGTGGCTGCTGGGGGCGAAGGCCCGGCCTGGGACGCAGCTGACCACGGCTGGCATCCCATTCTCACACGTCCTGTTCTTCCCGGGGCCCCCCGGGAGGTGGTTTCCCAGTTTGCAGCTGGAAATGTGAGCCTCGTTCCCGCTGCACTCCATGGAGTAAGCCCAGTAGTGCTGCTTCCTTCTGCTGGCAAACATCCTGAAAGGAATCGAAGGAAAGAAAAAAAGTTAGGAATTAATAAAAAAAATGCGCTGATGGAGCTGCATTTGGGAGGCAAAAAACCGCCCTGGAATGAAGTGGGGATTGGATGGGATTATTTGGAGGCTGATCCGTTCATCCACTGTGGCTGTAAAAGGGTCGCTTAAAATCATGGAATCGTTAAGGCTGGAAAAGACCTCCAAGATCATCAGGTCCAGCCACTTGAGAGGAAATAATTCCCATGCAAAAACTAAAAAAAAAAATCAGAGTAGGAACGAAGGGTGCAGCCACAGCAAATCCCACATTCCCAGGAGTGGGAATGTGTAGGAACAGGGGTCAGCTAATTCCAAATTCAGTGGGTTTATGCAGACAAGCTCCCAAAAAACCCTCTCGTTCTGCTGACCAGCAGCTATCAGCTGGGATTGGGAAACTTCCAAAGATCGGGGGGGAAAAAGAAAAAAGCCTCAGTGTTAACAACCATGAGCCTGAAAGCAATTTCCGAGAGCAGGAGCAATTCCCTCGCCGGCTTGTTCACGGCAGGAGCTTGGCAGCAGCTCCTGCTTCTCGCTCCCAAAGCGCCTGGAGCTGCTCCAGGCACTCCTGAGGAGGAAAGGGGCACGTGCGATAAACCGGGAGAGGAAGGAACGAGAGGCAGGAATCCGGCTCCATCCCCAGGGCGGCGAAATGGAAACGCGGGGCAGGGCAGCATCCAAAGGGAGTTAAAAACGCAGGGAAGGCTCCAGGGAGCCGACGCCCTGCCGCGATCTCCACGTGGCTCCGTGTGTGATCCCGGCGCTGCTCCCCGTTCCAGGAGCCTCTGCCACGCGGCGCTGGGATGCAGGGATTAGCTGGGATGAGTGGCACGGCGAGGAGGGGGGAGCTCGGGGAGACAAAGCCCCAGCTCTGGTTTGCTGCAGCACAGGGAGCTGGGAGCAGCTGGAAAAGGGCCAGGAGCCTCTCTGAGGGATTTTTTTGGGAGCTACACTGGGCAGGTCCAGGTTTTCCCAGCCGATCCCGGACTTGCAGGCTCACAGATGTTGGAGGGGATGATTTTTCACCCCTTTGCTCGCTGAGCTCTGCTGACCAGCTCAGCACTTCAGSCTCTCCTGGCTCTCAGCCACTGACTAATCCTTCCTGGAACCAGATTTCCCTGGACTGAGGTTAGGGCTGGATCCAGCCCGGCTGGAGAGAGACAGAGAGATGCAATTGCATCACATGATGCTGGAAAAGGATGGAGCAGGGCTCGGATCCATCCCAGGGAGCAGCAAGAGGCACCTTGATGGAAAACTGCCTGTCAGAAGCCACCTCTGTCCAAGCAGGGACACCCTGAATCCAGGGAAAAGGGACGGGAAAGAGGAATAGAGAGCTAAAATTTAAAAAAATAAACACAGACACGAAGAACCAGCAAGTTCCCAGCTGTGCTCRGGGTGGAAGGGAACATGCAGGAAACATTTTCACCCCTCACAGACAGGTCCAGAGAGCTCCACGAACTCCAGAGCAGACAAGAAACAGCCTCTCCCGGAGGAGCAGGGATGGGGATGCCTTAGAATAGCAAACAATGACCTCATCGTGGAAATTTCGTGAGGCATGAACATCTGGATGGCATTAACAGCCCTCGGGAGGCTGGGGAGAAACAAAACCCCACCTCGTGTCCCCAGACCGAATCTGTTTGTTAAAAAAAAAAAAAAAAAGAAGCAGAATTCCGATGATCTTCRCAGACAGAACCTCGGGATATTGCTGATGTTTGGATTTGAACACCAAAGGGCACGAGTGGAGTCAGCGGGAGCCCAGGGCGATGCTGGGTCGGAGGCGGGAATGAGCGTTCCTGCCGGGAGAGCTCGGCCAATTCCGGGTCAAGYCGGAATTCAAACCGTTCCCGGCGGTGAGGAGAGAGGCATCTTCATCCCGTCAAAGCTTTGAACAAARCCCAGGTGGAGCCCAAGGGCTGTGGGAAGAGGCGAGGGGTTGGTTAAGGAGCACTCAGGATATTCCACGGTTTTRTGACTTGGGGAGCRGGAARCAAATCACTGCACGCAAATCCCAGGGAAATTCACCCAAATCCCAGCGAGCAGAGGCTGCTGGGCTCCTTCTCAGGGCTGTGAGCAGAAGTTTCTACCCCTGGGAAATTCCTGAAGTTAGGAAGGTGCTGCCTTCAGCCCCGGGGAGGAGGGAGGGAAGCCAGGGCTGCCAAAGCCCTCGGATCSCGGCTTTTCCAGGGAAAACACAAACCAGGAGGGTTTCTACTACAAGAATTGAACTGCCCATGGCCTCTGACCAGGTTTATAGTGGGGTGAGCAGACTGGTTAAACTGGGAGGTGCAGTTTGGACTGACATTGGAGGGAATATCCTGGAGCTGCCGAGCTCCTCCAGCCATTTCTTTGTCAAGCCACAAAGGCTTCGAAAAGGCATCAGCTCCACCTCTCTGATCCCAAATTTCCCCTCTCTCCATCGGCAAAACRCATTAAATTCTCCTTCCCCAGCCAGAGCAGGAACCGGGAGGAGGAGTCAGAGCAGAGCCTGTATAAAAACCGCGCGGAGGAACGAACAAGGACAGGGAATCGACGTTAGATTTGTTCCATTTCCGAACATAAATCGCGCTGTCAGCTCCAGAGGCCGAGCTCCACTCGGGAATAAAAGCCTGGCAGAGGGACAACCATGAACTCAGTTGTTTTCTTTCAAGCAAGATCCATCTGCAAATCATTTCACCTCCCACCACCGAGCAGGGCTCAGCAGGCAGGGCTGGGATCAGGGGGGGAGCGGGATTGGGGGGATGTGGGAAGGGGCAGCCTCGGCCGGCGGAAACCTGATCCCAACCTTTCTCCCAGCTGCGGAGAGAGGGGGAGAAGGGGATTCACAAATTAAAGGGAGCAAGGCCCGAGGAATGGGGAGAAAGGACATTTTTGAGGCTCCGCGCTCGCGGGGAGAGGGGTTTTAGCTCCAGGATGAGATTTTCCCTCTCCAAATCCACGTGGGACACCCTGGCCCGGGTGAGGAGAGGTCACTGGTCACCATCCCAGTCCTTTTGTCCACGAA
>JACAXG010000115.1:1021663-1056414 GCA_018881555.1 Amblyornis subalaris
CCCAGAACCGGGAAGTTTCCCACCCCAGTAACACCAGTTGTCCATGAATCCAAGGCCATTCCCAGCCCAGAACTGGGAATTTTGCCACCCCAGTAACACCAGTTGTCCACGGTGCCTCCGCCCACAGCACCGAGGGAAAGGGCCCGAGACAGAATTCAGCTTTTAAGCTCTGCAACTGCCCAAGCTTTCCGAGCCTCTCCCATCCCATAAAACGCCATCCTGGTTTTTTCCAACCTGGGGTAAAATCCATCCTGTTTTCCGGAACGTTTGTGGGTGCTGGAGCCCAGCAAGGCCGAAAACCAGGGAAGTGAGGGAGGTCTGGGGCACTGAGGCTCTTCAGCAGCAGAGATCTCCCGGGCTGGGATTGGGAAGTGCTTCACATCCCTAATTCCAGCTCGAATCAATGGGATTTTCAGCAGTGCTGAACAACCTTCCCTCAGTTTTTCCATTTCCATGCGTCCAAGAGACAGGACAACCCCATAGCACCCTTTTATTTAAGGCAGATGGCTCCAGATGCTCCCGTTAATGCTTTTCTTGGAAAGGCCGCAACTGGAAGCAGGAAAAACCTACTTTGTCTGTCTGGAGGTGATTTATTCCCAGCTCCCGCGGGGGGTGGGAATCTCAGGGATGGGTTTGAGGGGAACGTGATGGAGGCAAACACTCCTCAAGCTGTTTCCAGGGTAAAATCCGAGCCTTCCTGGTAGCAATCCTTAATTCCCTGCCCGTCTCCCTGGGAATCCCGCAGACAGAACCCCGCCGGGTCCTTTATTCCGGATTTTCCCTGTGCTGCTGCGWGCCTTTCCGAGCCAAGGGCCTCTCCGACGGATCAGGATCTCGCTAATGAAAGGAACGAAACGTGGCCAGGCCGATCCGGGGGGAATGTTCAGAAATAGCAATTCCACAGGCCAGAAGGAGCAGGCAGGAAAACCGCAGCTCCTGCCTGGAGCATTCGGCTCCCCCCTGGAAGCAGGCGATGCTTTCCCGCTCCGCGGGTCACGGAGAAGGAAAGGAAGGAGACAGAATTTCATTTAAGCTGTTTTGCATCTGCCTTAGGGTGTTTTTCCTAGGGAAAAGTGTGGGAAGAGCCCGGTCTGGGATGAAGGCTGGTGACAAAAAGCAAACTGAAGCGATGACAACAAAAAAAGTCCGGAGCTCCTGGCTCCAAAGGGACAGGAAACGCAGCCTAAACCTTTCTGCTGGAAAGCTCTGGAAAACACAATGTTCTCCCTATAAATCACAATGTTCTCCCTATAAATCACSGCTTTCTTCCTTCGTTTTAAAGGAATTTGTAAATGTAGGGAGAAAAAGCAGCACTGAGATCACAGAGCATCCTTGTCCCAGCACCGTCTGGGATGCACAGGATCCCAGGAGGAGGAGCTTCGGGAAGAGCGGGATGGGGGGCAGGGTTCGATGGCCAAAGTCACCCAGCTGGAGGTGGCCGGCAGCAATTCCAGCCTGGAATCCTGAGSAATCCTAAAGGAGCTGAACTGGGGTTCGCAGCAGGGGGAGATTTGCAGGGAGATATTCCCGTGGGCACGGTCCCTCTGGGGGGATTTGGACATCCATGGGAGGCAGAGCTGGGGGATAAAGGTGTCCRGAGAGGTGTGGGAGCAGGGGCTGGGATGGAATTCCYGGAGAAGCTGTGGCTGCCCCATCCCTGGGAGTGCCCAAGGCCAGGCTGGAYRRGGCTTGGAGCARCCTGGGATAGCRGAAGSWGTCCCTGCCCATGGCAGGGGATGGCATTGGATGGGATTTAAGGCCCTTTCCAACCCAAACCATCCYRTGATTCCACGATTTCCTTGCAGCTGATGGATTCACCGGGGCAGTGGGAGCAGTTTGGTCACATCCCTGCCCTGCCCATCCCTGCCGGAGGAAATGTTCATCCTCGAGCTGGAATTAAAAATTAAAAAGATTCCTTGGGCCAGGAGTCCCATCTCCCATTCCAGGGCCTATCCAACCCGAGCTCTGCATCCCAAGGGTGAGGATCAAAGCCCTCCCCTGCCTGCCCCAGGAAACGCTGGACATCCCAAATATTTCCACAGACAGAAAACCCCATCCGGAGGGACAAAGCACTCGGAGCTTTTCCTCCCCCAACCCCTCCGGTACCTCCTCACAACTTCCACTTGGAACGAAGCCCCGAGCATTCCAAGGAAKTTCTGTGCCTCTCCCAATCCCTGCCCTTACTTGTAGACGTTGGTGTTGTACTTCCTCTCGCTCGGGAATCCGAACATCCCGCACACCACGCGGGAATTCTTGGCAGTCCAGTGCTTGTCGCAGATCTGCTTCCAGGTGCCCTCGTCCTTCACCTCCACGTAGCCCTCGGTGACGGGAATGCGCTTCCGGTAGGTGGCCAGGATGGCGCGGATCCGGATGTCCTCCACCTGGATGTTCATGTTCTGGGAGCGGGAAAAGAAACGGGAATGAGGCCGGATCGGGGGGCTTCCAGGTGGGGTCACGGGGCAGGGGGAAGGGACAAGGCAGGGAAGCAAAGGGGAGTGGCAGGGCAAGGGGGGATGGATTCAGACTTCCAGAGGGCAGGGATAGATGGGATATTTGGAGAAATTCCTCCCTAGGAGGGGCTGGGAGGGAATTCCCACAGAAGCTGTGGCTGCCTCATCCCTGGAAGTGTCCAAGGCCAGGTTGGAGCGACCTGGGATAGTGGAAGGTGTCCCTGCCCATGGCAGGGGGWGGAATGGGATGATTTTTTATCTCCCTTCCAACCCAAACTTTTCTGGGATGTAACGAAACAAACCTTTCCACCTCGTGTGAATCCACCCTCTGGAAGAAGATGCTTTTTTCCTCATTAAATAAAAACCAAACTCTAATTTATTTTATAAGCAGCCCCAGGGACAAATCCCCGTTATCCCTTCAATTCCAAGTGCTGATTCCAGCAGCACAGCGACCTCGATTCCGTCCCAGTTCCTGTGGGAATAAACCAAGCTCGGCTTTGTCGGGGCCGACCTTAATCACGGAATCATTCCGGGAGCTGGGAGCTGGGAGCCCTGGCAGGGAAGGGCTTTGGGGGTTTCGTCCAAAGCTGTGATTTCGTGTGGAATTTGGGATTCCAACGCGCTGACACCAGCGGTTCCCTGGCTCCTCCTCCGTGACCTGGGACAGCAAATGAGTCATGGAAGAGGAATGGATTTCACATGTGGAACCTGCATGAGGGCACAAACCAGGGCTCCAGGGGCAAATCCCGGCTGGAAAAGATCCATGAGGGCACAAACCAGGGCCCCAGGGGTAAATCCTGGCTGGAAAAGATCCATAAGGGCACAAACCAGGGCCCCAGGGGTAAATCCTGGCTGGAAAAGATCCATAAGGGCACAAACCAGAGCCCCAGGGGCAAATCCTGCCTGGAAAAGACCCATGAGGGCACAAATCAGGGCCCCAGGGGCAAATCCCAGCTGGAAAAGATCCATGAGGGCACAAACCAGAGCCCCAGGGGCAAATCCTGCCTGGAAAAGATCCAGGAGGGAACAAACCAGGGCCCCAGGGGCAAATCCTGGCTGGAAAAGATCCGCTGTGGCGAGCGGTTACAAAAGAGCTCCCGGAAAATGGGAAAATTCCCTTCCAGGAGCCCTTTCCTTGAGAAATCCATGCAAACCCACGTGGTCCTGCCCAGGGTTACATCACAACCGAGGAATCCGCGGATTCAGCCGCTCGGAAAAAGGAAATTGCCTGGAGCTGCAAAGGGCCACGAACCTCTGGACAGGGCTCCGGGGAGATCAGGGCAGGACCTGCCGGGTCCTGCAAATTCCACAGCTCATCCATTCTCCGGATGCTTCCCCAGAGCCCAGGGAAGGGGAGAGCGACCGCAAGGAAAGAGGCTGTGGGGTGGGAATGGGAATGGGGCAAGGAATGCGGTTGGCATCTCCTCCTGAGTTCTGCTCCTGTGCCCACTCCCCCTTGGACAATTTAAGGCTTCTCCCCTCCTTTTCCTTCTTTTTTCCGCCCTCCTTTTCCTTCTTTTTTCCCCCTCCTTTTCCTGCTTTTTTCCCCCTTCCTTTTCCTGCTTTTTTCCCCCTTCCTTTTCCTTCTTTTTCCCCCATTTTTTCTGTATTTTACTTGTCTACATTTACCACTCAATTTTGCCAATCCCTGATTCCTCCTTTCCCCCTTTCAGCCGCAGGAATTCCGACATCCCAGCGGGTTTCCTTCTTTTTCCCCCATTTTTTCTGTATTTTACTTGTCTACATTTACCACTCAATTTTGCCAATCCCTGATTCCTCCTTTCCCCCTTTCAGCCGCAGGAATTCCGACATCCCAGCGGGAGCATCCCTCGACCACCCCCTGGAAAAGGGGGATTTATCCCACCCTACTCCCGCAGGGTCCATGGGTTGGAAAGCTCTGGTAGCCCTCGAGAAGCAAAAATAACCCAAATTTGTTACTTCTGAGACAATTTCAGGCTCTGATGTAAGAGGGAATTTAAAACAATCTCCAGTGGAGCCTCAGGAATCCTTTGGCAGCACCAAATTCCTCCTGAATTTGGCAGCTTCTCCTCAAATCCCGCGGAGTTTTTGCCTACGTGCTGTCAGGAAGGTCTCGGAGCCTCAGGGCATTCCAGGCTTTCCCAGGCTGCTTTCCAAAACCTGCAGCTCGTTTTTCCCTGGTCCAGTGCATGGAATGTTTCCAGCTTCTCGCTCCGTGGAGAAATTGTGTTTGCTCAGGGCTCTCAGAGGGAACCTTGTCTCCCTGATTCCCTGATTTTCTTCCCCAGGAAACCAATCAAAGCCTTAAATCCACTTGGAAACAGCTCTGGGTGCTGAAGATCTAAAAGTGTTTTTAATAAAATCCTATTAAAAGGATTAACCCCAAGGCCAGGGAGCCAAAATCGTGCTGGAAAAGCACCTGAAAAAATGGGAATTGAGGAGGAAATTTGCACTGGCAGCTGAGGAAGYGGCAGAGGGAATTTTCCACCTGTGATTCTGGGATTTATCCGCCCTGTAGGAAGCCCCGAGCAGGTGGTTAGGTCAGGATCAGCCCTGCCGCACGTTAAAATCATGGAAATTGGATATTTTCCTTCTAGACCAGACCCCGGCAACGGCTAAACCCACACGAGGCTTTCACCCCACAGCCCTTTGCCTTTTCCTTGGATTTCGACAGGCTGGAGGCCACAGCCGGTCCTAGGGATGAGTTCACGGCCGGGAATGCTGCTCCCAGGATCGTCATTCCCGCATTGCAGCTCTCATCACTTAACATCCCTGTTCTCGCTGCTGGGACATCCCAGGGAATGTCATCCAGCTGGAAAACCTGGAAAACCCCCAAGGCAAACAGAGGATTCGAAGGACTTGATCTTGGAGGTCTTTTCCAACCCTAATGATCCTTGGGAGGGAGCAGTGATTCCCAGCATCCTCCTCCATGGAAATCAGGTGCAGAGAGGGCAAGCTCCAAACCCCACAGGGGCTGGGAATCCCATCCAGCATCCTGAGGATTCGACTCCAAGCTCCTCCTGAAGATCCCTCCCGCAGCAGGGAACACAGCCGAACCCCCAGCTTTAAAATATCCATGTTCTGATCAAGGATATTTGGAGTTTTCCTCTCCTGATCCAACAGATTTAGGTTTTTCCTCTTCTTCCCACTCCTCCAGCCAGGCAGGAGCTCTGTGCCACAAATCCCAAGACATGTGGATCCCTTGCTGGGATCAGGCAGAGGGAGGAATCAGCCTCCTGAGGCTGAGAAGGAGAGAGAAAAGTCACAATAACGCGAAGAAAACCCCAAACCTCTCGAAAAATGGGAAGCTTAGGAATGCTGGGAGGTACCTTGGGATTTGCCTGTTATTTTTGCAATTATTTCTGCAGCTTAGCAAATCCAAATAAGTTGTTCCATCTGTTTCCAGAAGAGCTCTGAGCACTCCAGGCCCCGAGATTCCCATATTTCCCACTCCAGGCCTCGATATTCCTGCATTTCCTGCTCCAGGCCCTGAGATTTCCACATTTCCTATTCCGGGCCTTGAGATTCCCGTGTTTCCTACTCTGGGCTTCAAGATTCCCGTGTTTCCCACTCTGGGCTTCAAGATTCCCATGTTTCCCACTCTGGGCCTCAAGATACCTGCATTTCCCACTCCGGGCCCCAAGATTCCCTTATTTCCCACTGCAGGCCCCAAGATTCCTGTGTTTCCCACTGCACGCCCCGAGATTCCTATGTTTCCCACTGCAGGCCTCGAGATTCCTGCGTTTCCCACTCCAGGCCTTGAGATTCCTGAATTTCCCACTCCAGGCCCTGAGATTTCCACATTTCCCATTCTGGGCCTTGAGATTCCCATGTTTCCCACTCCGGGCCTCAAGATTCCCTTATTTCCCACTCTGGGCCCCGAGATTCCTGTATTTCCCACTGCAGGCCCTGAGATTCCTGTATTTCCCACTGCAGGCCTCGAGATTCCCGCATTTCCCACACACTTCCAGGCCGGGCATTGGGACATTTCTTTCCCGCCCTGACTGAATTGTCCTTGGTTCTTTTCCAGAAGTGAAAAACAAGGTGCAAACGGAATTTCTTGCTCTTGGATCTGGGAAAACCTTTCCAGGGCCAACGTGACACCTCAGGCTCCGGACGAAGGCGTCGCATCCCAGTCCTCTCCCCCAGAGATGCTGACTCAGACACAAAAAGAATTCCTGCTCCAGCCTGGGATTCTCTTTAGTGATTCCAACTCTTTTGTCATCATTTTTTTTTTTGCCAAGGAGGATAAAAAAAAAATGAGCAAAGCAGCAAGAAATGAGGGATCATTCCGTTCCCTGGAGGGAATTCATCTCCTGATGGCTCTACCAGGCCACAGCGACTTTTCCATGATCCATCTCAAGAGCAAAACCAACCCCGATCCAGACCCCTTTTCCCTCCTGGAGCTGGGAATTATTGATGGAGCAACTCGAGGGTCTGAACAAAGAGGAAAACCTCAGGGAGGAATCCAGCGCGGCAGAGCTGGGGTTGGTGTTGGAAAATTAAGGAACAAAGGATCGGAATAAGCACGCTGAGGGTTCTCCAGRAGGAGGAGAGCCAAGAGCTTTTCCCAGTAATTCTTCGGAATGGGAATGGTTTCTTTTCACTCTTTTCACCGAGGCTGTTCAATAATGCAAATCCAGGCAGGAATAGTTTATCCAACACCGGCCTTGGAGCAGCTGGGCTGATGGTGAAAACAGACTCCACAGGAAAACCGGGAGCAAACAGCTCATAATGGATAAAGCAGGTCCTGAAATCCCCCTCTCCGGGCTCGGTGGACACGTGGAGAGCAATCCCACAACAAGGAAACTTCCCCAGGAGCAAGGGAGAGCTGGGGTTAAACCATGGCAGGATCCAGGGAGGGGAAAAAAGTGATGGAGAGGGACTTTGGATGAGGGATGGAAGGACAGGACGCAGGGAATGGTTTTAAATAGAAAGAGGAGAGGCTTGGGTGGGTTGTTGGGAAGGAATGAGGGTGGTGAGGGGCTGGGATGGAATTCTCAGAGAAGCTGTGGCTGCCACATCCCTGGAAGTGTCCTTTGGAGCAACCTGGGAGAACGGGAGGTGTCCCTGGATGGGCTCTAAGCTCCTTTCCCACCCGAACCATTCCAGGATTCCACGATCTCAGCTGCAGCTTCCAACACGAATTAGCACAAAAAACGAGGCAAAACCTCGTGAAACTCTTCCACKCTGAGCCCTGCTTCCCTCCATCCCAATCCCTTCCTCGCCAGGAGCCGCATCCAGGGCCCGCAGAGCTGCTCCTCTCCCGCCTGGACACAAAAGCCCTGGCAGAGGCTCCGAGCTCCGTTACAAAACCAGGAATTCTGAGCCTCGGCCATCGCAGCCCGCCCGGAGCCGGCCCGGAGCTTGTTTTTGATCCTCACAAAAGGATCCCTGGCTCGGAAAGTTTTCACAGGAGCCTCCAGCGCTTTTGTTTCCACCCTCTGAACCAAGCGCGTCCCCACGGCTCCGGATCCGACGGCACAATCTGACCCAATTTTCCCGATGTTTGCTTGCCACGTGTTTTGTCCTGGCAAAACGGGRCCCAGGATGCTTTGGGTCTTCTCCGTGCCCAAACCCAGCCGTTCCCTTTCTTTTTGAAGGGCCCTGAGGATGCTCGGGAATCAATCCAAGGAGCGGATCCTATTCCTAGAAATCCCAGAYGCTGCCCTGGTGCTGACTCACCCCGGAGCTGGGATTTCTCTCCTGTCCATTCTCATTTCTCTCCTAAAGAACCCCCAGGATTCACTCAAACTCCTCTTTCCATCCTTAAGCCTGACCTATCCCACTGCCCCTTCAATAAAATCTATTTATATCCCCCTTTTCCACTTCCAACAAAGCTCCAGGATTTCTTGGCTCCCAAACATCAGGAATCAAGGCTGAAACCTGGACAATAAATTAGKTTTTTTTCTTCAATCCAGAACACGACACAAAAATCTTTCCACGTGGGGCTTTGTTCATCCTCCTCTCCTTAAAAACCTTCACTTCCCCTAAAATCGCCGCCGCCGAAGGAAAACGACCCTTTCCCTCCGCATCCATGGGAATGGGCGGAATCTGTTTGGATTGRAACATCTGGAGCCGAGCCTCTGAGTCACCCCAAGGTCCCAGCTGCCGAATAAACACGGGAGAGGACGGCACGGGGAGCCGGGGGACGGCGCTCCCCTGGGAACGGGAGCCGGCTTGGAGCCGCCAGCGGAGTTTTGTTCCCGCTTGGAGCGGCACACAAGGGGGAGGGAGCGGAGCGCGAGCCGGGATTAGGGCCCGGCGGATCACAAAAGCCTGGCTGAGCTGGGAAAGGCTTCACTGGAGCCTCCCGATTGTCCGGGCAGAGCGAGGGGACAGCAGGGAGGGAGCCAAGCGGGAGCACTGGAGCCCTTGGAGAGGCTCAGCCTAGGGGAGGACACGGCTCTGTCCCGGGAGTGTCGGAATTGGAGGGGGTCCTGACGGGCAGAGCTTTCACATTCCCTATTTCCTCTCTCCTGAGCTGCTGGATCAGGCACTGAAAGCTGGGAAAATTTATTGCCRAGGCAAGACGAGGTCGGGATCGCGGAAAATCCGAATTAATTCAGTGAAATCTGTGGGAAAGACCTCCGAGATCATCACCAGTCACCACCTCGTCACCCATCCTTGGGGTGAGTTCAGTATTTGAACAGAAATGATCTTTAAAGGCCCTTCCAACCCAAACCTTTCCCTGATTCCATGATTCCCAGCACCCTGACGTGCCACGAACCGTCCCAAAGCAGCCACTGGGGTAAATCACCACGCTCGCTTCCAATTCCCAGCACTAAAACACGGTGGGTTACCCCGATCCCAGCTGGATTCACATTTCCCAGGAGTGGGGAGGAGCTGAAGACCCTCCCAGATGCACAAAGAGGCTGAATTTGTGCTGCGCTGGGGCTTGGGGTCGGGGAAGTGAACGTTTACAGCGAGRGGGGAAATCCAACCCCTGCTAAACAGACAAATAAAGTTAAATATTTATGTTYAATTAAACCTCTGTGACCGATCCCCACGGCGTGGACACAGATTCCGCTGATTTTCACGGCAAAAAGCCGGAAAAGAGGGAGATTGACCCTGCGACAAGGCACAAACCTTAAACCCCATCCCATCCCACCCCCTTCCACCATCCCAGGCTGCTCCAAACCCCATCCCACCCGGCCCCGGCCGCTTCCAGGGATGGCTGGACCCGCTCGGAACGCAGCACAAGCGGAGCCTTTGAGCCGCTGGGCTTTGAAGGGACATTTTTGTGCTTCCCGAGGAGCCGGAGGGGAAAGGAAGGCCAGGAATAGCAGCAGGGCCGGGTGTGCCGAGCCAGAGCCGTCTGGCCAGCGTCTGCCCAGAGCCCTGGGCTGGCCCCAGGTACCAGATCTGTTTGKGAGCCTCGAAAAGCTGCAGAAATTCGATATATTTAGAGCCCAGGCCTGTTTGAAGGCCTCGTGGGCGCAGGCGGAGGGAGGAGGCGGAGAGCAAATATTTTTTCCGGGGATGTTTTGGGGAGTGCACGGAATAAAATCCCTCTGGCGCGTCCATTTAAGAAATATATTCAGGTAGGAGGCGGTGGCTGTGGCCTTGGGATTGCTGGATAAGGCAGGAAAGCAGCTGCAGGTGGGTCTGGATAACACAGAGCGACTGCAGGCACTGCTGGAAAAGCAGGGATGGCGTTTCCCGCTCCCAGCTTTGGGAATACACACAAATCCTTCAGATTTCACAGCTCCTGACGCCCTGCGAGGGCTGCCCTGCCCTGCACCTCCAAGGAATCCTCCTCCAAACCAGTCCCCAGCTGAAAGCTGGACGGGAAAACAGCAAAAATGATGGAAGTGGAACAAGGGAATGGTGGATTTCATCCCTGAACCTGATGCTGTCGGGATTAACCCCTTCCTGCCTGTCTCCCACCTCCTTATCACCCACCCTCCCCCACAACACTTCCCTGTGCCTCTTACAGGAGCAGAGGTCGAGCGCTGCCCCTTCCCAACAGGAAAAGGGATGGAAAAAAGCTCAGGGATGGGAAGAGAGATGTGACACAACCCTCAACACCAYGAGCTGTGACGGGAAGAGATCTGCCTGAGCACATCCGCATGGAAGCCGAGGGATTTATGGCCGTGGAAAATTTCATCCTATACCACTTATCCACAGCTTTTCCGAGCCGGGAAGTGGAGCCGTGCGGGGTGTCCAGTGGAAACAAACTCTGCTCCGGGGCCCTGGAGTTGCTTCCCAGGGAACGGGGAGCTCCTGGTCCGGCAGATTTGAGGCAGCAAGGCCAGGTTGGAGCAAAAGGTCACCTGGCAGGGCCCCCCCACGGTCTGGTTCTCCACCCACTGGTTTTCCACGTGAAATCTTCCCAGCGCTTGGGAATTTGGACTGGAGGGGCTTTGAGGTTTTCTAAAGGATGGCGAAAAGCTGCGGGAATTGGGATTGTTTGGCCCGGAGAAGCCTTGGGGTGACCCCACTGTGGCCTTGYGGTGCCTGAAGGAGCTGCAAGAAACAGGGAGAGGGACTTGGGATAAGGGATGGAGGGACAGGATAAGGGGGAATGGCTTCAAAGCGACAGAGGGCAGGGTTAGATGGGATTTTGGGAAGGAATTCCTCCCTGGGAGGGTGGGGAGGGGCTGGGGTGGAATTCCCAGAGAAGCTGYGGCTGCCCCATCCCTGGAAGTGCCCAAGGCCACCCTCAAGGAGAAGCAGCTTTTCCCAATATCCAGTTAAACCTCCCATGTGCAGCTCCATCCATTCCCTCGGGTGACACACCAAGATCAGCCCTCACTCCTGGGAATCCTGGCTGCGAACCCAGCGCACAGCCGGATCCGTTTGGGAATCATCACCACCAGCGTGGGAATGCGAGCTGGGAGGGTGGGATTCAATCCCTAAGCCCCGTGCTGCATCTCCCACAAAACCAGGCCCGTTTTGAGGAAAGCCTGGTCTGAACAGAGGCTGAAGCCCCGAGYGAAACCTCTTCCAGTGGGAATCCCAGTGGGATTGCACTGGGTTTGCTCYGTCGGTGCCAAGGCTGAACCAGGATGGAAAATCCTGGTGGAGATTCCTGACCACAGCATTGCTCAGAGGAAATTCCAGCCCCCTCACCCCTCATTCCAAAGAGGAAACATCACCGGGACAAGTGATGGAGCCCAGGAGCTCCCAGAAGGATGATGCTTCCCCCGGTGAATGCCAGGAATGAGGTGCAGAATTCCCAGGCGTGTCGGAAAGGGCAAAGATTCCCAGACTTGCCTTCCCGGGAGSTTTCTGACCCCTCCAGGTCACCCTGCTCCTCATCCCTGGCTCCGGCAGTGTCCCGCTGGGGGCTCAGGAGATGAAGGAAAGGTCAAGAGAAGGAAAACTGAGGGAGGGGGGAAGGAGCTGAAGCATTTGACAGCCACTTGTGACTGGAAGGAGCTTCCCCGATGGCATCCCAAACATTCCCACTCCTCACCTTTGGCCTCGATCCCGCTGCAAGGAAAGCGGCGGGGAAGGAGCCCCTCAGCTCCAGGGATTTTATAGGGAGAGAGGGAAAACCAGCCGGGGTTTGCAGCAAGAAGCAACGGGGTGGTGGGGAGTTGTCCRTGAAATTCAGGGAGAAACAGAATCCTGGAATGGTTTGGGTTGGAATGGTTTAAAATCATCCAGTGCCACCCCCTGCCAYGGGMAGGGACACCTTCCGCTATCCCAGGGTGCTCCAGCCTGGCCTTGGACACTTCCAGGGATGGGGCAGCCACAGCTTTTCCTCTGGGAATTCCACCCCAGCCTCTCCCCACCCTCACAGGGAAGACTTTTTTTCTCCCAGTATTGAATTTTCCCTGCTCCCTGTCAGCGGGAGACAGGCAGGGGACAAGTGGGGGTGGCAGCAGCCCCTGCCCAGGGAATGCTGCACTTCCAGCACCACTCAGAGCAGATGCCTAAAAACAAACCCACTCCTCCCTTTCCCATCCCTTCCTCCCGAGTGATCCCGCTGGTGGATCCAGGCTCCCGCTCCGTGAATCTCTCCGGTCCCATGAGTCATTTGAAGTTTAAGCGCCCCCGGAGCAGCAGCCGAGCTCATTCCCCAATCCCCCGGCCTCGGTCCCAAATTACCCGACGCGTTCCACTCATCCAGTGCTGAGCTCATGGAAAAGCTCAGCCCTCCCGAGCTTCCATGATTAATTCCTGGAGCAGCTGGGAGTGAGGTGACCTCAGTCTAGACTGAGGCAGCTTTTCTTGCAGGGCTGTGTTTGCAGGACTCGCCGTGGCTTTGGGGGAGCCGCGGCTGCCAAAGCCATTCCTGCTGTTCCATGAGCATTCCCTGGGCAACAACGGAGMCATTGACGGGGCGGCTCGGGATGAGCCCTCCTTTCCCTCCTCAGCCGGGGGAAGCCAGGTCAGGGCGAGGCGAGGGAATTTAATCCCTCGTATCCTGTACCTGCAGCCCTTCCCTGGAATGCTGAGCGCTGCCTGCTCGTCCATCCCAGATCACGGACAAACCCGAGGATCCGTCCCTGGAAACCACGCTGTGATGTGCAGCACGTCCTGGATATTCCCTGGGAGCTCTGGAAAATGGTTTGGGGGGGGGGGCTCTTTCCATAAATTTTGGCCAAGGGCAGGCAGGGCATTGGAACAGTGAAAAATCCAAAATGAGGGAGGTGTTGTCTGAGGCGCCACAAAATTCCCAGCCTGAGGAGCTGAAGGAAAAAAGGCCACTTTTCCACTTTTTTTTTTCCCTCTGGAGAGCTCAGCCCAGCATTCCCTCATTCCTTTACCCTGCAGGAATCACTCTGGGACGTGACTCAAGGCCTTTGGTTCTGTCATTTCCCCCAAATCCCCCCCTGAGCCTCCCAGTGTGACCCAGTGACAACCCCGAACCCTCCCCACAGCCAGCGGCCCACGACTTCCCTTGATCCCTTCCAGCCCTGATTCCACATTCCCACAAATATTTCCATACTGTTATCACGGCTTCTTCGTCATTGCTTAACCAAACTCTGCAAAAATCTGTTTTTATCTTCCCTAAAACCCCACCCCTGGCTGTAGGAACTGCTCGGCCCCAAATCCAACCCTTCCTGCTGCCCTTGTTATCCCAAAAAGCTCCAAACCAATCCCAGTACCAAAAAGGGAGGGAAAACTCAGCACTTTTTGTCCTGTGAACCAACGAAGTCGCTCAGGTGAAGCTCTGTGAGCACAGCACAGTTTGTCTCCCTCAATTCATCCTTTGAAATACTAAAAAAAAATATTTTCGATTCTGAAAATTGCTTGTGGAACTGCAATAATCTATCCTAAATAAAATAAAACAAATCCCAAACCATTCCAAATCCTCATCATTTACCTGACATCCTGAAATTCCAACCTGAATTTCACCTCTCCAGCCAAGCTGAGAGCTCGTTTCGACCCCAGAGACGGCACGAAAACGCCGTAAATTTATCATATATATAAACCACGGCCATCCCTGTTCCCGGAAAAACTCCGGATCGGGGATTTCATCCCTTTTACCTCGATCTGATTGATGAGAGAGTTGTCAAACTTGAAGCCAGGGATCCTCTTCTCGCTGCACACCACGCCCACGTCCTCCGTGTGCTTGCAGTCGGTGACGCCCCAGCCGTTGGAGCCGCAGGCGGCCAGGCTGCTCTCCTTGCCCGTGCAGTGGACGTTATCCAGCCAGATTTTCCCTGGAAAAGGGGAGGAAGCGACGCTGAGATTCCCAGAGGATAAAGGCGGGAAGCGAGGAGAGGCGCGAGGGTGTCGCTCGCGGGGGTTGGTGTGAAATAAAGGTGAATAAAGCAGATAAAAAACAGGACTTTGGGTATTTATGGACTGGGAAAAGATCTGTCCTATGGATTTCCCTTTCCTTTATCCATGTGGGAATTAAAAACCAACCTCAGCCTGTGCTGCTCCAGGGATAAGTGATGAAAACTCTGATTAAAATCACTCTGTGTCACCAGGTCCCCCCAATTTCACTCATTAGGCCCTGCCCTAATCACCCTCCCCCAGTGATCCCCATTCCTCATGGATCAAATCCTCATTAAATCCCTTGGGAGAGCAGCTCCRARATTCCTTAAACACTTTAACTTCTTMAAACYAWGATTTTTACAGCTCTTTCASAAACYTCTGTCWGTTGGAAGCTGCCATGGTTTGGGTGCTCATGGAAAATGAGATGGAGCTCCAGCTTCCAGCCTGTAATTCCCAGTTTCCCTCCAGCAAAAAGTGTGTGTGTGCTCATGCATATATATTATACATGTATAAAATTATAACTATATATTATATATTTAAATATTAAATAGATTATCTATTAAAATTTTAAAATAGTAAAAAAATATATTTATTTATTCATATATATTTATTGAAATATTAAATAAACATATTTATTTAAAATATTAAATAGACATATTTATTTAAGATATTCAATAAATATATTAAAAAGCCCGACCCTTGGAGCCGCCGGGATATTCTGCAGGAATTTATTCCCTTTGGCTGTCCCAGCTTTATTCCAGAAGCCCCAGACGGATCTGCCGGAGCTGCTCCCTAAAAACCGGAGCGGGAAGAGCCCCCCCGACCCCCTGGATCCACCATTTGACGCCTGGGGATTTCCCTGGCGCTCAGGGAATTCTCCCTCCCTTTAACCCACGTGGCCGAACGGGTTTGTTTTCCAATGTCACGGCCTCGTCCTCGCTTGGAATCCTCCTACTCCTCCTCCAGAGCCAAAATCCACAAGTTTGGGAGCGCATTCCAGGTTTTATGTTTCAGCCGGACCCCGGTCGCCCTTTTACAGGCACTTTTATAGGTGTGAGCACTCTCAAAAGTGCTAAAAAACGGCTCAGGCAGCACGCTCGGCCCTCCTGCCCTGGAAATTCATCCCCGTGGGATCCACCCGGCTCCAGGGATGGCGGGAAAAACCCGACATTCCGTCTCAAATCCCAATAAATCCGTTGGGTTCTCCGCTATGGCGGAGATGTCTCGTTGTTCCCGAGTTATTTCAGAGCTCTTCCCTCTCAAACGTGGTGGTTTTAGGGATTCGCTCCTGTCACGTGCAAATATTCCCCTTTCCAAGGGTTTGGCTGGCACGTGTTTGGGATTCAGGTGGGATTTTCCACAAATCCACAAGTTCAAAGGGTGAGAAAGGACAAGGAGCTGTAGGCCCAGGACAAGGGGGTTGGCCTTAAGAGGAAAGARGGGAAATTTAGATTGGATATTAGGGAGAAATTCTTCCCTGTGAGGGTGGGGAGGGGATGAAATGGATTTTCCCAGAGAAGCTGTGGCTGCCCCATCCCTGGAAGTGCCCAAGGCCAGCTTGGAGCAACCTGGGATAGTGGAAAGTGTCCCTGGGATAGTGGAAAGTGTCCYTGCCTATGGCAGGGGTGGCACTGGATGATTTTAATCTCCCATCCAACCCCAACCATTCCATGACTCCATTAGATACAATTTGGGATGGGGATGAACGGCCTCTCCCCACCAGGAACACCCTGAGAGCACCCAAARTTATTAATCCCATATAATCTTATATAGGATACAAAGTGTGCAGACCGCTTTGGGGTTTCAGACCAGAACACGATGCAGGTTTTTCTGGAGCAGCTTCCARGGAAAGGAAAGACCTGGATAACACCACCCAGGCTGTGTCTGGAGCCTGAGCAGCCCAGCGGGATCAGGGAACAGCGGGAATGAGGGTTTGGAAGCTCTGTTTGATTCACTGCGAGGCAGTGGGGGCATAAATAGGGACAGGAACCGTTTATACATCACATTTAGGGTGCAGCTTCCCTTTTGCTCCCACCTTTATCCACAATCCCCGTGGATGCTCCCAAAATCTCCTGCCAGAGCTCCCACTCCATCACTGCTCCTACAGCTCTTCCCCTCCTCATTCCTTCGTTTGTTTCAGTCTGARCAAGCAAAAACTTATTATTGAACAAGTGTTCCATCCACTGGGTTTAAGGAGGCCCTGCTTTGCCTGGGAGCTGTTTCAGGAACATTCCATAGAATCACGGAATATCCTGAGCGGGAAGGACCYACAGGGATCGTTGATCCGACCCCYGGCCCTGCACAGACACCCCCAAATCCYACCCTRTGCATCCCTGGGARCGTTGTCCTAATGCTCCCGGAGCTCTCGCAGCCKTGGGAATGTGCCCATTCCCTGCGGAACGTTCAGTGCCCACCACCCTCCRGGGGAAGAACCTTTCCCTAAAATCCCGCCTAAACCCCCCTGGCACAGCTCCAGCCATTCCCCGGGTCCAAGACATCCTTTGGGAGCAGCAGATCCCGATGAGTCYCCCCTTCCCCATCCCCGCACCCACCCTTCGGCCGCTTCCCAGCGCTTCCCACCTTTTCCATCTCTCTAGCGAGAAACACCCCAACACCTCCCAGTAAACCCACCCCTCCCGCGTTCCCAGCACCCAGAACCTCCAAGAATTCCCTCACCTTCTCCTTTTCCGTACTTGGCGCTGGGCAGCCAGGACACGGCCTCCACGTATCCCAGCTCCCGGCACGCCACGTGCGCCGCGTGCACGGAGAAGTCGTCGTCGCACACGGTGCCCCACTCGCCGCCGTAGAACACCTCCAGCCTGCCCTCGTTGTGCTTCCTCTTCTGCCCGGCCAGCCTCAGCTGGATTTTGGGAACGTCGGAAGCCCTCGGAGAGGGTTGGATGGCCGGCGGGGCCGGCTCGGGGTAGCCGGGAGGGTACGGCCAGTGCTCGTACTGGGCGCGGCTCAGGGAGGCGACGAGGAGCAGCGCCAGGAGGCGGCGGGAAGAGGGGAAAGCCAGGGATGTTCCCATTTTCGGTGCAGGTGCGGGGAGGGGTCCTGGGGGTGTCCTGGAAGGGAATCGCAGTTTGGTTAAGGCATGTAAATTTGGGAATGGAGCTGAGGGAGGAATTTGGTCCGACGCTGCTGTAAAACCCTAAGGGATTTCTTTCCGGTGGGGTGGAAAAACAAACTGGAAAAACAAAAGGTTTATAAGTTTAGGTCAAATAATGTCAGGCAAAAAATTCCGTTTTCCCAAGGTCAAATTCTACAGGTTGCAAAACTGATTTTCCCGTTTCTCCRCAAAATTGATTTTCCCGTTTCTCCGCAAGATTGATTTTCCCGTTTCTCCGCAAAATTGATTTTCCCGTTTCTCCGCAAATCCAACAGTTGGGCGGCTCCAGCAGGAAAACTTCCTTCAAATCCCACCAGGACAGAATTGAACCATTTTTCTCCCACGGTTCCTTCGACAGAGAAGCCAAACCCAGTGGAAAACCGGGAAGGTGAGGAAATATAACCTGGGAAGCAGTGAGGGATTTATCCCAAAGTCTGGTTTCCCAAAGTGCTAAAAGATTTATTTCTGTCCCTGCACGTCTGGTTCCATCTGTAGGAAATCGGCAGGTCGCTGGACACTCGGCAGAAGTCCTGGATAACCCTGGAATAGCGGAGAATGTCTCCGGTTTTTGGTTGTTAAAGTTGGATAAATAGGGATTTATGGCCATCCAAGTGCTCCATCCTTAAACAAGCACAGACATCCGAGGTAGGAACGGGCAACTCCTGACTCACCAGAGGAATTCCACCCAGATCCTGTGCGGAGCTGAAATTCCTCATTTCCCTGTCTGCTTCCCACTCATTCCTCCCCAGCCCCATCCAGGCACATGGAGTGGTCAGGCAGGACACGTGGGGGGTGAGGGTTCCATAGTTTCCGAGTGAAGCAATGCCAGAGCACAGTGGGAAAAACCTCCCCGGACCTTTAAAGCTCCGTTATTTCCTGGCAGCCGCCGGAGGGGAGGGAAAAGGGGGAACCACTTGGCTCCAAAGCCAGATGTCTAGAAACTTAAAATTTGCCGGAATTTCAGCTGGATCTGAGCTGTCCCTAAAAAAAAAAAATGACCAGGAAAAAATCACATCCTCATAGAAAACCACAGCAAAATCCACGAACAGCCTTTAAAGCTGCTGGAGGAGGACACGGATCAGAATTCCCAGAATTCCAGAGGCGTCCATCCAAACCCCAGCTCCAACGCTGACCACAGCCAGGGGRGTCACTCCCGGGGCCGTGCCTCAGTTTCCCCGTGGGTTAAACGGGGCTGGTGCTCGGGAGCTTCCCGCTGGAATGCTCCGAGAGCCGGGAATGGAAGGCGTTTGCCTAAGGAAGAGAGAAACGGAACGGGASCACGTGGATCCAAACCCGGCGTCGGAGGAGGAACGGGAAAAGCCAGGGGAGGTTTTACAACAGGTCCAATAAATCGGGATGGGGGGGATGTGATGGAAAGAAAATCTTGGAAAACAAACGTGGGGTTTCACGGAGCCAAGTTTTTTGTGGGTCGGGAGGTGAAGCTGAGAGGGAGAGGAATAAAATCAGGCCCTGCCCCAGCTCRGAGAAGGTATTTCCCAAAGGAAATGCGGCCGGAGGGCAGGATCCGAGCGTCCTGGGCAATACCAGGATCCAGGCACTCCCGTCCCTGCACTGGCACCAGTCCMACATCCCTGACTCCCACCCCAGCAGCACCGGGCTCGAAGCAAACCCTTCCCGAGGTTTGTCACGGGATACAAGGTGGGATTTTAGCCCGGGGGACAAACACGGGGGCAGAGATCGTCATGGACGGACCAAAAAATTCCAGCAATCCCCTTGGATCAGGGCAGGGAAGGAGAGATGTGAGTTAGGAGTGAAGGGGAGGTGTTTCACCTCCAGCCCAGCCGAGCCTCGAGCCTCCTGCTCTGAAGAAAAAAATSTGATTTTCAGTTTTCATCTGCTCGGATCTGCTCCGTGTCCAAAAAATCTGCTCGGATCTGCTCCRTGTCCAAAAAATCTGCTTGGATCTCCTCCATTTCCAGGGGCTCCTGTGCCTTTTAAACCCTCAGCGAACGCTCCTCGAAAACCGAGTGGGGCTGCCTAAAAATTCGGATGAGGAGGCTCATCCGGCCCAAATCTCCCGGCTGGGTTTTTCAAGGATCGTTAAAGCTTTCCCAGAACGCAGAGCTCTGTGGATAAATATTTGGGTTTATGTTTCTGGGATCTTCTGGAGCGTCTGGAGGCAGACAAGGGATATTTGGGAAGGGAAAGGGCGGATCAGTGGTGAGCGACCTCCCGGTCGAAGCCTCCAGCTCCCGGAGATCGGGCAGCACTTCGGGATCATCGGCAGATTGTGCCAAATTCCCCTCTGGATCAGAGTTTTGTTTCATTCCCGAGCCTCCAGAAAGCTCAAATCCCGACATTTCCCGGGAGAAAAGGATCAACCAACAGCCCGGACCCAGCAGGTTTCCCCCAGCCCCGTGCCAAGGCAAGCAGGGAACGSTGTCAGGGGGGATCCCTCGGGAATCAAGGAGCAACTCCAAGCTGTGAACTCCGCTTCCCAGGCCTTTTCCCTGTCCGGATCCGAGCTCTCCGGCCGTTCGAGCGAGGGACTGGAGCCAAGAGACACAACAATTTGGGGAAACCATCCGGARCGGGGCTGTGGATGCTTCCCGGGGCTCCCGGAGGTGTTAATGAACCCGAGCAGACGGAGCAGCGCCAGATGCCAGAGCCATTCCAAAAATCCCGGCGCTGGGAGGCGGCGGGAGCAGCGGGAAGGGAGGGGAAGGTCAGGGCAGATTTCCAGGTTGCTTTAATTGATACCAAGATTAGCCTGGGAGACACTAATTGGGATCAGAGCGGATCCAGGAGGGATTTTTCCCTCTTGGCAAAGCTGAGCCAGACTGCCCAAAGAGGGTTTGCTTTTGTTCCCTAAAAACTTCAGGATTTTGGGATCATCGGATATCCAAAGCTGGAAGGGACCCACAAAGGATCATCGAGTCCAACCCCYGGTCCTAAATAGGGAAAAAAGAAAACTCACAGAGCTGAGGAAATCCTGGGGAGGAAGGATGAGGCTCCCTGCTCCACAGAGGGAATTCTCACCGGCAAACGGGAATTTTAACAAGGATGTCTGAACATTCCCAACCTTTCCCTAGGGAAAATGACTCARGGCGCTCAGGTCACCGTGTCCCATCTTTGCTGTGGGGTCAGGAGGGGCTCCTCGAGGGGAAGGCGCTGGAAAACCGTCCAGAAATCCCATTGCACCCGCGGAAGTGAATCCCGTGGGAATTCTGCGCGAGASCGGGACAGCGGCCGTGCGTTCCCTCCGATCCCAAAGAGCTCCCAGCTCAAACAGCAGGAGACAAAGCTTCCATCCCCCAGGAATAAACCCTCCCATCCCACAGCCCCTGCTCATCCAGTTTCCGAGAGAAACTGCTCRGACTAAGCCGGGAAAAGCGGAATCCAGAGGGATTTGTCCACAGCGTTTTGGGATTTCCACAAGAAACGGYGGCCCAGGGACAATGGGAGCTTCAGGAGCTCAGCAGCATCCAGGGAAAGCTCCCAAGGCTTCAGCATGGGAATGGGGGCTCAGCTTTCTCTCTGTCAGGATTGGACAGGAGGGAAAACAGGGAATTCGGCGTGGGAGAGGCTTGGGCAGCTCCYGGCAGAGCACAGCTTGTGGCTGCCCCATCCCTGGGAGTGCCCCAGGCCRGGCTGGACGGGGCTTGGAGCAACCTGGGATAGCGGAAGGTGTCCCTGCCCATGGCAGGGGCTGGAATGGGATGGGCTCTAAGGTCCCTTCCCACCCAARCCATTCCATGGCTCTGATCCRCCCCATCCAGGCCACTCCTCCCTGGGATTCGAGASCAGGACTGGATCAGAGTTGCACATGAATTTTCACTCCACAGCACAACAGCCACACCAATCCTGGGTTTATTCTTTCCTGCCTCCTCCTGGAATCTCCCTCCCCAGCTCCAAGACATTTTAGGGCCCCAATATCCAAGGAAAACTGGATGGCAGCAGGGATGGTTCAGGCACAGGCTCACCCGGAGCACTCCGAGGGCACGGACAGCACCAGGCAGGAGCCAACTGCACTCAACACTTGTGGGGGCATCCTAAAAGCCACAATCAGCCAATTTAACGTGGAAAATATTCCAGCAAAACCACGGCTCTGCTGCTGGGAGCAACGTTTGGACGCGTTTTTTCCACCGAGTCTCAGGGCTGAAATCCCTGAGGATAAATCCAGGCTGAAATTCGCAGGAGGTTCGGGCTGGGATGGATTTTCCCTTTCTCTCGGGCTCGTCCCTCCCCTCATCCCCTCCAAGAACCTCATTAATGAYGGAATTTTGGTCTCTCCATTTGTAGGAATTCAGGAGAGAACGTTCAAAACCCGTGGAGCGGAGGCAGTGGAGAAGCCAGGAAGTTCTCCAGCTCTCCCGGCCCTCCAGGCCCTATTCCAGGCTGTGGGATGATATCCATGCCCGCAGGAATGGGCAATTGGAGGCTTCCAGGCYGATGGCTGCTGCCTCAGCCCTTTCCAGGATCCCAGTCTTGGGTCTTGAAGGGAGCACAGGCACAGGATGATGAGGAAACAACATGGAATCATCTCAGAATCATGGAATTTGGGTTGGAAGGGATTTAAAGCCCATCCAGTGCCACCTCCTGCCRYGGGCAGGGACACCTTCCACCATCCCAGGGTGCTCCAAGCTGGCCTTGGACACTTCCAGGGATGGGGCAGCCACAGCTTCWCTGGGAATTCCATCCCAGCCCTTCCCCAATATCCCATAGAAACATCCCCTCTGGCAGTGGGAAGCCATTSCCCCTTGTCCTGTCCCTCTCTGCCCCTATAAAAATCCCTTTCCCTCCTTTTCCCGGACCTCCAGAAGCTCCCAATCCTGAGCTTTTCCTGCTTCGGAGACCTCCCCRGGTGTAACAGAGCCCACTCAGCTCCAAACCCCGGCCAAAAATTCCCCTTTTTAATTCCATCCCACCCCCCAACCAAGGGATGAGCTCATCCAAACCCCAGAACGCCCACATTCCCTGCTCCCATCCTCACCAGGACAACGAAAGGCGAGTCTGGAGCGCTGGATGGGATCCCTTTGTGCCCTCGGAGGATCCAGCAACGCTCCACATCCCTCGGGAGCACRGGACAATTATCCCTGATTGTCCCTGGCACGCCTGGCTCGGGGCCGGGAGCACCGGACCGTGGGCGTTCAGCCCACTCGGAGCGGGAATSCTGCATTCCCGCGTTCCCAAATCCACGCTCCGGCGCCCCAGGTGCATTCCTCGGGACGGGAACGGGATTTCCCAGCGCCTCGGGGGGAGTTCTCCGCCGGATCCCTCTCCCGGTGATATTAAAGGGAATAAAAACCCCTGCCACTCGCTGGGATAAGGTTTTGGATCCCTTCTCCCATCCCATGGATTTAATTCCAAGGATGAAATCCCCACGGATTAAAATCCCGGGACCCTCCTCGTTCACATTCCTAAAAAAAAAAACTGAGCCACGAAGGTCCCAGGCAGGACCAGAGGCAGCAAATCCCAAGCTCCAGCAGAGATCCAGGAGCCGGAGGAAGGCCAGAGCGGAGCTCTCCCGGTGGATAAGGAGCTCTGGAAAAGAGCAGGGAGTCGTGGAATTGTTAAATTTGGAAAAGACCTCGGAGATTATCAAGTCCAACCGCCCCGGCCCCACATCCAGGTGGTTTTTGGGCTTCCMGGGATGGTGATTCCACCTCAGCCCATTCCAGGGTATTCTTGGAATGTTTGCCAGCTGGTGAGGAGAACCTACAGCAGGCAGAGAGCAGAGAGAGGGATTTACAGCCCCGGATTGGAGAAATCCGTGTGGAAATTGCTTCCTCGAGGCCCTTTGCATCATTGTTGGATCAGAGCTGAGAATCCTGGGATGGTTTGGGTGGGAAAGGACCTTAAATTCATCCCATTCCAGCCTCTGCCATGGGCAGGGACACCTTCCCCTATCCCAGGTTGCTCCAAGCCTCGTCCAACCCGGCCTTGGGCACTTCCAGGGATGGGGCAGCCACAGCTCCTCCGGGAATTCCATCCCACCCCTCCCCACCCTCACAGGGAGGAATTCCTTCCTGAATTTCCCCTCTTTCCGTGTGAACCCATCCCGCCTTTTCCCACCGCTGCAGTTCCCGGTGAACTGGGAATTTCTGGTTCCTACTTCCAGGTCTTCGGAGCCACCAGCTGGGGCTGGCCAGGAGCCTGGGAGGTGTCAGAATTCACATCCCAATTCCTCCTCCTCCTCCCGCACCGGGCAAAGGGAAGAGAGCAGGAAAACCAGGAACTTCCAGGCGAAGCAGAGCTGGATTTCAGCTGTGCCACGGAAAAAAGATGCTCCACGTGTCCATCCCATCCCGGGAGAGCTCTTTTTCCCTCCTAAGATGCACCAAGAGGCTAAAACTGAGAGGAAAAGGGAATCACTTCAGTTTGGAGCTCCGGGAAGAGGCCACAGCCTGGATYTGGGAGCTGTTCAGCTGAGCCCCTTCGGGAGAGGCGCTGGCCATGGATGTGGGTGTTGTTCCCTGCAAAAATTCCCACGTTCCTGCGAATTTTAGGGCATTTATCCCTATAAACATCTTATAAATATAAATTATATATATATATATAAATATATCCCTATAAATATATCCCTATAAACACCTCCTTATAAATATCTCCTCGGAGAGATGAGAAACAACTTCCCTACCACACTCCCGAATTTCCAAACCGGGATTTTTCCTCTATAAAAAAGGAAAAAGAATTAATCCCGGAGAGGGATTTTTGCGTGTGCTGAAGAACCAGAGCTCAGCCCAGGCTGCTCTGGTTCCATCCCAAATTCCCGTGCTGCAGTTTTCCAGGTGGATCCGAGCACCTTCCAAGGATGGGATATCATTCCTCACCCCCTGGGCGATGCTGCCTTAATTAATGCTCCCTAATCCACCCGCGGGACAGATCGACTCCAAACCGGCTCGTTGTTATTCCTGTGGATTATCCCTTGGAATAACAAACTTCCATCAGCGTGGCCGTGGGGTAGGAGCGGTACTTTTCCTCCTCCTCGGGGGTTTTTGCCGATGGACGCGGGAAATATGGGATAAAATGTGCCGGAAAAGGGCTCTGGCTCTGGGGAATCCTCCCGGCGCCTGGAACTGGGAAAATGGGAATCGCCCTGGTCCTGAACTGCACCGGGAATGCTCTGACACCGTTCAGGAGGAGAGGGAATAAAAGCTTAAAATAAATATAAAATTAAGGAGCAGAAAGGAAAGCAGAAGGGAGCGGTGGTGCCGTAAAGACAAAGAACTTGGGAACAAAACTATGGATTAAAAATCCAGAGCTCGTTGTTGGGAAGGCATTTTGGGGTCTGAGCTCGGAAAAGGAGAGAACTTCCAGCAAAACACGTGGATTCTCCATGGAATCACCCCCGCTGATCGCCCTGTGCTGCATCCCCCAAACTCTTCAACATCAGTGGCTTCTCTTCCCTAAAATTCCCATCTCTGCGCCCACCGGGATTGACTGGAGAGGAATCCCGAGCCTCAGCACCATCCCCGTGTTAAAGGTCCCATTAACAACTCATTTTCGGGCGTTTTTCCCAACATCCTCCCGCCCTTAGGGTCAAAGCCATCGAAATTCCCTCCTGGAGCACCGGGATCGTCCAAGGTGTGGTTTGTCCCCGAGCACTTCACGCCTTTATTCCATGGAATGTTATTTTCGATGTTATTTTTAACCTCTCTCTGCCTCCCAACCAAGAAAATTCCACCACCGCGGGTGGCTCCGTGCGGAGGAAAAGCGGCAAGGAGGAGCCCTAAATCCATTATTTCCATCCCGAATTCAGGAAAGAATTGAAAGCTCCGCGATGTCACCTTGGTGAGCTGATTACGGAGACGATAAAAACTTTTCCCGCTGCATTCCCAGATATCTAAACAAGGATCTTCCTCCGTAATATTCCCAGCTATCTCGGTCTTGGATCTTTTTTTTTTTTTAATCTACAATCTGTTTAATTAAACAACAAAGATTTATCGGGAATGAAAAGATTAATCGCCAGGAATTGTTCGCGAGCTCGGGGTTAAACATCCCGCGCTTGCGTGGGGCGCCTTTCCAGGTGGACATCCCGGAGTTATCCCAAAAATAACCGGGATAAACCCTCTTTTTGGAGGTTCCCGGGAGGCTCCGAGGGGCTGCGGATCCCAGGCGGTGACAGCAGGAAAGTTTCTTAATTCGGGACACATTTCGCACCTCCTGCCAAACATCTGCCCCTGGAGCTTTTCCCTCCGGAAAAAAAAAAAAAAAAAGCGGATTTATCCCGAGAAGAGAATTCCACGAGCCTCCCGAATTTCCCCGGGCAGCATTTACACAGCGCTGATGGCGCGCACGGCGCTTTTCCGCCCGAAATTGGGGATATTTGAATAATGTCACRCACCGAGCGTTGCCTGAACTCGCGGGGTGCTCGCAGCGCGTCTCTTATTCCAGCCGGGAATGGTTGGGAGCAAAAAAGGGAGAAAAAAATCTCCGGCTCGGGCGCGACATCTTTAAAAAAAGGGACCCCGAAAAATCTCCGTCACCGCAGCCCTGCCGGATCCACCCGCGGGGGACGCGAATCGGGMAAATGTCTAATTTTTCCCTCATTTTTTACGGCTCGACATCCCGACGGGAGAGAAAGAAAGCGCGTTCGGAGAGGAGGGAGAAGAAGGGAAATGAAACTTCCAGCCCCGAGGAAAGAACGAGTTGGAAATGTTGGAATTAATCAAGCACCTCCTCCCTCTGCAGCAAGAAAAGCCCAAACCGGCCCGAATTTACCTCGATCAGTGGTGGCCGCGCTGGGGGGGAACCTCCGCCCCGTCCTGCTTCATCCAGCCCTTCCTGCCGGGCTCGGCGCTTCCCTGTGCGCCGGGAATCTCCCGCGGGCAGGGAAAAGGCAGCGCGGAGCTGCCGCTTCCTGCCCAATTTCACTGGATTCGCTCCCAAACCCCTCCCCAGGACCGGCCCCTCCGCGGCTCCGGGCGGGATCTCAGCTCTGCCCTGAAAGCCGAGCGGAGCCGGGAAAAGGGGGAAAGCGGTCACGCTTCCAAGGAAAGAGCCTCGGGAGCGTGGGTTTTCTCCCGGGATGCTCCCGGAGAACAAAGGCTGGGAGTTGTCCCCAGCCCCGACTGTTGTCTGAGAGCCCCGAGGGGATCCGGAGCCTCAGGTGATAAAATCCTACAATTCCAGAGGTTTCAGGGGAATCCTTCCAGGAATTCSCAGCCCTGCAGCCCCCGCGGTGTCGCCTTTAACCCCTCAGCATCCAGCTGTTCCAGCTGCTGGCTATTCCCAAATATTCCTACAGCGGCTCAAACCAAAGCCAGGGATTAAACCCATSCCATCCCGCAGTTGGCTCCACGCTCCCGGGTGTCCAAAACCAATTCCTCACGGGAAAACGACAAATCCCGSCTTGGAGAATCCCGAGGTGGGAACAGCAACGCCGCCCCGGGCTGGGTGAATCCCTGCTTTTCCCGACAAACGGAACTGAATCRATCCCGCATCGTTCTGGGGCCGCTGGGAATTCCTGACATCTCCTCGGGCAGAGGGGGTTGTGTTTTTGAAGTCACTCTGCGCGCTGAGGGTTTTGATTTATCCTAAAAATTCTCTTTGTTCCCTTTGGCTTTAAGCGTGAAAATAACAGGAAAGCAAGTGGGGATTGAATCTCTGTTACGGAGAAGAGCCTGGAATTTCGTCTTCTGATATTGGGAAGGAATTCCTCCCTGTGAGGGTGGTGAGGGGCTGGGATKSAATTCCCAGAGGAGCTGTGGCTGCYCCATCCCTGGAAGTGTCCCAGGCCAAGCTGGAGCACCCTGGGATAGTGGAAGGTGTCCCTGCCCATGGCAGGGGACAGAAAAAGATGATTTTAGTGTCTCTTCCAACCCAAACCATTCCAGATTCCCAGGATTCTGTTTTCCCATCCATCTGCAGGTGCTGCAGGAACAGCCCTGGACAACACTGGGAATTTGCTGGGCAGGAGGGCCTGGAATGCCAGGACAAGGCGGAATGGCTTCCCACTGCCAGAGGGCAGGGATAGATGGGATATTGGGAAGGAATTCCTCCCTGTGAGGGYGGTGAGGGGCTGGGATKSAATTCCCAGAGRAGCTGTGGCTGCYCCATCCCTGGAAGTGTCCMAGGCCARSYTGGAGCACCCTGGGATGGTGGAAGGTGTCCCTTCCCGTGGCAGGGGTGGCACTGGATGAGCTCTAAGGCCCCTTCCCCGCGCCAGGAATTCTCAGGGAAGAGGCCAAACCCCGGGAATGGGAGCAGCATCCCGACCCTCCGCAGGGCCCCCTCCCCGCGGCCGCTCCAGCCTGGCCGGACTCCCCTGGCTCGGGAACACCAGAGGGAAGAGGYGTCCCAGGAGAAGCTCCAGGGAGCGATTCCCGGCTGGAATGAAGCGGCTTGGCCGGCGGAAGGAATGTGTCGGCGTCTGCCGGGCCCGGGGCGGGTCGGGCGAGGATACGGCGGAGAAAAATTCCAGCTGATGGATGGATGGAAGAGCGGAAGGTTCAGCGGGAATCCGGCAAAGCTCTCGGAGGTGTCGCGCTGGATGCAGGGAATTTGCTGCCCSCTTCATCCCGCGGCTGGTTAAGACCGAAGGAAAAGCACTCGGGGGGAAAAAAAAGGGATTTGAAAAGGTCTCGAAGTCACACAGGGAAAAAAAGTGCTGCTCCCGTTGGATCTGCACCGACCGATCCTGGAAACAGGGAAGCCGCTTCCCTGCTCCATAACGGCGCATCCCAATTCTCAGCATCCCGTGACTTTCGCACTTGCATTTTTTCACCCCAAATCCTTTTTCGCACATTCCATCTCCGGCCGGATCCCTTCTCCCGGCCTCCCTCGCTGCCCCCGTTCCAGCTCCCATCCCTTTCCAGGCGGTTTTTTCCCTGCCCTTGGCTGGGAGCGGMGCGGCAGTCACGCTCGCTGCTCCCCGCGGCGGGCACGGGCCGCTGGCGCCTCTAATGCCTCCAATTTGCAGTTCTTTTGGAAAAGGGAAGGCTCATTGCCTCCCGATCCTCGTGTTTGCACCTCGGAGCCTCCCTGGAGCCGTGGGGCGACTCGACCTTTCCGATCCGTCAGCTGTTCCCTGATCCCGGAGGTGCCCCGAATCCGGAGGGACCCCGGGGATCTGTGGGAATTTTGGTGGCTCGTGGGCCTTTTCGCACCCGTCGGCTCCAGTGGGAAGTTCCTGCGGTTCTCAGTTCCTGGGATTGAAGAGAAGGATCCCGATGGATGAGAAATCCCAGCAGTTCTGGAAAATCCAATCAGTATTTCCCTCCCCAGAAAGGAATTTATGTGTTTTAATCCCATGGGATCGTTTGGGTGGGAAGGGATCTTCAATCCCATCCCACGGGCAGGGACACCTTCCRCTATCCCAGGCTGCTCCAAGCCCTCTCCAACCCGGCCTTGGGCACTTCCAGGGATGGAGCAGCTCCCCCATTATCCAAACCTATGGAAAGGCCGTTCCGAGGTGCGGAAAAAACCCCAAATCCCAGAGAAATCCTCCCAGCAGATTCATTCCCGTGGCAGCTCCAGGGGCTCAGGGATGGCTCCAGGCGGCTGGACCAGCACATTCCCGGGAAAAGCGCATCCATCTTCCTTTATTTCCCTCCTTAACCTTTCGGGAAAAGGGTGGGGGGAGGCCAATCAGCGCCGGAATCTCCGGACTGGAATGTGAGCTGCTGGCATTCCCAGAACAAGGAAAAACCCGGCACGAGGCACTTAGCGAGTACTYCTCCTTCCCCGTCTGGGATTCCTCAGGGATGAGCAGGGAGCGAAGGGATCAGGTGCTGAAAGGCAACTTCCCCCCGGGAACATCCCGACAAAAAGCAGGAGGGACAAAATATCCCACCCACATCCTTCCCCGGGCGGATTCCCGATGGATTCCCTGTGCGCAGCTCATCCAGGACGTGAGCGTGGAATGCTGTAAATGGAGTTTTTCCGCTAAAAAACGCGAAGAGAGTGAATGTCTAGGGGAAAAAAAGAGGGAGAAATCCAGCTGGAGGCAGTGGCAGCCCTGCGGGAATGCAGGGGGAGCTAATCCCACTGAAAATCTGGGAATGAGGGTTGCGTTTTGCGAGGTCCCGGAGGATTCCCATCCCTTCCCGCTAGATGGCCAAAATTCCCTCGTGGAGCAGAGCTCTGCCAGCGCCGCGTCCAGGGATGGGATCCAGGGATGGGATCCAGGGATGGGATCCAGGGATGGGAGCCGGGGAAGGCACCCCAGGCCCTGCAGGGAACCCTCGCTCCCTCGGGATGGATTTTGGGAAAGCTGCATCCAAGAAAAAGGGAGAAGAGGGAGGAGCTGAACGCGGTCAGGCTGTAGAAGGGGCAGGATGCTCGGGAATGCAGCAGCAGACTCCTTCACTCCCGGGAAAACCCAGATCCCTCCTCAGCCTTTAGGGAATATCTGGATGTGCTGATTCCCTGTGCCGGGCAGGGAATGTGTCCGCACACGGACAGGGACAGGGACAGGGACAGGGACAGGGACTGGGACAGGGATAGGGACAGGGACAGGGATAGGGACAGGGACAGGGACAGGGACAGGGACAGGGACAGGGACAGGGACAGGGACAGGGACTGGCTCTGGATCTGGATCTGTCCTGAGCCAATTCAGGACAATTCACTGAAGGATGGAGGCTCCAGGTGCTGGATTTGCAGAGGGATGCAAGGTTGGGATGTGGGATCTCTGGGCTAGGTGATCTCTGGGATGTGGGATCTCTGGGATATGCGGTTTCTGGGATGTGGGATCTCTGGGATATGTGATCTCTGGGATATGTGATCTCTGGGCTGTGGGATCTCTGGGCTGTGGGATCTCTGGGATGTGGGATCTCTGGGATGTGGGATCTCTGGGATGTGGGATCTCTGGGATAGGTGATCTCTGGGATAGGTGATCTCTGGGATATGGGATCTCTGGGATATGGGATCTCTGGGATATGGGATCTCTGGGCTATGTGATTCCCATGGTTGAAGAAAGACAAGGATCTCCTGGAGAGGGTCCAGGGGAAGCCAGGAGATGATTTGGGATCTGGAGCATCTCCCTGATGAGGAGAGACTGAGGGAGCTGGGCCTGGTCAGGCTAAAGAGAAGAGTCAATAAACATAAATATAAATATAAATATAAATATAAATATAAATATAAATATAAACATAAACATAAATATAAATATAAATATAAATATAAATATAAATATAAATATAAATATAAAATCCATATGAATATCCACACAAATCTCTCCAAGGAGTGTCAGGGCAGTGCCAGACTCTTCCCAGTGGTGCCCAGGACAGGGAGCAATGGCCATGAACTAACTCACAGGGAATTTCACCTCAACAGGAAAAACTTCTTCCCGTGGAGGTGGCAGAGCCCTGGAACAGCTCCAGGGARGGCCTGGATTCTCCCCCTCTGGAGAAATCCCAAACCCACCCACAGGATGGTTCCTGTGTCCTGGYGACCCTGCCTGGGCAGGGGCTTGGACTGGGTGAACTCCAGAGGTCACTTCCAACCCCAAATATTCTGGGATTGGACACTCAGCTTCCACGGCAGGTGATGTCTGAATTCCCCGGGATTGCTGCCTTCCCAGATTCGGCTGTGGGAATCCCCTGATGTGGGAAAAAAACCCCTGGCACTGCTGGAATCTCGTTGGCAAATCCCTGCTGGAATTCTGAGCAGAAAAGAGCTGCTGGGCAAGTGCCCTGGGAATAAAAACCCCATGGAATGTGCAGGTTCAAACCCTGCCCTGCACATTTTCCGTGGCTGAGGATGGAGAAATAGGAACTTCCAGGACTCCGGAAAACCTGGACATCCCATTTGTCCCGGGCAAGACACAAACRAACGGAAAACAAAAGCGCTGAGCCGAGGATCAGAGCTCCGAAAATTCCCAGCGGCACCAATCCCTCGTTATTCGGGAACCCRATCCCCAAAATCCCCGGCAGCACTTCCCACCCCTCCGAAGCGGGTGCGAAAATCCCGGTCCCGATCCCATTCTTGGCGCAGAGGGAAGGTGACCTGGAAAGAGCTGCCAGGGGCCGGGGAGAGCGGGAAGGGAGAGCGGGAAGGGAGAGCGGGAAGGGACGCGCCTGGAGCTCTCCCAGGCTCATTCCAGCTCTCCGCGAGCTTCATGCGTTATTTGGTAGCAACAATAGGACTTTTTTTGGGAAGAACAATGGCCCGGGACGAGGTGCCCCCGCCCCAAACGCCGCCGAGTCCCCGCTGTGGGCTGTCCCCTTCCCRCAAATCCCTTTTGTTCCCGGGCCGGGCTTCCCGGAGGAGCTTCCCTCTCCGTCATTCCCTGCTTTCCGCGTGGATCTGCTTTTGTTTCCCGGCAGCTTTTCCCCGTTTGGGGCGTTTTCCACGAGGAAAAGGGAAGAGGGATGGGTTGGGGAGGTTTTTGGGATGGTGGGAGGGGATCTCTGCTTTAGCTGATCCTAAAGCACCTGGAGAAAGGAGCAGGGGAAAAGCGGGAGAGAGGAAATAAATCCTCGTTCGGGGGGAAACGCTCCCAAACGGAGCGACATTCCCAGCGTGGATCGGGAATCCGAGCCCCGGGATGGGCTCCCGGTGAAAACAGGGAGCTGGAAGGAATCACCTTTCCTTCTCTTTCAAAGGAAAAGCTTCCTTGGGATTTTTCTCCTGGGGCTGGAAAAAGGTCTGCAGGAATAGTTTGGGTTTTTTCCTCAGGAGATGCCACAAACTTCTCCCTCCCTGCCCCATCCTGCAAATCCTTGGGAGRGGAGGAGGAGGGAGAAAGAAATAAAGCAGAACAACAGAAAAAACCACCATAATTCCAATTATTTGGGCGAATTTTAAAGGAGGAAAGAGGTGAATTTATAAATGTTTGTCGTGGGACGGTTCCGGCGCCCAAAGGACTTGAAATCCAGGGATTTAGGTCTGGCACTTCCTGGGAAATCCGGCAGTTAAAGGCAGCCAGGAATGTGGCAGCACCAATGTGGGAGAAGGGCCACAAATCCCTCGGGAAACGCAGCTTGGGAGCAACCTGGATCAGTGGAAGGTGTCCCTGCCCGTGGATATCCATGGAAMTGGCTTTGAGGTCCCTTCCCACCCAAACCAGCCTGGAATTCTGTGATGTGCTGAGAAGAAATTTGATTTTAGGGCTGAAACGTTCCCCCTTCAACTTTTTAAATGGCTTTTTGKGGGATTTTGTTACATTTTAATGAGGGTTTTTTGCCTTTTTTTTTTTGTTCCTCGCTGCACTGGAGACCTTGGCACTTCTGCCTGGATATTCCCAAATTCCCCCCACTCGGGGTTTGGCTCCTCTGAGCCCGAAATGGGGGCTTGGGGCAGCTCAGGAAGAGGAAGTGGAGGCTCTGGCCCCGTCGGCAGTGTTGGTTTTCCGATCATCCTGATCAGTCTGARCCCCAAACGGATCAACGGGATCAATCCAACCCTGGATTATCCCATCCCCCACCCCGAAACCAGCCAAGGACTCTCAGCTGGGGCTTGGATTTGGACTTMAAACTCTCTTTAAATGATTTATCAGCTAGAAAAACATCCTTTAGCGAAGGGAGATCTCTTTGTTCCGAATGTTCGGTCCTGCTCCAAAATTCCAGCCCAAATCCAGCGAATTCCGACTCCAGGCCACGCTGGGTGGGAGGAGCAGGAAGCTCAGCACCCAAATTTAAGTGGAGTTCAGCAGCTCAAGCCTCAATTCAATGTACAAAGGCAAAAACTCATCAAAAAGAGTCAATAAAACAATTTAAAGTACCCAGGTTTTTAGATTAATTATGATTTTTGAAGTATCAATGTATCCAGTTTTCCATCCCATTTTCCAGCACATTCCCACCTATCAGAAGAGCAGGAAGTCCTGCCAGCTGGAGGAGAGATAAAATAAAACATCCACAGCCCAAAGGTTCATATAAATCCCACTTTTAATCATGGACAAATCGACTTTCAAGTAAAATCAAGAGTTTTAAATAAAATATAAATTAACAGAGGACTCGGAGAAAGAAAGACTCTGCCTGTTCTCCTGGGGTTTTCCAGTTCTCTTCACATTCCTGGAGTCTCTGGGAGATCTCTCCATGATCACGGAACAGAAATTAAAGATTAAAAAGCAGTGGCTGGTGCCACTGCGAGGATAAAGCTTCCAAGGAAAAAGGTGGAGCTGTCGCGAGGGAACAGAAGTGATTGCAGCAGTTTTTATGGAAGCACAGCGTTGGATGCCAGGGATTTTCCTTCTCCATCACAGGAGTGATTCCAGAAGAGAGAATCAGATGAATTGTCCTAAAAAGGAGTTTTCTGCCTGCTGTTGAAACCCCTGCACTTCCTCTGCTCGGAGGCTCCAAATGGAGAGCAGGGACAGCAAAGCTGGAATCCGGCAAGGAAAATCCAAGCAGTCCTCRCTCATCCCAGGATTTCACAGCCTCTCCCGAAGGTGGGAACTCACAGCCATCCTCTCCCGCACCTCCAGCTGCTCCCGCTCGGGCACCTGCAGGCACCAAAGCGCGACATCCACGTCCGAGTCATTTTTTTGGCGTTTTTCCCTCCTGCCGCCGAGCCGCGGTGATCCCGTTCTCCCGCGCTTCCCGGCCGGGCGCTCCCGCTTCCGCCGCGGATCCGAGGGACGACGAGAAAGGGAGGAACCCTGAGGCAAAAATGGCTTTTCGTGTGTGTGTGTGTGTGTGTGTGTAAGGAGTCCGGGACGAACATTCCAGCGGCTCACAGGGGCCCTGCCAGCTTCTGGGGGGGGAGCCCTTCCTCGATCCAGAGGGAAGGGGAGGAGCCGCTGCGGAACATCCGCCGGTGGATGCGCCGGAGCCGCAGCAGGTAGAGCAGGATGGAGAGCAGCACGACCAGGAAACAGGCGAAGAACAAGTAGTGATTGTAAACGAAGGAGAAGCTCCTCCAGTGGGAGTGACTTCCGCGGAAGTTCTCCTGCTGGATGTCCCTGGAAAAGAGCAGACGGGATTCGGCCGCGGTTTCGGCGGCAAAATTCCGTTTCCGCCTCGGCTCCGGGCGGGAATCGGAGCTGTTTTCGGGGGGAATAATCTACGCAAAGAACGATTTGAGGGAACGCCGCTGCCTTCCCATCCCGAAACTCCCCTCCCGCGGGCTCTTCCCGGATTTTGGAGAGGATAGGAGGCACCTCAAGGGCAGGAAGCGCGTCCGGTACAGGATGGCTCCCAGCGTCCACTGCACCTCCTTGTCGTAGACCTGCAGGGCTGTCTTCAGGCTGCTGTAACTCTCCGGGAATGAGAATCCCCTGTGGAATACCTCGTACATCCAGGCTGACTTGAAGCACTGGTACCTGGGGGAGGAGCAGGGGGATCGGTCAGGAGCAGTGGGATCCGTCAGAAAAGTGGGATCGGGCAGAAAAGTGGGATCAGTCAGAAAAGTGGGATCGGTCAGGGAGAGCGGGATTGGTCAGGAGATTGGATCAGTCAGGAGCAGTGGGATCAGGCAGGAGCAGTGGGATCAGTCAGGAGCAGTGGGATCAGGCAGGAGCAGTGGGATCAGTCAGGAGCAGTGGGATCAGTCAGGGAGAGTGGGATCGGTCAGGGAGAGTGGGATCGGTCAGGAGAGTGGAATCGGTCAGGAGAGTGGGATCAGTCAGAAGAATGGGATCAGTCAGAAGAATGGGATCAGTCAGGAGCAGTGGGATCAGTCAG
>JACAXG010000115.1:1068429-1085042 GCA_018881555.1 Amblyornis subalaris
AAAGGGGAAAGGAATAAGGGAAAGGAAAGGGGAAAGGAATAAGGGAAAGGAAAGGGGAAAGGAATAAGGGAAAGGAAAGGGGAAAGGAAAAAGGGAAGGAATAAGGGGAAAGGAAAAAGGGAAGGAATAAGGGGAAAGGAAAAAGGGAAGGAATAGGGGAAAGGAAAAAGGGAAGGAATAGGGGAAAGGGAAAGGAAAAAGGGAAGGAATAAGGGAAAGGAAAAGGAAAAGGTTTCTGTGTCTCCAGCGAGTTCTGCCCAGGGGCTGCTCTGGGCCGGGCTGCGGGTCAGAAATACTGGAAAACAGGGAAAACTCGGGAGCTGCTGCTGCTCCCTGGCTGGCAGAGGCTGCGGGCGGCACGGGGCGGAAGCCGGGCCGGGCTGTGGGGCTGGGTGCTGGTCATTCCCACAGAGCCGAATGGAATCCGGGATAGTGGGAACGATCCCGTTCAGCGCGACTAAACCACCCCGCGGGCCCTGCTGGAATCCTGGATGCTCCGAGGAGCACGGCAGGAAGGTTTTTCCAAGCGCCAAATCCCGCTCCGCTCCGCACGTGCCGTTTGGGACAAAACCGCGCTGGGGATCCCCGGGATGGAGCGAAATGCGGAAAACCCTGGAGCAGCATTTGGGAATCGARCTTTTCCAAGGAGAAACCGCGATCCCGCGCCCCAGCGAGGCGTGGGGGGTCCCTATCTCGGGGGGCTCCACGCCCATTCCACGCCCGCACCCTCCGGGATATCGGCAGGGAACAGGCGGGGCTGGCGCTGSCGATCGCGGGGAACAGCCCCGGCTTTGGCTCGGGGTGTGCAGGAGGAGCAGGAGACACGGCTGGAAGCGTCTCCCGGCGGGATTTTCCTCCAGGAGTTGCTGTGTTGATTTGTGAAAAGGCTCCCGTTCCCATTCCAAAGCTGGAGAAGTGTCCCGGTCTCCCGAAAGTGTGAGGGGTTTGGGGTGAATAAAGGGGATTTGTTCTSTGCTTGTGCCGTGGCACGAGGCTCAGGCTCCATCTGCAGAGTCCTCATTCCCGCATTTTTCCCTCACCATCACATTTGTTTGCCCAGAAGAACTGGAAAAGTCCATCAGAATGAACCAATTTGACCAAGGCCAAGCGAGGCAGCAGTGGCAGAGCAGGATCATGGAATCCTGGAATGGTTTGGGTTGGAAAGAACCTTAAAGCTCATCTGGTTCTAACCCCATTTCCTTCCACTATCCCAGGCTGCTCCAACCTGGCCTTGGACACTCCCAGGGATCCAAGGGCAGCCATAGCTCCTCTGGGAATTCCTTCCCAATATCCCATCTAACCCTCCCGCTGGCAGTGGGAAGCCATTCCCTGTGTCCTGTCCCTCCATGCCTTGTCCCAAGTCCCTCTCCTGCTCTCCTGGAGCCCCTTCAGGCACTGGGAGACCTCTCTGACGTCTCCCTGGAGCCTTCTCTTCTCCAGGATCATTCCTAAATTTACATTCCCTCAATCCCAAGCCAGGTTTTCCCCTCCTTCCTGGCTCTAATTTTGCTGAGTGCTGGAAATAAAGCCAGGACAACGAAAGGAGCTCCAGACCCAAATCCCGTGGGATCCCTCCAGCCTCCTGTGCCCAGTGCCACCASTGCCACCAGCCCATCCTGCAAACACCACCAGCTGCACATTCCCATCGTTTCCCAAGGGCTCCAAACCAGAAAGGCAAGTCGGGGGGAAAAAAAAAAAAAACAAACCCRACTTTGCAGGAAATAATCCCAAAGCAGCTTTAAGGACACACAGCGGGAGCTGCCTCTCCCTGTGCCACGGATCCAGCCGCCCGGGAACGGGGAATTAGGTCAGGTTATGTGAGCACTGAAAGAAAAGCCAGAGGCCAAATTCCTGCGCTCCACACCTTTCCCTCGGAGCTTGCATAAAAGCGAGGGGGGCCGGAGCTCCCTGCCTGGTTTTGGAGGAGTTCCAGAGCTGCCTTTTCCAATTTGGAATGGTTTGGGGCTGGAATAACCCCCTGGAGCAGCATTAGGGGTCAATTCTCCCTGGTTTTCCTCGCTGAGAGCCCTCCCCGGCGTCACCTCAGCCTCTGTTGGTGTTCCACGTAAACCTGGCTTTGAAACCAATCCCTTGGTGACTCAGGCGAAAAGGAGAAAGTTCAGGGAATGTGGTAAAAGCTGGGAATGATCCTGCTCTGCCTCTGCCTCCTCGCASGGCCTTGGTCAAGGGGTTTGATTCCGAAGGGCTTCACCGCTTTTTCTCCCCATGAATTCCCGCTCTGGGTTTGCAGCAGAGCAGGAATTCCTGTTTCCTGGATTTTCCAGCATCAATCCCAGCACCAGCGCCCCGTGAGGGCTTCAAACCAGGGGCTGGTGCTCCCCAAAGTGGGTCAGTGTACCCCGAAGACAAAACAACATTGTTTGTTTCTCTTCCTGGAGTTTGCAAACATCGAGATAAAAAATAACTGGAACACGCCAGGYTTCCAGGCAGATATTTCCCCACGGCTCTCCATTCCCAGGATGCAGCCAGAAGGGYAGGAAAACCCAGGCTGGACCCTTTTCCAGGGCATCTCCTGAGGCTGGTGCTGCCTTGGATCTCAGGATGGGTCTGGGAGTGAGGTCCAGACTCGGAGTTTAATTTTTGAGTGTTTCTGAGGGAGGATGGGGCTGGAATGTGCTGGGAAGGGGCTGATCYGTGCCCTGTGGGATGGGGAATTGTGTTGCTCACCGAGCACTGGCAATTCCCACATGGAAACTGCCTTTCCTCCATTACAAGGATCTGGCACCCAAACTTACTGAAAAAAAAGCTGTGGGGACATAAAATTCGGGCTGGTTGTGCTGCAAATAGGAATCAAAACAAATTAACCACTTATATTGGCTCCAATCCCTCTTCCAAAGGCTTTATAAAATGCCATGAACTGGTGAATTWTCCACAACTAAAAATCCTGGAATGGTTCGGGTTGGAARGGACCTTAAAGCTCATCCAGTGCCACCCCCACCACGGGCAGGGACACCTTCCACTATCCCAGCTTGCTCCAACCTCTCCTGGGACACTTCCAGGGATGGGGCAGCCACAGCTCCTCCGGGAATTCCATCCCAGCCCCTCCCCACCCGCACAGAGAAGAAAAACTGCAATTATCTGATGCCCAACGTGGCAATTAAAATGAAATATCTTTTAATGTGCTGCTCCGTGGCTCTGGCAGCTCCCCCGGCAGCTCCGTGCCCGTGGCGGGAAGGATAAAMCCCCCGGAGCAGGTGTTGCTCAGCTGTTAGAGAATGTGTAGATTCGAAAAGTGAAAAAAAATATCGAGATATCCYGCTGGATGGTGGAGATAAGCCCCAACTGGGGTGCCACCTCCCAGCTGGACACTCCTGCCTTATCCCCGGGGTGCAGCCGCCGGATCTGGCACCTCCTGCCCCGGGAGGGCCTTGATAAGGAAGCCCAGGTCCTCCTTATCAGCTCAGGGTGGCAGGGAGGAGGTGCAGGCACCTGGGAGGGACCCATCCCACCAGGAGAGTTTCGCCGCATGGTTATTTCTCCCTTCTCCTTAAATTCCTGGCACAGCAATTCCGCAGCTGCCCGAGGGGGCAGAGGCTCCGGGAGGGAGGCGCTGGACCGGGCAGGACTCGGGTCTGTGGCTCTGATTCATGGTTTTATTTGGCTGCTGGCACACGTGGAATGTGGGAGCACAGTGGGGTGAGGATTGTGCACGGACTTGTCGGGATATAAATCATAAAGTCATGGGTTCATGGAATGGTTTGGTTTGGAAAGACCTTAAAATCGTCCAGTCCCACCCCCTGCCATGGGCAGGGACACGTTCCACGATCCCACGCTGCTCCAAGCCCTGTCTGACCTGGCCTTGGACACTTCCAGGGATCGGGCAGCCACAGCTCCTCCGGGAAATCCATTCCAAGGCCTTGCCGTCCTCACGGGGAAGAATTTCTTCCCAATATCCCTGGCAGTGGGAAGCCATTCCCCCTCGTCCTGGCACTCCAGGCCCTCCTGCCCAGCAAACTCCCGGTGTCCAGGGCTGTTCCTGAAGYACCTGCAGAGGGATGGGAAAATGGGATCATGGAATGGTTTGGGTTGGAAGGGACCTTAAAATCCATCTAGTGCCAGCCCCTGCCACGGGCAGGGACACCTCCCACTATCCCAGGTCACTCCAAGCSCCATCCAGCCTGGCTCTGGACAYKTCCAGGCTGAGGGTGCTGCAGCCCAAACGTGCTTTTAGCAGCACAAAGAGCTTTGCCCTTCCCTATTTCCCTGCTCCCATGGAGTTTGRGGCTCGTGCAGCTCCCAGGGAGCCCCTGACCCCGGAGAGCTCCAGGTTGGGAAGTGACCAGCACGGGAATCATTGCACAAGRCTGATTGGTTTCAAAAGCAGCTTTTGTAAGGGAAGTTGAGTTCCCTTTGTCGAGGGATGACTCTTCTCTGCCAGGCAGGGATGGCAGGAAACCATCCAAGACGCACAGGCTGTTCCTTTTCCTGSCTCCGCCACACGTGACAACCCAAACCACAGCCCAGCCCAGGCTCTCTGCCTCGTTTTCCTTGCACAAATCCTGGATAATTTCATCCCATCCCCACTCATCCCTCAGTCTGTGCCTCCGCTTTGGCACCTGTTGGCTCCCTGAGCTCCCTGGCACGGGAGCAGGAGCAGGAAGGATTCTTCATGTCACCGCTCCAGGGTTAAAATATAACCTGTTCCTACATGGAAGCAGAATTCCACACCGATTCGTGCCATTATCAGGGAGCATGACCTAAGACTGCAGGGGAAAGGGCTCATTAGGGTGACACTGTAATTCCCTCTCCCTTCCCTGCCCTGCCAGAGGCACGGGAAGGAGGTTAAAGTGCCGCTGGTTCTTGTTTCGGGAGAAGAAAACCTTGATAAACCCTGTGGAACAATCCTGGAAAACGTGTCCCTGCCAGTTTGATTTCCTTGGATCGCAGCTAGGGAAGTTCCTGTGTCCGCTTTATTTCTGGGATCATCATTCTCTGCTGGAATTAYTGGTGTGGATGTGGCTCTCCAGCTCCGAAATGTCATTTAATTTGGAAAACACAGTGACAAACCCAACCAGCAGCACAGATTTAACCTCTTTCCAAGGAAATAAAGGTGTGATAATCCYATGTCTTTTTCCAGAGGGCAAGATGGGGGGGAAGGAAGGGGAGATTTAAGCAACTCCTGCGTTAAATTTTGTGTTGTTCAAGGCTTTTATACTCCCAGCTTTCCACAGCTTGGTGTTTCCCACTCTCAGGGATGGAGGGATGACTGGGACACCCTGGGAGAGCAGCCAGGTGTGACTTCCAGCTTTCCCACCTCCTGGACGAGCGTCATGCCAGGAGCTGGAAACGCTGCCAGGTGCCCAAAATCAATCAGGAATGAGTCCCATGCATGACCACGTCATTTATTCTTGTTTCTCCAGCAGGTGCCTGCTCCCCTGGGGAACAGAGGCTTCCCAGCACAAATATGGGAAAACGGGAGAACAGCAAGTTCTGGCCCCAGCAGCTCTCCRGGTACCCAGGATGTCACCAGACCTGGATTTCCTCACCTCGAGCGGATTCGTTTCACGGCTGGGAAAACCAAACACTTTRTTTTCCTGCTTTTTTCCAGGCTCTGAGGATGGTTTTCCTCCTTCCCAAGGCCCACGCAGCAATAAATCGCCCTGCACTATCATGGGAATGGTTAACCTTGATTCGAGTACACGCAACACCTCCTTCCCTCCAAGGTCGAATTCCAAATAATCCTCTGGGGAGGGATGAAATGAAGTCGGGGCTGTTCCCTGGGCCACAAAGGCTTTGCCTCTTTCTCTTGGAGAGCACCAAATTCACYCGGTTTGGGTTGGTTTCRYGGTGGAATAAAGAAATAATGTAARATATGAGGGAAGAGAAGCGTTTTGGGGACGCAGGGACACGGGGGGAGCTCGTTCCTCCACGCACAGGATCTGCAGGGAGAGATGTGGATGCCTTGTTCCCAAAAAGCCTGTGCAGGGAAGGGCAGGAAGTTTTTCCAACCCATTCCATGAGTTTTTTCCTTAAAGTGAGGCCCAGCCCAGGCAGGGGAGTGGATGTGGCACCTCATCCTGCRCTGGCGACAGGAGGTGACACAGAGACACCTCCAAACCCCTCCAAACCAAGCAAAAACAAACCCTGTTTTGGGCAAACCCTGGATCAGCAGCGCAGGACCCGAGCTCATCCTGCTCCTGCTTTGGGGGCCAATTCGGGGCTGCTTTGCAGGGAAAACAGCCCCTTTGCTCACGGAATCTCCAATTCCAGCCGCGATTCCACCTTCCTCCCTCCTCGCTCGAGGGGGGAGAGTTTGCAGAGGTGCACACATTTCCACGAGGGCTGTGAGCTCGCACAGGACACGGGCGAACCAGGGGTGACAGCCGGGGTGTCCCAGCCATGCCCCCTCCCCCGAAAGCCGAGCCGACCGACCCCTCCGACATCGCGCAATCCATGAGGAATCGCTAAACCCCCCCTTCCTTCCCCCACAGCTTTCCGCCTGGCACACGGGGTTACCACGCTTTCTTTCCCTCGACAGAAAATCAATCGCTGCCGCTCACTCCGCTTGACGCCATCTTTTTCAAATGACATTTCGCGTCCCTCCCTCCCGGCCGGAGCACCGCCCGCCTCCCGCCCTCCRCCTCCCCTCAGGGCTACTCCCCGCCCCCTCCGCGGCGCAGCCAATCGCAGCCCTCCGCCTCACCGCGTCTCTCTGCCATTGGTCTTCGTAGCCATCAATCATCCTCCGGTCGGGTGACGTCACGCAGCGCGCWCAGCGCCGATTGGTGGAGCCGGGACCGTGTGGGCGGGGCTGGGCTGCGCGGGTTTAAAGCGGAGCCGCAGCGGCGCTGGGTCCCAGTGCCGCCTCACGAGGTCCCCGTGTCCCCGGGTGTCCCCGCGGCGTCCCCCCCCGGGCGGGCGGATGGAGCTGGGCTGTGCCATGGCGGGCAGCGCCGCCGCCCCGCCGGGCCCCGGGCCTCCCCCCTCCGCCGCCGCCGCCGCGGGGCTGATGGAGGGCGAGGAGTACGAGAGCCTGCCCAGCGGCGCCGCGCTCGGCACGCACATGGTGGCCGGGGCCGTGGCGGGGATCATGGAGCACACGGTCATGTACCCCGTGGACTCGGTCAAGGTGCGGGGGACCGGGGCAGGCCGGGATGTGCCGGGGGGACGCGCGCGGGGGTGCGGGATGCGCCGGTGGGAGCGGGAGAACGCGCGGGGGGTTCTGGGGTGCAAGGGCGGGAGAGAGTGTAGAGGGGTCCACAGGGGGTTCGGGGGTGTGAGGGATGGTTGGGGTGCAAGGAGAGGGTGTGCGAGGGGTTTGGAGGGTGCAAAGGGTTCTTGGGGTGCATGGGGTGCAGGGAGGGGGGAGAGTGTGAAGGGGTTTTGGRGGTGCAAGGAGAGGGAGAGAGTGTAACGGGTGTGGAATAGGTTTTGGGGTGCAGAGCAGGGAAGTGTGTAAGGAGTTMYTGRGGTGCAAGAAGTGCTGGGTGTGCGAGGGGTTGTTGGGATGCGAGGAGAGGGAGGTGTGTAAGGGATGTGCCAGGGGTTTTGGGGCGCAAAGGGGGAAAGGGTGCGAGAAATTGGGGTGCAAGGAGAAAGGGGAGCGTGTAAGGGTGTTGGGGTGCAAGGAGGGGGCGGTGTGGGGGGGGTAAATGGGGAAAGGGTATAAGGGTGCAAATGGATGGACTGTGTAAGGGGTGTTGGGCTGCCGGAAAAGTGCGAATGTGTAAGGAATCTTGGGGTGCAGGGACTGCTGGGATGCACGTGGCGGAAATTGTACACGGGGTGTTGGGATGCACGAGGCTCCTGGGACAGGGAATRTGCTGAGCAGATCCCCGAGGTGTCACCCCAAAAACCCCTGAAGGACCTGGAGCTCCGCTCCCCCCTGGACCCGTCCTGCAGCCCCGGTGAGCTTTGCACAACCCCGGGCAAAGGTGACACTGCCAGTGCTGCTCCTTGGACCGGGAGATGCCACCAGTGCGCTCCTGGCCTGGAGCTGGAGCTGGATCAGGAGCTCCCTGGGCAGCTCTTCCCTCCTGGAGTGTTGGAATCCCAGCACGGGAGGGAAAACCTGCTGGGATGGGGTGCTGTGTCCGTAGCAGGGTGGCGTGAATGTCACTTCGTGTCACCCCCGGGGTGGCTKTGTTGGGCTCGGGGTGGGTTTTGGAGCTGCTGACGCTCGAGTAGACCCAGGGAAGGCTTCCCAGTGTGGTGGGAAGCATCCTGAAGGATATTTCTTCCCTCTGCCCTGCCGGTTAAGCTGCTGTGGAGCCTTGAAAACAAAGAGGAAAAGTCAAACTGTTGGGTGAATGAGATGTTCTAATTACTCCTCTTTTCTGTGCAGGGCTCCTTGGCGGAGCAGAAAGAGCAGAGCAGAGGAAATGCCTTGGCTTTGAGTGGCTGCAGGTCCTGCCAGTGTGTAGTGATAAGCACTCAGTGAAAATATTCCCTGGTTTTTTGCCCTGTTTTCCCTCTGGGTCTGTCCCTGCTGGACGCAACTCATAGATTTGGGATGTCCCCCCCTTGGACGTGGGGTCTGTGCCCACCCTGAGCGTGGCACCAGCTCCTGGCACAAACCAGCGAGGTGTTTTCTGCCCAGTCACGGCCGGAGCAGCTCCATGGGTGTCGTCACTCCGGAATTATGGAGCTGTTCCCGAGGGCATTTCCTCCACGGGGAAAGGAGGGAGAGAAAACGAAAGCGGTGCCCRGCTTCCCGGAGCGGGAGGTGCTTTGTAGGGGAGGTTTTAGTGGGTTGTGAATTCCCTGCCTGCTCCAGGGCCGGGGCCGTGCCTGAGGCTGGGATAATCCCGCTCAGCAAAGTGCCTGGAAGTGCTGGGGAGCAGATAAAACGCTCCGGCTGCCGCTGGCTGCGGGAAAACTCCCGTGGAGCCTGGCCAAGGTCGCTCCGTGTGCCGGGGCAGGGTGAAATCCCGAGCTGCAGGCTGGGATCCTGCTCCTGCCCTGTCCTCCTGCTGGGGGAAAAGGGGAGAACTGGCTCAAAAAAAGGGATTTTTTGACCCCTAAAAGGCTTTTTTTTGTAGTGGGAGTAAGGACAGCTCAGCGTGCAAGAGCGGCTCTTTCAGTTTGCCGTGGGAGAGGTGCCACATTCCTGCAGAAAAGGAGCACAGCTCCTGCCTTGCTGTGACTTCCTGGATCACAGTTCCAGGCTGGGGGAGGTTGGGGCTTCTGGAAAGAGGCGTCTGGAGCACCTGGGCAGGTCCTGCTCCAAGGGAAATGTTTGGGCTCCAGCGAGTCATTTCCTCCYGGAGAGAAACTGAAAATGTGGTAATTTGGGGAATCGTTTGCTGCACACACTTGCACAACTCCTGAGCTTGGTGAGGTCACGGAATCCCAGACTGGTTTGGGTGGGAAAGGACCTTCAAATCACCCAGTGCCACCCCTGCCGTGGGCAGGGACACCTTCCACTAGCCCACGCTGTTCCAGCCTGGCCTTGGGCACTTCCAGGGATGGGGCAGCCACAGCTCCTCTGGRAATTCCATCCCAGCCCCTCCCCACCCTCACAGGGAGGAATCGCTTCCCAATATCCCACCTAAATCTACATTCTTTTCCCTCTCATTAATTTCCATTATTAAATAAAACGTTCAATAATAAATAATACMATTTTTTTTTACCATTAGGAAAACCCCCTCGAGCTCCAGCCTCTCCTGCGCTTTCCCTCTGTGTCTCCCCCTCAGCACTGGTTTTGTTGACACCCTGGACTGGAGTTTTACTGGTGCTGCTGGTGTTTCTCAGCGTCCTCAGGCTCGTTTGTGTTTGTAGCTGCTGGAAACAACTGTCCTGGGAAGGCTGATCCATCTCCAAATGGACTGCAGGGATCAGCCTGCCGAGGTCTCCCGATGGCAGCAGGAAAGGAGTTTCTGGAGGGCTCCCCTGGAGCCTCCTGCTCCTTCCCTGAGCCACTTGATGGTTCTTCTGCCCGAGCTGGTTTCCCAGAGGCTGTGAAAACAAAGGATGCGATCCCTGGGGGATGTGAGGAGCAATTTTCCTCCCCTGGGGATTAATTGCTGATGGGAGAGAGCTCGSTGAGGAGCTGGAGGCGTGCGGGGCTGGCACCTCCCTTCTTGCTGAGGGCTCTAGGGACAAAAAGTCCTTTTCCATGCGAACCTGGCCTGCCTTTGGAGCTTCCCTGCTGGTCACCGAGGTCCTGGAAGCTGAGGGAGGCAGGGCAGTGTGGGACTGTGGATGATTTAGGGTTTGGGGTGCTTGGGTTTGGTGTGGGAGGTTCTGCACGCCCCCATCCCCAGCAGCTCCAGGAGGAGCAGTTCCTTTTTTGACAGCTGAGGGATGCTGRAAAGTCGTGGATAACCTGTTGGACTGACCCTTTTCTCCCTTCCCAGGGGTTATTTGCAAAAGTGCTGCTCATTTGGGGGCTGCTCCAGCTGAACCCACCCCAAAAATTGGGGTTCGGAGCTCGAGCCTGGCTTGTGCCCCGTCCAGCTGGCAGGATCTGCCTGGATTCCTGCAGAAATGCTGCCTATTTCCTGGTCGGATCATATTGTGTTCCCCGAGCCTTTTGTCAGGCTGGCTCTGTCACATGAACCTGGGAAAAGCAGGCTGCGTTCAGRAAAAACAAACAAACAACAGGCCCAAAACAAAGGCAAACGAGGTGTGAGGGCGCTCGCAGGGTGTCAAAGCGGTGACCCCGCGCCAGGATATGCAAACTAGAGACCTGACTCCTGCTGGGAAAACAATGGGATCGAGAAAACAACCCCGGACTAAAGCTCCTGGGGCGGCAGCAGGCCCCAAACAGCATCCAGGAGGACGCGGGGCTCTTCCCGAAGAGCAGGGAACTGGCTCGACCTGACCCTGGCGCTCGCGGTGGTGTTGTTATGCCCAGGCTGTGGCTGTCCCTGCTCCCCTCCTTATGCAATGGGGATTAAAGGAAGGAGGGGGAGAGGTTTTTCTTGGCTGCTTATCAGGGGTGAGGCTCYGGGAGCAGCTCGGTGGCCTCAGATAGGTGAGAGGAGCTGGGGGCACTGCCAAGCCCAGGGCAAATGATCCTCCTCGACTCCTGATAAACTCCAGTTCCTCACACAAAAGCTGCTCCAGCCCTGGGCCGCCCGGGATGTCCTGCCTTTGCTTGCTCCTTGGGCTGTTTGTGCTGTTCAGTCCTGATTTGGGTTGTTCCTTGGGCTGTTTTCCCTGCTTTTGGATATTCCTTGGGCTGTTTGTCCTGTTTAATCCAGGTTTTGGTTATTCCTTGGGTTGTTTTGTGCTGTTTAATCCAGGTTTTGGTTATTCCTTGGGCTGTTTTGTGCTGTTTAATCCAGGTTTTGGTTATTCCTTGGGCTGTTTGTGCTGTTCAGTCCAGGATTTGGCTATTTCTTGGGCTGTTTTCCCTGCTTTTGGTTATTCCTTGGGCTGTTTTCCTGTTTAATCCAGGTTTTGGTCATTCCTTGGGCTGTTGAATCCTGATTTCATCTGCTCTTTGGTCTGTTTGTGCTGTTTAATCCAGGTTTTGGTTATTCCTTGGGCTGTTCGTCCTCTTCAGTCCTGCTTTTGGCTACTCCTTGGGCTGTTCCATCCTGATTTTATCTGCTCCTTGGGCTGTTTGTCCTGATGAATCCAGGTTTTGGCTGCTCCTTGGGCTGTTTGTCCTGTTCCATTCAGGTTTTGGTGGATCCTTGGGCTGTCTGACCTGTTCAGTCCCGATTTTGGTTATTCCTTTGGCTGTTTGTGCTGTTGAACCCAGGTTTTGGTTATTCCTTGGGCTGTTTTTCCTGGTTTTATCTGCTCCTTGGGCTGTTTTYCCTGGTTTTATCTGCTCCTTGGGCTGCTAGTCCAGTTTTACCCCCAGGTGATGGCTGTGTGATGCAAACTGCAGCCTCTGTGGGCTCCTCTGGGGCACGGTGGGAGTTTTAAACCCCTTCAGAGTGGCTCAGATCAACCAAAACCAAAATAAATTTGTGTTTATCCACCTCACGTGAGAGCCCTACCCACCTTACATCCCTTTTCCATGAAAACCTGCCCTGTTCCTGAGCAATCTGGGCCGACAGGGAGTCTGGAAGTTGATTTTCCTGGGGCTCCGTGGGATCCTGGCAGGCACAGGATGTTCTGTTCCATCATGGGAACAGAAAGTGGGGGAGACTGGATGCTCAATAAGGGTGGAAATCCTCAGCTTTGCTTCCCAAAACCACGTTGGTCCTGCCCATAAACGTCACCTGCTGCTCCCAAGGCATCCCAGGGATAGACCGGGATTTCCTCCGGAGCATCCTGRAATCCTGACCAGCATCCGTGGGGTGGGAAGGTGCACAGACCCGTGAGGGGGGTCGCAAGGTTGGCTGGCAGCTGCGTTTAAAACCTGCTTTTAAATTCCCAGCTCATCCAGTGCACTGCTGCCTTCCCAGGAGGATTTTCMTGAGCCTTTGGGGTCTTTCCCAGCGCCGTTCGTAGCTCTCAGGGAATGTGGTGCTGCGGAACAGGAAGCTTTTGCTTGAGGCTGCCAAATTCCCTGTTGGAGGGTGATGCCTTTCACCTCAGCTGATGCTGGAGTATGAAATTCCAGCCAAGTCTCCTTGCAAAGGATTCCTGTGCGATTTTTAGGGTTTTTTTTTTTAAAGTATTTACTCCAAATTCCTTGATTTGTTTGGCTTAGGCTGGGTAAACCCAGCTTGGATTTGTTATTTGGGATGAAAATCCCGAACCGAGCTCTGATCCCTTCCTTGGGCTCACGGAGTGTGGGTGAAAGTGGTTTTGGGGTTGCTGGTGAGGGGTTTGGGGACTCCAAGGTTCCAGCCTGAAGGGGTTTTGTGGCCCTGATTTAGCCTGAAAGCCGAGCTGCAGCTTGGATAATTAGGGAAAGGCTCGATGAGCTGGACGGGATCCTGAGGAGGAAGGAATTCCTGCTGTCAGCTCCTGGTGCAGCCCTCGAGCTTCTCCTTGGAAAAGYGTTCATCCCTTTCCCGTGGCCGAGGCTTTCCCAGGGTTTGTGTTTCCAGGCTGAGGCTGCTCCGAGGGCTGTGTCCCTCCCGGCTGGTTTCGGTGTGGTGGGCTGGAATCCCAGAATCCCAAAATCATTGAGGTTGGAAAAGCTTTCCAGGGCCATCCAGTCCGAGCTGTGCCCCATCCCTGAGTGCCACATCCAGACATTCCCTGGACACCTCCAGGGATGGGACTCCACGACCTGTCCCGGCGTTTAACCCTTTTCCACGTGGCGGACAGGAGGGATCTGTGGGYGTTTCGCTGCTCCAGGATTTCCAAGGATCCCATTTCTGGGATTGGCTGTGGAGGTTTGAGGTCCTGAGGACGCCCATCCCACGTTGTCATTGTCACCCCGAGGAGCCCTGGAATGAGCTCCGAGAGATTTTCCCGGGGGGAAAATTGTGGAATAGGAGTTTGGATGCCAGGAGCTCAGCTGGATTAAAATCCGCTGGAGAATAAAAAAAAAACAGGGACAAATATCCACACGGAACCCCTTGGCCAGGCCCTCGGTGGGTGCAGAGCTCTGGGGATTGCTGGGAAAAAACAGGGATAAGGAATTCCCGGAGTGCTGGGGGGGACAGTGGCTCTGCCTTTTCCCCTCCTGGTGGCATTCCTGCCTCTTCCCRGTTTTCCCAGCTTGCCCTTCTAGGAACTGCCCACTGGCCCAAGCTGCTGAGCAAGCGCAGGGAGGACAAGCTGGGGCAGGGTCAGGGTGATGAAAGCAGGAGGCAATTACAGCCTTCCCTGGATTTCTTCACCCAGCCTTTGGAGCAGCCACAGCGGCTTCATCCCTTGCACTTTCCATGGATAAACGGGAGCAGAGGTTACGCTTCCCTCCTGGAGCGAGCCTGGGTGTTGCAATGGGGAGCGTTGGGCTGCTCCGGCATGAAAAATAGTGGGTTTTATGCATCCAGCATTAAAAAAGGTGGTTTTTTATGCATCCAGCATAAACAAAAAGTGGGTTTTATGCATCCAGCATCAAAAAAAAGGTGGGTTTTATGCATCCAGCATAAAAAAAGGTGGTTTGTTTTATGCATCCAGCGTAAAAAAAAGGTGAGTTTTATGCATCCAGCATAAAAAAAAAAGTGGGTTTTATGCATCCAGCATAACAAAAAGTGGTTTTTATGCATCCAGCATAAAGAAAAAGGTGGGTTTTATGCATCCAGCATAAAGCAAAAAGTTGTTTTATGCATCCAGCATAAACAAAAAGTGGGTTTTATGCATCCAGCATAACAAAAAGTGGTTTTTATGCATCCAGCATTAAAAAGGTAAGTGGGTTTTATGCATCCAGCATAACAAAAAGTGGTTTTTATGCATCCAACATTAAAAAAGTAGTTTTTATCCCTGCAGCACCAGAAGGCGGGCGGGGCGGGGGGCAGGCGGGGCGCGGTGCGGGTGAGCTGAGCGCGGGCCGGGCCCCGCTGTGCTCGCTTGCAGACGAGGATGCAGAGCCTGCAGCCCGACCCCAAGGCCAGCTACCGCGGCGTGTACGAGGCCCTGCGGAGGATGGTGCTCACCGAGGGGCTCTGGAGGCCCCTGCGGGGCATCAACGTCACCGTGCTGGGCGCGGGCCCCGCCCACGCCCTGTACTTCGCCTGCTACGAGAAGATGAAAGCGGCGCTCAGCGAGGTGCTCCAGCACGGAGGAAACAGCCACCTGGCCAATGGTATTTCCTGGGGGGGGGGTTTCGCCCCCCCCAAAAAATTCGCGTCGCGGTTGTCAGCTCGCCCCCTCGCTCGCTTCTCGCTCGGCCTGGMCTCCTTTCCAATTTAAATTCCCGCCCTGCTGTTTAATATGAAATTATTCCGGCGCGAGTCATCSGCGCGGTGGGTAGAAGGGGTCCAGATGCAGCTGTGCTGTTCCTGTGTTATCACGGGAGCCTCAAAGCTGGGAAGGACCTTCAGGATCATCGGATCCCAGCTTTGAAGGTGTCACCTGAAGGTGTRACCCGATGTTGGAGGCATCACCTCAGCCTTTGGAGGTTTGGGAGTTCAGGTTGTTCCAGGTGTCCCTGGGAGCGTGGAGTGCACTCCATGCTCTGTGTGCTTTCATTTTTACCTGGAATATTTTGCTTTTAAGCCCAGGAATGGCAGCAGAAACTCTGGGATCGAGCAGCCAGGGCTTGACAAAAAGGTTTTTCAGGAGATATTGATGTGATGTGCTGGTGGGAATCTGCCATGGCGTCACTGAACTCAGGGAAGGGAATAAAATCCCTCCTTGCTGCTCTCTGCTAGGAGCAAACTCCTGTGCTTGCCTTTCAAGTAGCTACAGGCCCTTGGTGCCAGCAGGAAAAGTGGAGCTCTGGCTTAATGAGGAATGACCAAAAGTCATTCGGGCAAGAGGGAACCGGAGGTGGGAACCAACATCAAAGGGGAAGGTGTGGCTGGAGAGGCTCATCCCAGAGCCAAGCGCAGGATGGGTCGGGGCTGCTCGGATTTGGCACGGTCTGGGCAGTGAGTGTTGAAAACCAGGCTGAGTAAAGGGATGAAAATCCCTAATTACGGATGTGCCGAGGGGATGGTAAGCATTGCTCACGGCTCCGACGCCAGGGGTGTCTTGTATGGACAAAACCTTTGGGAGTTGGCGTCGGGAAGAGCAGAGGTGGTGGCTGCGCGTGGGTCCTGGTTTCTCTCGGGCTGCTCTGGGTGGGTTTCCTGCCCTGGGAATCTTTGCTGTGGCGCCTGGGTGCTCCCTGGGATTGGAATCCTCAGTCCCCCGTGGATGGAGGAGTCCCCCATGGATGGAGGAGGCCCCCGTGGATGCCCTCTGAGCCTGGCTTTGTCTCGCAGGCATAGCTGGGAGTGTGGCCACGCTGCTCCACGACGCCGTGATGAATCCTGCTGAAGGTAATTCCTGGGATTCTGGGAAGTGCTGCTCCCCTCGGGACACCCAGCAGCTTCACCCGCTGCCCTCAGTGCCCCTGCCCAGCTTTACTCCAGGGGTAAATTCCACCTTGGCTGTTCTCCCTCCCTCCCCAAGGGGCTGCACAGCCTTTCTGTGACTTTCAAGGGCAAGTGTCCCCTTGTGGGAGTGGTTCTGGTTTTCCTGGAGCTCTGGACCAACCAAGCTGGGCTCAGGTTGTTGGACAAGCACCCTGAGGGACTGTGCAGCTGCCTGGGGCTGGAGTCTGGCGGGAAGAGGCCTCAGCAAAGTGAGGATTGACAGCAAAATGCAGCTCAGGTGACAGTGCCGTGACCTGCCAGCTCCTCAGTGTCACTGGCTCGTGCTCCTGGCTGGGCCCAGGGTCAGGAATCCCTGAAGGAACAACACTCTGATGTATCAAATCCTTTCAATCATACCCTGATTCGATGAATTCGATTAATTGGCCTCTCGAATCAGTGGGAGTCACCCCAGTGGGTGACCCTGGAGGGGATGTGACACTGCCCAGGTGATGCACAGGTAGGAATTCACCTTTCTGCCCTCGGTCCTGCTGGGGCAGGGGCTGTGCCTGCCCCCGAGGGTCCTCAGCAGTCTGGCTGAACGGGGAGAGCTAAAGGGTCGCTAATTACCCCTGAGGAGGGCAGTTCGTTAGAGTGAAAGGGTCATTAATTGATCTTTGGGAGAGGAATTCATTAGAACCAAGGGGTTATTAATGAAGCTGGAGGGGAGGAGCTCCTTAGCCCCTGGGAGTGAGCTSTGCCCTGTTCCCTGTCCCGAGTTTTGGGGGCCCTGGCCGGGTCAGGGGGGATGGGTTTGGCTGGGGAAGGGGC
>JACAXG010000115.1:1103703-1115186 GCA_018881555.1 Amblyornis subalaris
AGGATAAACCAGAATGGAATAATATCCCCGGATAGGATAGGATGGAATAATATCCCCAAATAAAATAGGATAAACCAGAATGGAATAATATCCCCAAATAGGATAGGATGGAATAATATSCCCCAAAAAGGGATATTTCCCAGTGCTGGTGGAGATCTCCCCAAATCCCCAAGGTTCAGTTTTTATGTCCAATATCAAAGGGAATTTTTCTTGCAGGATCCATATTTTCAAGCCCTTCTTGGGAATACCCTCCCGTGCCGGTGGGACAATCCTAATTCCCAAAGGAAACAAGTCCTCCGGCTCCGGAGTGGGAAATTGGGAGCAGCTCGGGGCAGACTGCAGGTGGAGAGCGTCGGAAAGAAATTCCTGCCTTTTCCATCTCTTAACTCCAGGGCAATGCCAAGAGATTTCAGGGCGGTTTTAAACCTTTACACCTCAAACTTCAGACCTGATTCCCTGCGGCACCGATGGATCACCGGAGCCGTGATCCAGGGAAGTGCTGAGCTCCYGGGAAGTGTCACCTACGACAGCTCAACTCCCTCAATTAAATTTATTTATCCAGTTAATCTCTTTTTTGGGGCATTATTGGGATGGGAATGAGCCGATTTTTTTGGCTTTTGGTCATTTCTCGGTTTATTTTCYAAAGGTGGGAACAGAAGGCTCCAGAGAGAAGCAATGGATTTAATTCCCAGCTTTGTAAATCCTGGTTGTTCCCCCAAATCCCGGAGCTGGGCTGGTTTATTTTTCTGGGAGATTCGGGGTGGTTTTAGTGATTTTTTTACTCATCAGCCTCGTGGCYGATTCTCCTCTTGCTTTCCTGTAGAAATCCCTTTGGGATGTAAAGCCCGAAATTCCCAGGCAGGGCTGCRGGAGCGAGCGAGCCTCGGCACTGGAGAATTCCAAAGTGATTTTCTGGCTGTTTGAGCTCAGCCCGGGATGTTTGGGAAGGGAAAGGCTGAGTCCCACCCCCCCCCCAAGCCCCAGATGATCCCAAAAATTTGTGTCCCAGCGGGATTTTGGGATGTGGCTTCTGCCCCTCTGGGCAGCCCTTCCCCAAGGTGCCTTTCCTGGGATCTGCTGCGTTGGAAGGGAATTTATTTCCCAGGATATCGCAGAAATGCACCAAATGGGTTTTTTTTCCAACAGCGTTTTAGGGTTTTAGGCAGGTTCAGAGCTCGGAGCTCTTTGGGGTGGAAGGTTTTCCCTCAGTCACCGAATTCCTTGTTCTCCCTCTGCTCGGGCGCTCCTGGTGTTTAATCCAAGCCTGTCTGGCTCCAGCGGCCGGGGCTGGATCTGCCCCTTGACCCATCCAAGCTCAGACATTCCCGATCCACTCCTGATCCATTCCCTGACCCAARMAYAGAYWTTCCYRATCCAYTCCCTGWCCCRARCAYAGACATTCCCGGTCCATTCCTGRTCCATTCCCTGAYCCAAGMAYRGACTTTCCTGATSCAYTCCCYGWCCCAAACAYAGACGTTCCCCATCCATTCCCGATCCATTCCCCGCTCCCAGCACAGACACTCCCGATCCCGTCCCCGGCCAGCGGGCTGCCCCCGTTACCTGTGTCCTCTTCCCGGGGTGTCCCSGCGGCTCGGGATGCTCCCGGGGGATGCGGACTCCCGGGGGGATGTCCCGGGGCCGCGCTGGCCCCGCTCCCCCCGTCCCTATCCGCTSCGAGCTCCGCATTCCCGCCGCTCCCGCCGCGCTCGGCCCCATCCCGGAGGATGTCCTGGATCAGGAATGATGTCCGGGGCCTGGACGAGACGGGAATGGGCTGCGGGAATGCTCGGGGGGTCCTGCTCATCGCGGCCTGGGGGGCGCTGGGAGAGCTCTGCCTCCTTCCCGGGAGCGCCCCTGCGCTCATCCTCCTGCTCCTGCTGCTCTTCCTCCCGCCGCATTCCCGGCTCCGCATTTATCCAGCCGCAGCCAAACCTCCCGGGGCTGATTGGAGAGCCCTGGAGGCGTCTACGCCCTYCGGCCGGGGCTTGGCTCCCGCTGGAATTCCGCCCGCCGCCTCGTCCCTCCTGCTCGGGAAGCGCTTCCCCAGGGATTTGCGGGGTCGCGGCCGCCCCTCGGCTCCTCCTTTGCCCCCCCCCGAGGTTTTACGAGGGAGGGAAGGATGGGAATTTTGGGATCAAAATGCGCCCAGAGCGGTTTTTTTTCGGGAGAGGAGAGGGAGCAGCATCCTTGGAGGATGTTCTGCGTCCATCGCCCCAACCCCAGCTCGGCTTCCTCCCGCTCGCGGGAATGCTTCGCATCCCTGAGCTCTTTGGGAAAACGCCGCTTTCAGGGGGAAAAGCGAAGAAATAAAGGTGTTTTTAAAATTTCTTTTGAGGGCTTTGAGGGTTTTCTTCAAACGCCTCCACTGTGGTGCCCTTTGAGTGCGTTGGAAAACCGGGAAAAAGCGTCGAAGGTGTTTCCATCAGCTTTGCACAGCTGCTCCAAGAGGGCTCGGGGATGAGGGATAAGGTGTGACAGGCAGGGAGAGAAGCTCCAGAGGCGAATCCTTGCTTGGAAAAGGAAAAAGTTTAAGCCTAAATCTCAAACTATTCTTTAATTCCTTAATTCATTTAAGATGCCTGAACACCTTTAACAACGAAGCCTTGGGCACCCTAGAGGAGCGAAACCTTCCCAATTCCATGAAAATCCACGAGCGGAGCTGTCTATCAGAACAGACGATATTCCTGAGGATCTACTTTATTTGTAGCTGTTCTCCCAGGGCTTCTGTTTGGAAAACAACCCCAAACAGCCTCGGAACCCCCCAGACGTGGGGARCACACGATCAAAAAATCACCTTGTCCCATCCAAAGGCAAAGCCAGATCCCGTGGGAGAAGGATTTGGCTCTGGTGACGCGGATGAGCAGCATCCCCGGGAACTGCAGGCAGTTTATATTTAAATAGATCTCTATTTTTATATATCAATGTATCAGCGACCTCCTCCAGCTCCGTTGTCTCCGCACTCCTTTTCCCGGTGGAATATCAGCTCCGCTCGCCTCCTTTATTCCCAAAACCTTCGCTCGAAGCCAGCCCCTTTCCTTCGGCCGAAAAAGCCCGGGCATGTCGTGTTTTTTTTTTTTTTACCCTTAAAAAGGGAAACAAAAGATTTCCTTGCGATCTCCTGGGGACTTTGTTGATTTTAGAGGAGGGTGTTCGGTTACGGCCGCCSGCAGCCGGGAGCAGGTTGTGCAAACGTGCCCCGAACTCGGCTTTATCCAGCCCTTGTCCCCTTCCTTAACCCGCTGGATTGGGAAATCTCCCCCCGTGCTCACGGAATGCTTGGAAAACCTGAGGAGCTTCCAYGGTTCGGCTTTGTTTCGGGGGGAGAAAGGGAATTTAGGACAATTCATGAAGCAATCGGAGRATATCCTGAGTTGGAAGGGACTCGCGAGGATCGTCGAGTCCAAAGCCTGGCCCTGCACGGGACAATCCCAAAAATCCCRCCCTGTCCCCGGGGGTTGTGCCCAGAGCTCCTTCAGCTCTCCTGATTCCCATTCCCAGGCTTTTATTTTCTTGAGCTGGGGAAGGGGAATCGATTTCCTCCCTCGATTTCTGTGTTGATTTGGGGGAATTTCCCGGGATTCGCCTCATTTTGTCGCCGAACCTCCAAGGAAAAAGTCCGCGTGTCGCTCGGACCCGCAGGTGAGAACCCACGCGCTGCTCTCCCAGGGCTTTTCCCGGTGCCAGCGGCAATTCCCAGCGCGAGGACCAGGACCCTGCGGGGACAGAGCYCCGGGACGCGGGGGAGACATCCCTTGAGTGAGTGCGGATGGATGAAGGGGCAGGACCYGGCGTTTCCAAAGCCTCGGAGCAGCGGGATCGGGAGCGACCTCTGTCCCCGCGCGGGATTTTCCGGTTTGATCTGGATGTCGGGRATGTCCCATTCGGGAAGCGAGGGAAGGCTGGAGTGATGCGGCCCGGGGGGATTAGAGATAAAAGCTTAATTGCCTCCTGCGAGGCTTTTTGCCAAACGCGGCGGGATAAGGAGCTGTCGGGAACGGAGCGGGAAGAGGGGGGAGCGACCCGGAGCGGGGAGGGAGGTTGGGAGGAGTGGGATTTTCCCTGCGCTGTGTGGGGGTTGGTGGCGCTGGGACATCCAGCGCTCCCGCAYTTAATAAATATATATACAGAGAGGGAGAAATAAATGCAATCGCCTCGTGATCCAGCGGGGCGCTGCAAATGGATTCGGATTCGGGAATTCTGCGCCTCTTGGATCGGCTGGAATAATTCCCCAATCCACAGTGGGATCCCGCGAGCTGCCCCACGATGTCCTCACAAATCCATTTTACCGATAAAGAAACACCGAACGAGCTGAAAACTCTCGCCGAGAGTAGGGAGAGGGATAAACCTTGGAGGGGGTTAAACTYTGGAGGTGATGGAACCTCGGGAATTCCCAAACTCGGGCCACAAGGTGATTGTCTTTCTGCGTTGGTGATCAATATTTGGGTTTTATTTTTTCTTTGGCTCAGGTTTGGACGCTCAGGTGCGAATTGAGGATGGGAAAACCCAAAATACAAAGCGAGRAGTGACGAGAGAGCGAAAACACCATTTCACCCAATCTGCTTTCTATTTGCAAATAATAATAACAACAACAATAACAATAATAACAATTAATAATACAGAGAGGAATTGACACCTGTGCTGGGAGATATCAAGACATATAAATCAGAAAGGCACCTCAAAAATCACGGCAGCTCCAAGCACTAAACACTGTCCACGCAACAGCACGGGGACGCGCACGGACCCAGTTTTCCAGCTTATCCCGAGGAAGAAAACCTGCGCTCACCCCCTCCCGGCCACCGCGCATCCCGGGGGAGCAAATCCCTGGGGAGGGCGGAGGGCCTAGACCCCAAATTACGGTGATTAACAATAAATAATCTACATTTGCTGGGTGCCCGAAGCCTGGGTGCCGCGGCGGCAGCTCCTTCTCCCTCTTCCCAGGGCCTGGCATCTCCCCACCGTCCAGCCCGGCGGAAACCCTCGCCATTCGCCTCCTGTCCCGACGAGGGCTTTCCCCTGGAGCCGAGGGGGCTTTCCCGGCGCCTCCTTCCTGCTCACGCCCAGCTCCCGGCGCCCGTTCCCTGCCGGCCCCGCTCGCTCCCGGGGGCGGCACCGGGGGGCACCGAGGGGTATCCCCCGCGGGCGCCGCTCCCGTGGGCTCCGCGGGAGGATCCGCAGGAATACGAGCCCGCGGCCGTTCCGTAGGGAGCCGGGTAAGGCCGGGAGCCCCCCGGGCAGGGCCGGCCGTCTCGGACCAGCACGGGCACGGCCACCCTGCGCGGGGGAGGCGCGGGCAGGGCCAGCGCCAGGGATTTGTCCTGCCGCTGCCTCTTGCTCTTGTAGCGSCGGTTCTGGAACCAGATCTTCACCTGCGTGGGGCTGAGCTGGAGCAGGCGCGCCAGGTGCTCCCTCTCCGGGCCCGACAGGTATTTCTGCCGCTGGAATCGCCGCTCCAGCTCGAAAACCTGCGCTTGGGAGAACAGGACCCGCGGCTTGCGCCGCTGCCGCGGCCTCGGAGGGTGGAGGGGCTCGGTTTGAGGCTCCTCCGGCTCGAAACGSGGGGAGAGCAGAGATTTTGCTGCGGGAAAGGGAAAAAACAAAGCGAAGTGAGAGCCAAATCCAGCTCTGTCCCCGCTAGGARTGTGTTTGCGAAGGAGGGATGGAATTGGGAATGGGCCCCTTGGGAATAAGATAGAGTAGGGATGAGAGTTTATAAAGTTGAGTTGATAAATTTAATATGAATTTTCCTGTGATGTTTCATGAGAATTCAAGAAAATGCCCTCTTTTTTTAGGCTGTTACACGAATTCTGGGTAATGCCTCCTTTTTCCCCCCTCCTAATTATCCCTCTGACGTTTTGGGGCACCGGGATAGTGGGGTACACAGCAGGCTCGAGTATTCCAAACCCCAAACCTCCTTCCCCACCATCCTGCTAGGGATGGGAGCCAGAGCTSCGGCAGGATCCGCCTCCAGCTCCCAAGGAAAGGAGGATCCAGCACCTCTCTGAATTCCAGCGAAACAAAAAAACCCCGAAGGGGCTGGAAATGAAAGAGGAAAAATTGTTAAATCCTAGAGAAGATGCAAAGGAGTTTATATTTCGGGGGATTTTTGATTTGTTGGGATTTTTTTGTGGCAGACGAGCAGCCGGGATCAGCTCCAGCGGGATGCGCTGGGATACCCGCAGCAGGCGCGGCAGGGAATTCGGGAATTCGAGGGAATGCTGAAGGGAAATGGGGCTCTGGAGGGCTCTGGATGCAGGTGCGAGCCGGGCAGAGTCCGGGAAACACGAGCAGAGGAAACTTGGTGGGATTTGAGGTGCGGGGAGGAGGGGGACAGGTCCAATTCCCCCTCGGGACCTCTCCGGAGCATCCCCGCGGCTCCCCCGCGCTCCCGGCGCCCCTCGCGCCTCGGTGTCCCCGGCGGGGACAATTCACGGAGCCCGGCACGGGGGTTGTGGCATCCAAAGAGGAGGCGATGGGTGACTTTGGGCAGGAAAATCCCCTCTGTATCCCATATCCAACCCCCCCCGGGCGGCCACGTTTCCCCGAGGGAGCGGCCGGGATGCACGGGGGGATGCGCGGCAAGCACCGGGATGCCGGAAATATCCCCAAAACAACCGCAAAAAGACAAACCAGAGGAGGGAAAAAGGAGCAAAAATGAGGAAAAAGGAAGAAACTGTGGTGCCCCGCGGCGGGGACCACCGGGCGCGGGGGTGGAGGCTGCGGGGATGCAACGAGCCGCGCTCCGTTTTCCTCTCCGGGGGAACGAAAGCGGCTCGGAGGGGTCCCCCCGGCGCCCCCCGCCCCTCGTCCCCGCAGGCTCCCGCGGGCACTTACGCGGCCTCGGCTCGTCCTCCCCGTCGGGGCCGCGGGCGGAGCGGGCGGCGGGGCCGGCGCGGGGYCCCCCGGCAGCCCCGGGCCGCTCCAGGTTCAGGATGTCCTTCACCGAGAAGGGCGTGGGCAGCATCTTCCGGGGCTCGGGGGGGTCCCCGGGGGTCGGGGGCAGCGGGGCGGGGAGGGTCGGTCCCCGGGAGGGCTCTCCCAGCCGCCCGGGGTGCTGCGGCTCCCCATGCGCCGTCCCCGCAGCCCCTCGCCTTCCCTCCCGTCGSTGTTTCCAAACCGAGGGAAGCGGGAAGGCGGGGAGGGGGCCGCGGGGGTGTCGGGGTTTGGGCTGAGCCGCAATCAAACCAATCGAGCCCATTTGGGCTCCATTAAGGTCACATTAGCGAGCGGCTCCGGGAGATAAGCGCTGATAAGGAGCGCGGACCACCAAGCTCCTGCCGGAGGGGAGGGGACCCCGCGGAGCCCCCGCGGCGTGGGGSACAGCTCCGGGCCCCAGTTCCCTCCCAGTACATCCCAGTGGCGCCCGAGCCGGCAGAGCCGAGCCGGGGCGCGGAGAGCGGCCGGGGCACCCCGCAGGAATTTGGGGAGCGGGCTGGGGGTCGTGGCACCCCGTGGGGCAGCGGGGGGGGGGGGTCCCGGGGAGCCCCTCGGGCCGTGGGGCGACGCTGGGCCTTATCTGAGCCCGGGGACCGGCGACTTCAATTAAAATTCCTGCGCGGCCTCAGGGGCTGGTGTTTGCTGACAGCCCTGACAGAGCCGAGCTCGCTCCTGCCGGGGCCGGGCCGGTGCCTCCCGCCCCACCGACAGGGCCACGGCGGCTCGGGAGGGGAGGCTGAATAAATAAACTGCCCCAGCGCGGGCGAGGAAGCGAGGGGATGAACGGGAGGGAAAATAAATACGGTGGCTCCGCGGGAAAAGCGCTCAGAGCCGCCCCCCCGGGTCAGTCCGGATTTCTGGGAAACGCCCGGGGTCGTGCCCAGCCCCCCGRGGTCCCTGGTTTCAGCTCTGTTCACACCCATGGGACATCCCTGCTCGCTGAAGGGTGTTTAAGGTCTCTTCCAAAGCTGTGATTCCCACTGTCCAGMGTAAAGTGGGAATTTTGACCGGACACATCGTGGGAAACACTGAGCTCACCTCCTTGCGGGCTCAGGGCTCAGGCTCCCCTCAGCATTCCCTGAATCCCTTTGGAGGGGGAAGCCCAGGCCCTGCTCTGTGTGTTTTTCCTCCTGCAGAGCACTCACTCTCCTCACTCTCCTCCAAAATGCCCTTTTCCCCCATTTTTGGGTTGTTGCCCTTGCTGCCCACACCCCAAAACACCCAATCCCACGGAGGAACCACCCTGCATCTCCCTAAACCACCCCAGGCTCCTGGGGCTGCATCCCCCTGCCCGTGCCAGCCCTTCCCTGCGCTCCCTATGGAGCAATTTCCCCGCTCCAAAACCCCGGGGCCGCATTCCCCTCTCATCCAASCCTTTCCCGGTGCCCGGCTGGATTCACGGCCACGTCTAAAGGGTTTGTTTGGGGTTGGGAGCGCCAGGGGCAGGAGCAAGCAGGCGGTAAYTTTACACCTCGGCTCGCCGGGCCGGGAGCAGGCGGCGCCGGGATGAAATGCTTGGCTGGGATCGAGACGAGCAGGAAGGAATTGGGGGAAGTGGCTTTATCCKCCCCTAATGGCTCCGGGATTAATGGACAGCCGGGATTTGGCTCTCGGGAGCCGCGGGCAGACGAGGCACAGGGTGGGTTGAGGCCGGGGGGGGAGCGATGGGAAAGGGATTTTCGCAGGAGCGGGGCGGGGTTGGAATCCCAGGCTGGCTGCCCCCATCCCTCTCCATGTGCATCCCACGGGTCCCATCCAGCCCTCCCTCGCTCGCAGACAACCTCTGGAGCATCCAGAGGCTCCTAAATGACCCCCGCAGGCCCTTGCCTACCCAAACCTGTCTCTGAGCCCTCCTGGAGCCTTTTAGGGATTTTCCCAGCGGCATCCAGGAGGGCTCAGGCTCTTCCCACGGCTCTGGAGCATTTCGGCAAGGGGAGCTGCCCCCGGGGAATTTGTGGGAAGAAGGAGGCGGAGAGGATCCATCAGGAGCGGCCATAAATCAGGGGCTGCTCCCGGCGCGGGGAGTTAATCCCGTTACGGCTCTCCAGGGAAATCGCTCCTCGGCTTAACCAGGTTAGGTGAAACCGGGAGAAAGCTGCTCCCGGCGCGGAACGGGAGGATTTCCATGGCAGCGGCAGCGCGCCGGCGGCTCCCGGAGTATCCGATTTCGGGGAGCTATCGCTGGGAAGCATCAGGATCCCGGTGCGACTGTCGGAGGAGCATCCGAAGCCTTGGAAATTCGAGCCCGGCTGCCGGGAGAGCGATGAGGCAGCCAACAACCCCACCCAGCACTTCTGTCCCGCCAGGTTTGGGGCTTGAAGCGGTCGGGGTGAGGGAATAATGGGAATATCGGCGGTTGGGAATGATGGGGATGGCGCGGAGGTGAAGGGAGTAGTGAGCGAGGTGGGTGCGCAGGGAGTAAAGGAGACTCTGAGGAGTTTGGGAATGCTCTGAGGCAGAAAGGGTTTCCTGCATCCTCTGCCTTTTCCCAGCTGCTTTCTGTCCTTTTCCATCGGCGGGATGAAATAGAAATTGGAGAAAAAGGAAGCGACGGCAGGGAAGGAGCTGCAGGCGGCGGAGGGGAGGGAGATTCCCTCTCCAGGGATTTCTGATAAACATCAGGGGGGGAGAAAAGCAAAAAAAAAAAAAAGTGATAAAAATGTGAAAATATGGAACTACGGAGCCTTTCCATGGAGAACTTGGGATGGAGCCACATCCCTGCCAGGATGATGAACCCCCAGACGGGGCAGGTGTCATCTCCTGTCGTCTCCTGTGCTCCCTTTAATCCCTTTTTCCCCCCATTTTCCCCATTTTCAGCCCATCCARCCCTTCCCCGGCGCTCTCCATCTCCGCTCTGTTCCACCGGCGTTTGATCCCGGATTTTTCGGGGCCTGYTGGATTAAGCGGGAAGAGGGTATCTCAGCCGCTTCTCCAGCGGTTTCTGCTCCCGGGAGAGGTTTCCCGTGCCAGGACTTTGGGATGGAGTCGATCCCGGGCTGGAATCGCGAGCCAGCAGTGCCCTCTGCTTGGCCGTTCGGGACGTGCAGCTTTGCTTCGCCTCCAAATCCCAAACCTGAGCATTGGAAAGGTGGAAAAATCCCTCCTCCCGTGCTCCTCCACCCCCGCGGTTACAGAGCAGGGGGTCAGAGGTGGGTGAGAGCAGAAATTGCTGATTTTTAGGGATTTTCCGGGTTACTYTCGGGAGGTGAAAGCCCAGGAGGGGTTAAAAGTGCCCCCAGCAGGCAGAGGAGYTATTTTTTGGGGGGATTATTTCGGTGAAGCCTCGGGAATAACTCAGTGTCCCCCAGGGCTGGGAGATGGAGGAGATTGGAATTCAGAAAATGGCGTGTTTTAGGCTTGGCTGTCGCTTTCCCTGAGGAGGCAGCAGGCGGGAGCATCCCTGCTCCTTCCCCTGGAACCCAGAGGCGAATTTCGGCCTCTGTGCCTGCTGCAGCATCACTGGGCTGGGCCGTACTGGGCTGTACTGGCCCGTACTGGTCTGTGCTGGGCCATACTGGGCCGTACTGGGCTGTACTGGGCTGTGCTGGGCCGTACTGGGCCGTACTGGGCTGTACTGGGCTGTGCTGGGCCATACTGGGCTGTACTGGGCTGTGTTGGTCTGTGCTGGGCCATACTGGGCTGTACTGGGCCGTATTGGGCCATACTGGGCCATACTGGGCCATACTGGGCCATACTGGGCTGTACTGGTCTGTGCTGGGCCATACTGGGCTGTACTGGGCTGTGTTGGTCTGTGCTGGGCCATACTGGGCTGTACTGGGCCGTACTGGGCCATACTGGGCCGTACTGGGCTGTACTGGGCTGTGCTGGTCTGTGTTGGGCTGTACTGGGCTGTACTGGTCTGTGCTGGGCTGTACTGGTCTGTACTGGGCTGTACTGGTCTGTGCTGGGCTGTACTGGGCTGTACTGGGCTGTGCTGGTCTGTGCTGGGCCATACTGGGCTGTACTGGGCCGTACTGGGCTGTACTGGTCTGTACTGGTCTGTGCTGGGCCATACTGGGCCGTACTGGGCTGTACTGGGCTGTGCTGGGCTGTACTGGGCTGTATTGGTCTGTGCTGGGCCATACTGGGCTGTACTGGGCCGTACTGGGCTGTACTGGGCCGTACTGGGCTGTACTGGGCCGTACTGGGCTGTACTGGGCCGTACTGGGCTGTACTGGGCTGTACTGCTCTGTACTGGTCTGTACTGGGCTGTACTGGTCTGTACTGGGCTGTACTGGTCTGTACTGGGCTGTACTGGGCCGTACTGGGACGTACTGGGCTGTACTGGCCCGTACTGCGCTGTGCTGGTCTGTACTGGTCTGTACTGGTCTGTACTGGGCTGTACTGGGCTGTACTGGGCCGTACTGGTCCATACTGGGCCGTACTGGGCTGTGCTGGTCTGTGCTGGTCTGTGTTGGGCTGTACTGGGCCGTACTGGTTTTTACTGGTCTGTGTTGGGCTGTACTGGCCCATACTGGTTTGTACTGGTCTGTACTGGTCTTTACTGGTCTGTACTGGGCTGTACTGGGCTGTACTGGGCTGTACTGGCC
>JACAXG010000115.1:1115502-1145073 GCA_018881555.1 Amblyornis subalaris
TGTACTGGTCTGTACAGGTCTGTGCTGGTCTGTACTGGTTTTTACCGGTCCGTACTGGTCCGTACTGGCCATACTGGTTTGTACTGGTCTGTACTGGTCTGTGCCGGGGCCGAGGGTGCCGAGCAAACCCTTTCCCTTGGGAGGGTCCCTGCGGGCAGCTCCTTCCCAACACTCGGAGCGGGCGCTGCGGGATCCATGCCTCCATTTGATGTCTCCAAGGCCTTTTCCCGCCTAAAATTCCCTGCGCTCCCATTCCTGGATGTTTGGGCCGGATTTTTCCCGCTTTTATCCTCTTTTCCCTCCCGAAACAACCTGGAAGCTGCCGGGAGCAGCCTCATCCTTCGCCCCTGTGGCTGTAGGGGAATGACCCCGCAGCAAAATTCCCTCACCTTCGGCCTCTCTGGGATTCATCCCGATTCCCAGGGAGGATTTGGGATCGGGGCCGGGCAGGGGGTGGCGGCGGGAGCAGGGAGATTCCAGAGGGAAAGGGTGGGAGCGGGAAGGCTCCAGGAGCTGCGGAGGACGCGGAGCCTCCGGTCAGCAGATGGCACAAGAGCCGTGGCCGAGCCGCTGGAAAAGGAATAACCGGGAAAAAAAATCCCTGGAGAGCATCTCCCTGCAGGGCCTGGCGGGGAGGAGGCGACAGATGTGGATCCCTTCCAGCCTGATCCACGTCTCCCGGAGATTCCCAGCGGGATAACGGGCTGGAGCATCCCAAATGTACAGCTGGGGATGGGAAATACACTACTACCCCCCTTGGAGGCAGAATTCCATCTCTGGGATGGAATTCCCGGAGAAGCTGYGGCTGCACTGTCCCTGGAAATGCCCAAGGCCAGGCTGGATGGGGCTTGGAGCAACCTGGGATAAGGGAAGGAGTCCCTGCCCACGGCAGGGGTGGGAATGGATGGGATTTAAGGTCCTTTCCAGCCCAAACCGTTCCAGGATTCTCTGTTTGGGATGGAAATGCTCCCTGGGGAAGGGAGAMTTTGGACTCTTCCCTGCACAACTCCCAGCGGTGCCAGCGAGGTGTGAAATCCTCCACCACCTCCCGAGCTTTAAAAAACTCTGGGAATCAGGGAAAAGCTTGGTTTTCCCTCCACTCCCAATCCCACCTCCCCAAACCCCAAATCCCAACATCCTCACTCAAAAAGGAGGATTTCTCYTGCAGCCCCTCCCTCCGTCCATCCCGCCACGAGCCGCTCCATGGATTTCATGGATCCAGGGCTGCACACCATGCCTGAATCCCACGTTCTGGAGATTTCCACGATAATTGTGCTCAAATCCAAGTGCAGCTGAGCTGGGAGCCCCAAATTCCCGCCCCGGGTGTTCCGGGTTAGCGGTTTGGACAGACTGGGTGTACTGGGAGCCCRGGATCTGCCGGATGTGCCGGGATTTGCTTCCTGCTCTGGATCTCCGGCCACGTCTGTTGGATTTGGGGTTTGGTTTGGTTTTGGGTTTTTTTTTAACGGGAGGTTTATTTCCATGGAAGGAAGATCCCTTGGATAGCAGCCCGAGGCGGGAACTGAAAATATCYGGATTAAATCAACCCCCGAACCCAGCAGAATCGCGGAATTTTTCCCTCTCCGACGTCACCCGGAGATGCCCCAGGCTGAAATCCCGGGCACGGCCGCGCTTCGATCCCAACACGGCCCCGGAGAATTCCCAGGAAACGCATCGGGAGTTSGTGTCCGAGATTTCCCATCCAAACCCATCCCCTGGCTGGGAGCGACTTCCTGCGGSGGCCTGGGAGGTGTCCGAGGCCGTCGGAGGTCACTCCCGGGCTGATCCTCCCTGGAATTGCATTTAAACCATAAAAAAGTCAAAAAATTCCCGGTGAGTGACGCGGCTCCGAGGGGGAGCCGGGATTTTCCGCCCCGGGCCCGAGGGCTGCCAACAGGAAGAGGCTCCTCCACATCCCAAGCGTGGGAGTTGCGCCTGTCCAGGGTTGGAAGCTCCTCCACGAGGGATAGGGATTTATCCACRGGTCCTGGATGGCTGGGAATGCTGGAGGATCCCAAGAATTCCACCCTGGGGCTGCGCCTCCCTGTCCCRGCTGGATGAGATTCCCTCGGGCTGCAGCCGTGCCCAAGCTCCGCTTCTGGGATAAGCACAAATCCCGGTGTTTGCATCCATGGCTGCCTCTGTCCAACAGGGAATAACACCAATTCCACTCCAATGGGATTTGCCCTTCCCTATTTTTATACGTTTTTCCCTATTTTGGGGTTTGGAAGCACCACGGGCATTGATTTGGAGGCATCTGCCCATTGTTCACCGCACGGGTGAAGCCCCGGAGTGGAATTCCCAGAGAAACTCGGGCTGCCCCRTCCCTGGAAGTGTCCARMCCCCTTCCACCGCTCTCCCTTCGGGATGGGGAAGGGCTGGAGCAGCATCCCGGCCCTTTCCGGGTGACAAAAGGGACCCTCCGGGGCCAACCCTGGATTTTGGAGTGGGTTTGGAGAAATCAGCCTTTCCKGGCCTGTTTCCTCTGGAATGTGTGTTTTGGTGAGCCTGGAGAGGGGTTTTTTGGGAAAAGGTGGGCACAGGGCTGTGCTCCCGGCTGGGATGGGGATGTGGATCATGAGGAATTTTGCTGGCTCAGTTTGGGGTGTCCCAATCCCATTTTGGGGGAAATTCCGTGCGTTTTTCACCGCCTGGCACCATCCCAGTAGCAGGACTGGGAACCCACGGGATGAGAGGCGAAATCCCAGGAACCGAACAAACCTCCCAAGGGTTTGCCCCAAGACATTCCCACTCCGTGCCCGGAATCCCGGCCGGAATCCGAGCCATTCCCCGTTTTCAGGTGCCCTCCAGTGACGCACCGAGGAGACCAGGAGTAATTCCCTTCTCCCGCGTCAGCGCCGGGGGGGAACGGCGGCATCCAAATCCCGGGACTTGTTTTTGTTTCCTTGGCTTTCTTAATCGCTTCCTGCCGGCCCCGGAGCGGGATGAGAAATCCTCGGGAGCGATGCCCGGCCGAGGGCTGACGCAGCTTTCCCCCCGTTCCCACCGGCGCAGCCAGGTGGGATTTCTGTGGGAATAACTCCGAGCCTCGGCTCTGCCCTTTGCCCCTGCATCCCGAATTCTGGAGATTTCCAGGATAATTGTCTTGAAATCCAATCGCGGCTGAGCTGGGAGCCCCAAATTCCTCCCCCAGGCAGAGCTTCTCCATGTTTTCTTCTTCCCTGATTTTTCTTAAATCAAATCCATCCTCAGTTTGGCTCAGTTGGGTTTATCCTGGGGATGATCACGAATTTTTGGGAGCACACCTGAGCCGGGCTGGGATGCTGAAGAAAACTGGGAATGTCGGTTTGGTCCTTTTAAGGCACTTTGGGGCAATAAATGAGAAAACTTTTACAGCTTTAAAGCAACATTTAGAGCCTTGGTGAGGAATTGTGAGAAAAAAATGGAGCACGGCAGCCCTTTCCAAGGAAGTTAGGGGAATCACCGTGTTATTCATCCGAATATTTTGTGCCCATCAATTGGATATCAGGGAATGCTGAAAAAACCAAATCCGTGTCACRCCAGAGCCTGGACACCCACGGGAGGTGCTGCTCCCGGCCTTTTGTTGGGAAAACTGCTGGAAATTCAGGATATAGGGAAAATACGTGGGAAATGATGAGCTGGAATGTCAGAGCAAGGAGTTGTTTGTTATTTGGATGGAAGATGGGACCCTGAGCTGCTCCGAGATGGTTTCAAACGGAAAGAAAATAGGATTAGTTGGGATATTAGGGAGAAATTCCTCCCTGTGAGGATGGTGATGGCACAGGCTTCCCAGGGAAGCTGCGGCTGCCCCATCCCTGGAATGTCCAAGGCCAGGTTGGACRRGGCTTGGAGCAGCCTGAATCCCAGGGAGCTGAAACCAGGGACTTGCCAAAGCRTCCCGCACAGCCCCAAAAGGCAAATCCCGGTTTTCCGCGGAAAATTCCGCTGGATGCTGCCGCTCCCTGGAGCACGAGGGGTCCCCGGAGGCTTCCAGGAAAGGTCCCTGGAACTCGACTCCGATCCGGGACCGAGGATGGGTGAGCTCAGCTCCAGGAGCTCCCATCCCGCCCCTCTGGAAGAAGGAATCCGCACAATGCTGGGAGCGGGGCACAACCTTCCCAGAGCAGGAAAAACCAACATTGTCCTGCTGGAAAACTCATCTTTGCGGCCGCAGGCGACCGCTCCCCATCCTTAAGGGAAGTTTGCTGCCTGACCTGGGAATGCAGGGCTGGATCTGCCCGGAGCCCTTTCCTGTGATGGGCGGGAAAACATTCCCGGCTCCAGCAGGCACGGCTTTGTCCCCGCGGGGGAGAGGCACGGCCGTTCCCGGTGTCCCGGGAAAAGAGGGAAGCGCTCCCGCGTCCTCGGGATGCTCACTCGGGACAGCCCCACCGGGAGGCGCTGGGAATATTCGGCCTCCTCCTTCGCTCTTGCCGAGGGATTTGCTCGAAKGAAGGAAGGGTTTCCCYCGGGCAGGAGGGWTTTGGGGATGCAGGAGCGAGCGGGAATGCTGTTGGGACAGCTGCTGGAAAGTTGGGATCGCACCAAACATGATGGAGGAAYGAGAAYCCCCMAAAAATCTCTATTCCTCTCTTRTTGCTCAGATTTATTCAGTTTTTCTTTTGATTTTTAAGGAATTCTGGGATGGTTTGGGTTGGAAAGGCCCTGGAAAGCTCATCCCGTTCCAACCCCCCTGCCAAGGGTTTCCGTGCCTGYGGATTCTCTGGGATCCTGTCCCGTGGGGCCTTGCCCTGCCCCGCGCCCGCAGGAATAAAAGCTCATTTAGGGAAAGATCCAAGGGCCCTTTTCCAGATAATTAACCGCGAATGTGAGCTCCAGCCCGCAACCGGACACCTCATTCCCATGGAAATCGCGGCCAGGGAATGGAAGTGGTTCTAAGGAACACGCGGGAGGCTCCCGAGCGAACRACAGCTCAGAAAATGATTTTTTTCCCCGAAGTCCTGAAGAAACTTCTGGGATTAATGACGAGCMCAGGAATAAAAATAAATAGCTGCGCTCTTCCCGCTGGATCCAACACCCTGAATTCCCACCGGAGAGCGGGATTGGATTGCTGCTGGGGGTGGCTGAGGATTTTATGGAGCTGCTGGATTCCTCCAAGCCGAACAGCCCATCCAGGGAAGAGCAGGGATTTGTTTTCCCAGCTCCAAACACTCCGAGCCTGCAGCTGGAAAATTACCCCGGAGGAAAATCAACGGAACCGAGMGGGATTTTCTCCCAGCTTGGGAAAACAAGGAAGAGAATTCCTCATAAAAATGATTTTTCCTTTTAAATAACCAACGTGGCCAGTTTGGTTTTGTGCTTTTGGACCCACCTGGAGCAGGGAAAAGGCTGGAGGGGGAAACAGGGATGCACAAGGAACAGGGATCATCCCTCGGAGCCACGATCCGGGTTATCCCGGAGTTTCAGTCGGCTTAAAGATCAAAACCAAAGAGGGAAAATCGGGAGGAAAAAAAATCCCTTTTGTGCGAGAACAACGCCATTCCCCCTCCACGAGCTCGGGCAGGTTAGACCGGTTTTTCCAGCTGCTGCCTGGAATAAAACTCCCGTGTCTCTCCCAGGTATTTCCTGCCCGAGGTTCTCCAGCCCCTCCAGCGCCGGGATCCGGSGGGGTCACGGCAGAACCTCCCTCCAACGCCTTTTGGAGGAGGAATCAGCCTTTGGAATGACAGCTTTGGGCACTGAGGAAGGCTTGGCTCCTCGGGAAAGGTGGATTTATTGGGAAAAAAGTCATTTTTTGCGAGTTCCTGGTAATTGTCCCTCTGATCCCACCAGGAACAGGGCAAGGGGTTGGAATGGGAGGATCTYGTCCCTTCCAACCCCAACCATTCCGTGGTTCCGTGGTTTGGAGGGATTTCAAGCGCTGTTATCCCCTAAATCCATCAGATTTTGGCCTCTGCTTTACACTGAAATTTATAAAAAAWTATAAAATATACAAAAACATTTATCTATAAAATATATAAATAAATAAATACATTTATATATAAAATATATAAATAAAATATATATTTTATATAAAACATATAGAAATCTCGGGTGCATTTTCCAACTCGGGGGCCCGCGACCGAGAATTCCCTGTTTTTATACCATCAGATCTGCATCCCTTGGCCCTTCTCCTGCCTTTTCCTCGGCCTCTCCCGACGGGAACCACCAGCCGGATCCAAGCCGTTTGTTTGCACTTGGATTTCCATTTTTAGCATCTTCTGGGTTTTTTTTTTTTCTGAACTCCTTTCATATTCCCGGCCGGAGCGGCTGAATCACGACCGCCAGGACAATGTCCTGGATTTCTGGGGAAGTCTCTTTTTTTTTCCCTGCTTTTTTATTTTTCTCGGCTCAGGGGAGGCAGGAAGGGACGTCTGGTCCCAGATTTCATTCCCAGCCTCTTGGAAGCGTGGGAGATCCCACTCCTCCTCTCCTGCTCTGCCTCCTTCCCTCCCTCCCTTTGCCCAAAGCCGGCAGGAAGGGTGAGGACCGGGAAAACCCGAAACGATTTTCCCTTTTTTTCGTCATAAAMTTCCAAAAAAACCCATGGACAAGACAAGAACATCCAGTCAATCCCGTCCTTTGGGCTGGGGCCAAGTCCAATTCCCTGCTGGTGTTTGTTCCCAGCGAAGATCAGCCAGGATTTTATTGCTTCCTGAGCCCTCCGTCATCATCCAGCCGAGATTTCCTTTTCCAGGAGCGTTTTCTTCGTCATTGGCTCGAGATTTCCTTTTCCAGGACTCTTCCCTTCGTCATCAAGCCCAAATTTCCTTTTCCAGGACTATTTTCCTCCAAATTTTTCCACCACGGTGCCTGGTTTGATCAGACCCTCCCTAACCCTCCTCTTTTTTTGGGAATTCAACCCCCCAGTTACCAGCGCTGACCTGAACGTATCCATTGTTTTCCCAGCTCTTAGAAAGTTGTTGGACTTCTGGAATATTGTCCCATTCGGGGACTGCAGGTGAAAAGGTCCCAGGGAATTTCCAATATTGTCAATAACGCCAATAATTATAATAATGTCAATAATTACAAAAACTATAACAATGATAATAAGAATAATAATGATTATAATAATAATAATTCTGCAGCAACAGCAACAATGATGATGATGATGATGATAATAATAATAATAATAATAATAATAATAATAATAATAATGATGCAGGAAGTGGGATGAGATGAGCTTGAAGGTCCTTCCAACTCAAACCATTCCACGATTCTGTGAGAGATCTTTTATTAATCCACTTTTATTTCCAATATTTATTCTTACAAGCGTTGCTCTCATGCGGTGGAGAAAAGGGGAATTAAGCTCCCACTCTTCCTGATGATTAAACTTCATTTTGAGCTTCCAGCGGAAATCCGAGATTCCCCGAGCGCAGCGAACGCACAAATGCACATGGAAACACCAAATCCAGGGATTTTATTTCCCTGCGCGGGCGCCGCAGCTGCGCTCACTAAAAAGCCKTTCTGCCTTCGTTTTCAGGGTAAATCAAATCAAATCGCGAGGCCAGGCCACTGCCAAAGGCTTTATTAAACATCCAGAGGGGATGGAAGAGCTCCAGTGCTCAATCCAAGGGAAATCCAACGTTTCTGCTCAGTCCCGGCCGGGCCCAATGAAAGACTCGGACACCAAAACCCCTTTAAATTGGACATTTTATTTCATGGCAGAAGAAAACCCAACACAGGCCTCGTCGCGTGGCGCATCTTTCATTATAAAAATAAGCAAAGAAAATAACTTGCRTCTTTCTCCTCGCTACGATATGTTTCAAATAACCTTTAGACGAACACAACGCCCAGCTCTAAAAATGTCATTCATAATAAATAAGGACATATACCAGATATGCTCACGGTTTATTCCAGTACTCAGCAAAAAAAAAAAAAAAAGAAATCAAAACCCGAACGAACAAACCGAAAAAAACAACCCCAAACTCTCTCCCCTCTCTATGTCTCTTTAAATTATAAATAGAAATAATGCAAATTTATAATGGCACAAAAACATCTAAAGTGCAAAACGAATCACGCCGAGRCTCATGCAAGCCTTCCCGGAGAAGCCCCTTCCCTGCTCCCGACAGCAAATCCCGGTGTGAGATTTGGGAAAATCCAACATCAGAGGTGAAATCCAAGGGGAAGCTGCTGGGCTTCATCTGGAGGATCATTCCCTGTCCCTGRGGGGATCTCACACCTCGATCCAAACCCTTCCGTCGTTCCTGGGGGTGGGAAGTGCCTGTCCCACGTCCAGGGAAGTGCCTGTTCCTGGAGAGGGAGAGATGGGAGTGCCCAGCAGGGCTGGAAGYGGGAGAGGTGACCCCGGGAAGGGATGGATGAGCGTTCCCAGATCCCTCCCTGCTCCAGCACAGGGATCAAAGTGGCCTCAAAGCAGCTCAAAAATTGGGAATCGCAGCTCTTTGGGACATGGTAGAGCTTTGGTTGGCACGGGGATGGATCCCTCTGGCACAAGGGGATGGATCCCTGTGGCACCAGGAGGGATTCCCTGCGGAACCAGGGGATGAATCCCTGTGGCACCAGGAGGGATTCCCTGCGGAACCAGGGGATGGATCCCTGCGGAACGAGGGGATGGATCCCTGTGGAACCAGGGGATGGATCCCTGTGGCACCAGGGGATGGATCCCTGTGGAACCAGGGGATGGATCCCTGTGGCACCAGGGGATGGATCCCTGTGGCACCAGGTGATGGATCCCMRTGGAACCAGGGGATGGATCCCTGTGGCACCAGGTGATGGATCCCCATGGAACCAGGGGATGGATCCCTGTGGCCCCAGCGCAAATCCCATCGGGGGAATTGTTTTCCCACTCCTCACCCATATTCAGGAGACAAAATCGCTCCAGGAAAAAGAAATTTAATGATGACATCCCCCAAAAAGATGGGTTTGGGGGGTCCAAGCCTCCTCCCCGGCCTCAAATCTGCTTTAGGCACCTTCTTTGGGCTTCCAGAGAAATGGGCGGGCRGGGGAACATCCCCAGGGATGGTGGTTGGCTGCCAGGTGTCCTTGGAGAGCTCTTGGAAGCTTTGGGAAGCCACAGYGGGAGCTCTGGAGCACCGGCAGAGCCTCCCAGGTGGGGTTTGGACACTGCCCCGAGCCAGGTGAAGGCTTTTTGTAGCTAATCCCTGAACAGGAGCACGGACTGGCTGCACAAACCCGGCAGAATTCCCTGTCTCCCGCCAGCTGCGGGGTGGGAAGTCACCCCTCSGGGAGCAGTTCCTAAATATAAACCCAACTTTTAGGGTCAGGACGTTCAAGGTCTGCCTTTGGTTTTCACCTTGCAGAGCTTCTTCGTGTCGGCCTCTCGAGCCCTGACCGATTTAGGAAGGAGCAACCCTGCATCTTCCGTGCCCTGGACGGCACCATTCCGAGTATCCCGAAAAAAAAAAAAATAGGAAAAATGAAAAAAGAACAACCCTYCGCCGATACCGGCGACGTTTGTCGCCGCTTCCGATTTTCTGACAGCGCTTCGGGGCTACATTTCACCAAGGCAGCAACACTTKCCATGCTGCCCCTGCACCTGGTTCCGATATTTTAGCAGCAAGTTATCGTTTAAAGGCTTCGTGGTTTTCCGAAGAGCACAGRAAAGAAAGGTGTATTGCTTTAAATTTCCAAAAGAAAAAGAGATCCCTCCTTGATCAGCTCTCTGAGGAGTTGAGGAAGAGTCACCCGCTCTGCAGACGCTCCAAGGGGATGGGGTTGGGATCGGCCTGGTGGATCCTACACCACAAAGTGGCTTTTTTTTTGGCTCACCAGAGCTCGGCCTGGCTGTGGGGAGTGGGTTTGGGGTCTCCCAGCTCTGCTCCTCTTCCCAGAGCCTGCTGAGGAGGAGGAGGGTTGGAGGAGAGGCAGCTCCTGGAGCGCTCATTCCTGTGTCCTCAGCTTTCTTGCTGGAGCTGGAGGGAATGGAAGGACTTTGCCTGCCTTTCCCCAGAAATCCTAAAGGGAGTTTTGCCCTGTGGCAGCTGTGAGATTCCCAAAACATCCAACAATTCCTCACATTCCCAGCAGCTCTGCCTTGGGTCTAAGTGCATCTCACAGCAGCCCTGTGGAGACAGGACTGACCAGCCCGAACTCGGCATTTTTCATGATTTTCCCTCAATTTTAGCTACGAAAGGTTCGTTCCGGCCCTGCAATTCCTGTCCTAAACATTTCCCCTCTTCCTTTACAAAAATCCCACAGAGCTGAAGGTGAACTCTTGGATGTGACAGAGATGCTGCTTCCAGGAAAAACAAAATAAAGAGCGAGCTGACTTACAAAACTAAGTTTAGGCAATAAAGTTATTATACCCTGCTCCTTKCGAGCAGACTCTCGTGGAATTTATGTACAGTACAGACAGATTTTAGAACTATTTATACCACAGTTAGAGCAAGGCCTTTAATACTCTAATCTTAAGACAGGCTTTGTTTCTGTTAGGTTTCTTTTAAAGCTTTAGGCAGTTAAATACAGTACAGAGATGTGAGCTTTGAAATACAACGCACGATTAGGGAACCTCCTGACAGCTCCACCCACGGCCTGGCACCTCTTTGAAAGGTMGGAATTGTCCCTCTCCTGCTTTGGGGTGTCGGGGGGTGGTTTGAACTCGTTTTGCACCTCGGTGCCGGGTCCTGGGGAGTAAAACCATCCAGAGAGTTTGGGAAATCCCAATTTAAATGCGTTCACAGAGCTCCGCTGGAAGGACTGGGACTCGGGGTGACACTAAGGGACCAGGAACGCGACATTCACATTCATCCGTGGCCAGCACAGATTCATGACATGAATTCCAGGATATTTTTAGGATGTGCGAGGGTTCTTAGTGCATCTCTTGTCACCWGCGGGAGAGGAGCAGCTCCTCCCCGAACCTCCAGGCCTGGGGTGGCGTCAGCACAACAGTTTTGGACAACACTTGCACTCCAAACGTTTGGAGTTTGGTGTCTGAAGGCCTGACCACAGCAGGGATCTACTTAAAACTAAGCTCTTTTTGGGATAACCGAATTTTCGTGGGGCAGCGAAGAGACGGAGCCGCCGGGCCCGCGACAAGGCCGCGGAGCCACCAGGCCCGCGACAAGGCCGCCGCGCCGCCGCGCGCAGGCCCGGGCGGAACTTTTGCTCGAGAGGAACGAAAAACACAAACGGAACAAAACGAAACGAGCCCTAAGGAACTAAACCCAGCTCGTGGGGAGGGGCTCCCGCCAATCCCAGTCCGCTCGGGTCGGGGGCAGCGCCCTCGGCCGCCCTCCCGCCCGCGTCAGGCGCGCTCGKCCGAGCCGCGCTTGGCCTGGGCCGGGCCCGCGCCCTCACCTCGCAGGCTCCTGAGCAGCAGCTTGAGCTTCTGCGGCTCCGAGATCCTCCTGCGCAGGAAATCCGCCCGCGGGTGGCCCTGGGCGCAGTGGTCGCTCTGCAGCAGGTGGAACAGGCTGGCCATGTTGGGCCCGATCTTCTCCATGAGGCTGTCCTTGATGGTGCTCACGGTCTCGTCGTCGCACTCCAGCAGGCTCCGCACCAGTTTGTTGTAATACCTGCACCACAGGCGTCCCCGTTAGCCCGCGGGGTCCCCGGGGAGGAAAAGGAGGTGCCCCCCACCCCAGCCAGGGGAGAATTGGGGTTTTTAAGGCATGCAGGGCGTGTTTGGAATGGATTTCTGGTGGGGTTGTCACAGAATCCAACCAATTAAGGGCGGAAAAGAGCTCCAAGGTCAAGTCCAGCCTTGCTGTCACTGCATCCAAACACCCTGGGCATGGAGGTGCTGTGCCYGTGACACAGGGAAGGAACACAGTCACCAAAATTCTGATTTAGTTGCCCCAAGTGAGTGGCTGCCCCAGCTCTGGGAGGTGAGGGTGTGAGCACAGCGGGTTGGGAGTTGTCCTGGTGGATTGGGAAGGAGGGAAAAATGAGGAGCTGAGAGATGTAGAAATGGGGGAATTGTGTGTTTTACTCTCTGCTAAAGAACCCGAGTTTCTGGGGCTTTGGGAAGGAAAATGGTGTTTCTACAGATTCCAGCTGGGATCCCAGACTGGACTGGCCTAAGCCAGAGTCATGACTGGATCCATCCCTGTCACACCATTCCCTCTTGTCCTTCTCCCTTCCCCTCCCTGCGCAGCCTTTACAAGGATCAGAAGAGCGGGAAGCAGGTCAGTCCAGGCCTGGCAGATCCGTGGATTCTCTTGAGACAGATCTTTAGGACATACAATCCTTTATCGCTTCCAAGCCCACCATGCACTAAATCCCAAGCAAGGACCTCRTGCTTCTCCTGCCTCCTCTCCAGCTGCACCTTCCCCTTCCAGCAGCCCTGGGCGCGTATTCCTTATCCAAGGAGGAGCCAGGAAATGGTGCTGCTCTGCATTCCCAGCCCTGCYGGGAGCAGCACTCCAAGGAATGCTCCTCCACAGGGCAGTGGCATGGCTGGGCGAGCACGTGGCACCTCGCTGTACCAGGGAACATCTTCCCAGGGAGACAAAGCTGGGAAAAAGAGGAGCAGCCCCATATTTGCTGGGATTTCTGCCTGGGAGGACGTCGGGGCACTTATTTTAAGCACTTTAAGGTCACCGTGACATTTTTCCACGGGAGCAGACAAGAGAAGAACCTGCAGGTGGAGGAGGGGAAGGAAGAGGGAAATGAGAGCTCCCATTGAAACTCCTTTCCCAACTCTCAGCCCGGGCCTTTGGAGCAGCCAGGGGAGGTCGGGTGAGGTCAAAGTTTGGAGCACAAAAGGACCTGGCTTTGGCAGGAGGTCTGAAGGGGCGAGGGGCAGACCTGAGCCAGCCACACTCCCTGCTTGAACCAGGGCCAGCAGGGTGGGAGACACAGATCCCATCCAGCTCCGCGGTTTCCACGGCTGGAGCTGCCCCTGGACGCTTTTCCAGGGCTGTGAGCGGAGCTTTTCCTGCCCTGCTGCTCCTGCCCCGAGATTAAATCGCAGGAAGATGCTATGACCTTTAACTACTTCCTCTTGGTGGCCTGGGCCAAGTGGCCCATTCTGGCTCCGTGGCCGCGCGGGGACAGGGGCTGGGAAAGCAGGATGCTCCRGGAGCCCTCGGTGTAAACTGCGAGCTGGGAAATCCTGCTGCTTTTGTTCCTCAACGTGTCACAATATCCTCTGGCTCGGGCTGGGAGGGGAGGAGTTCCCTCAGCCTCGGGAGAGCAGCTCCAGGGCTTGGTCCTCTCCGAGGAGCAWCCCCGGTGCTGCCCAAGTGTCCCCAGGTCCTCCCTTCACCTCCCACAGCCTCTCCGAGGGGTGTGGAACTCCTCAATCCATCAATTTAACCCGGGAATGCCACAGAGCTGCCCGTTCCTCGCCAAGTCCTCAAGGAAACCTCTCCCAAATTTGCTGGGGGGAAGAGGGGGAAACGSACAAAAATTTAATTTTTACATTCCCCCACTATAATTTTGCCTTGCCACAGTACAATTTCCTGGATATACAAGAAAAGATTTCTCTATCCACAATAGAATTTTTGGTAGTAGGACATGGATTTTAATGATCTTTGCGGGTCCCTTCCAACTCAGGATATTCTGGGATTCTCTGAATGAATTTCTGCTGCTCCGTGCAACATTCATTGATSACCTGCACACCTGTCCTGGGGCAGGGCTGGAGGCTGGAGGTGCTCCTGGATCAAGCCAAAAGCCACCCCAGAGGAGCCGAGGCCTTGGCCGCGGCCAGGGCGCCCATCCCGGCGCAGCCTGCTGTGTTTGCACTCCAATTCCCGAGCATATTTACTCAAACTGCTCCGAAAGGTCCCTTTTATCCCAATCACAAGACTCAGCACTGATTGTTCCAGGATTTGGAGGCAGAAATCCYTGCCCTTGCAGCGTGACTGCGCGCACTGCGGCAGCTCCCGGAGCCTCCCCGTGTCCCTTGTCCTTGGAGGAGGGGACAGGGCAGCTCCGTGCTYGGATGAAGGTGCCAGGCAGCAGGGTGACATTCCCGTTCCCTTTCCCATTCCCACAGGCAGCCTTTGCTCCCAGGGGGAGCAGGAGACAACCCCAAACCGGAGCRTGGAGAGCCCCAGACTATCCCTAGAAATGCAAGGTACTGGATCATGGCAGGATGGGGATAGAGAGGATCGGGTTGGCTGTTCCCTGTAGGTTTTTCCTGGTTTTTCGCAGTAACTCAGAGGGCAAGGACTCATTTTCCAGGTGCCATGCAAGCCCCAGRGAGGRGATGGCTGCAGAGTGGAGAAGTGAATGGGTGGAGAAGCCCAGGCTGGATGGAGCTCAGAGCAACCTGGGATAGGGGAAGGCRTCCCTGCCCATGGCAGGGGTGGGAATGAGATGGGCTTTAAGGTCCCTTCCCACRCAAACCATTCCATGATTCCATGATCCCCTCCTGTGAAGAGCTCAATATGCCAGAGATGCCGAATTAATCAATCTGATTTGGGATCCTTGACCATTCTCCAAACCTGGAGAATTAACATCGAAACAAACCCCAGGTTTTGAAATAAGGGACATCTGGTTCATTTTATGATCCTCCTCTGGAGGTGCTTGTAAGGATATTCCCAAAAAGAGAAGCAAAGAATGTTGGAAAAACTGAACAGGGAGGCAGAGAAACGTTGAAGAGGCAGAAGGCACTACTGGGCTAAGCTGTATGAGGACTTGCAGGCATTTAATCCACTCAGCCCCTCTCATTCCTGCCTCTGCAATTCCCGTTTCCGCCATTCCGCCGAGGAAGGCCCCGCGTACCTGTTGGAGAACTGGTTTGGGAGCTGCACCACCTCGGTGATGGCCTCGGGGTTCCGTTTGGCGATGCCGCACATGTCCAGCTTGCTGTAGCACTCCTCCTGCACCTCCGAGATCATCCTCTGGAACGTGGAGCACCTCCGGATGGCCAGGAACACCTTGGACGTCACCCCGTTGGCGATGCACTTCAGGCTTTCCTTCACGAAAGCTTTTCCCTGGAAACAAAAGGAAAAAAAAAAACAACAAAACCCTTAAACTGCACCAGATTTCCAGGGAATCCAACAGGAAGGGAAGCATTGTGGGTACTCCAGCAGGCCTGGCTGTATTAATTATCCTCCCTGCAATTACAGACCTGCTGGACGTCCCTTCCCGGGCATGGCAGGGAATGGGATTCTGAGCTCTCCCAATTATTGCAGAGTTATGTCCCACAGCAGTCGGGATGCGCACAGCCCAGAGCTCCCATTCCCAAAGGATTTAGGCAATGGAAATCTTTGCATGAGCGGACCTGGAAGCGCCGGGACCAGGGATGGAGCAGTTCTGTCCCACAGATGGATTTAACAGCAATTTAACGCCAGGGATTTATCCCTTCTGGTTCAGACCTCGAATAAATTTAAGAGCTTTAAAATTTTTTCTTGGGAGCAGGAGCACAGGGAACCAGGAGCTGTGGGGATTTTGGGGGGAAAACACATAGGAAAAGAGCCCTTGGCAGAGGCACAGCCCTCCGATATGATCCCATTTATCCCGACTGCAGCCCGGGAGAGGCCGATCCGGCCGCGCATTCCCAGCCCCAAAGCCTCCCCATCCAAAGGGCAGCCCCAGGGGCAGTTATCCTGTGAGAAGAACATTTCGATTTCCTCCCGGAGAGGAAACCTCGCTCTCCGCCCCGCCGAGCCCTCCCTGCCAAATCCTCCCCGGGAGCAGGGAGCGGGTGGAAAAAGAGCCCCGGAGGACGCGTCGGGAGCCAAAAATCGCCTGCTCAGAGGAGYGGGAAGGGCTGCGGGCGGGGAAGGGTTAATCCTGCCCAAAATCCACCTTAAATTGAGGCCCTGAGCACTCAGCACGTGCTTTAGGACCCGCAGGACTCGTCCAAGCTTTACTGAGCCAGGGCGTGAAAAGGCGGCGGCTCCGACTGATTCCCGGGTGGGTTTGATTCCTGGCCGGGTTTGATCCTCGGCCGGGTTTGATTCCCGGGTGGGTTTGATCCTCTCCAGGGTTTTATTCCGGTCCCCTTCGAGCCCGGGGCCGTACCTGAGTGTCGAACTTGGCGGCGCTGTAGAGGAAGGACTTGCAGATGTCGTACATCCCGTCCGTGTYGCACGTGGAGTTCTCCAGGCAGGCGAAGGCTCCGCATCCCACCTGGAGCGCGCTGTTCAGGCACCGCACCACCTCGGCTGGAGGGAGAGCAACGGGAATGAATGTCGGCGCGGGGATGCGGAGCCCAGCCCGGAGCCAAAGCCYCCTCCGGCACGAGGGAGAGTCCGGCCGGGAAGGGGCTCGGAGGGAAAAGGGAAGATGCTCCAAGGGATGGATCATGTCTGCCATGGAGTCATGCTGGGAGAGCTGAGGGATTCACCTGGAGAAGAGAAGCTCCAGGGAGACCTCAGAGCCCCTTCCAGTGGATAAAAGTGGATTATAAAAAAGTGAGAGAGCGACTTTGGAGATATAAAGTGATAGGAGAACTGGGAATGGTTTGAAGCTAAAAAAGGAGAGATTTAGGTTAGATATTGGGAAGATGTTATTTATTTAGAGGGCARCGAGGTCCTGGCGCAGAGAGGKYGTGGATTCTCCRTCCGTGGAAGTGTCCAAGGCCRRGTTGGAYGGGGYTTGGAGCAACCTGGGATAGGGGAAGGTGTCCCTGCCCACGGCAGGGGTGGGACTGGARGGGCTTTAAGGTCCCTTCCAACCCAAACCRTTCCATGATTCCATAATTCTATGTTTCTATAGTTTTATGATTTTACAGTTCCAGGATTCTCTGAAGACAAGAGCAGCACCCCAAGGAGCAGAAACTGCAACCACCAAACMCCTCGATGGATTAAAACTGAGGCAACACCTGAGAGTCTTTGGTGGGATGGAGACCGAAATGCCCATCCCAACCCAATTTCAGGCATTTGCACCTCTATCCCAAATCCCTCTAAAGAAGGAGACGCGATGAGGATGGGCCCAGGGGYTCAGTCTGTCAGGAGCAGCCTGGCAGCACCTGACTCCCAAAACCACTCTGAAAACGAGACTGAGGCGATGGCAAACGCCAACAAGTCGGCAGGAAATTCGCACTTTTTGGGAGAYATTTGTGCTGTCCTAAAAAAGCCCAAAATATCCATAAATAAGATTTTAGCCTGAGCGAATTCTCAGCGTTGAAAAAGGACTCGATCCAGCAGCTTGGTGCTAAAACTGACCTGGCAGTTGGCAGGCAGAGCCAAAAAAGGTCATTTTTTTTGCTGAAGATTCCTGAAGGGGAAGGGAGATTTGGGCAGAGAAAGTTCAGGTAATGGAGCTGACCGGGGATGATTAAAACCCTCGAGGCAGCGGTTAGCCCGAACAGGAGGGCTATCCATGTCATCCCAGCTTTCCCGGGGCACATCCAACGCCTTTTAACGATGAATCAGCAGTATCGCCACGTGACTGCCCTGAAATTAGGAGGGATTAACCTTTTTTTCGGCGAGCCGAACCTCTGTCCCCTCCCGTGTCTGGGCAAGGCACGTTCACGACTTTTGCGGCTCGCCTTGCCMCACGTTCCCGGGGAAGAAACCTAAAGCCAGGCTCTCCCGGCCGGCTCCGAGGTGTGGGAAAAGCCAGGCTTTTTTGGGAGAGAACACACCTTACKGGAGCCCGATTGCAGCCTAAAGACGATTCTTTATAACCGGGATTTTTACAGAGAAAAAAAAAAAAAACATTTAAAAAAAACAAAATCACCCGATTCACCCGTCCTCGTTCCCCGCTCTTGCCGACGTGCCTGAAGGGAGGAATATTCGCTGATTCCTCCTCTCCCCGGCTCGCAACCTCCCCGAAGCACGAGCCAGCCCCATAATTAGCTCTCGGCAGGTTCGAATGAGAAGTTCGCTCGCAGCACGCTCGGGGTGCGCGCAGCCTTTATTGTTTTAGGCACGGTGCAGGAGTGAGACCCCACGTTTCCATAGCAACCGAACACAAAAGCAAACGGAGCGAACACCCCGCTCCAGCGCCGCAGAGCCCTGCAGATCTAAAATAAGGCGGCTGCTAATGAGCTCCAAATTAGAGCCTTAATATCTCGCCAGTGCAGTAGAAGGCAGATTTTTAATTCCCATTGTTCGAGACAATGTCTCCGAGTTATCTAAAGCATCAAAGTCGAGACATCCAGGGGCTGACTCGCCAGCGGCTTTTTTCCCCCCTCCATTGTGACAGCAACTTTGTTAAATGTCACAAATGTATTTTTGTAGTCCCAGCTGACCGATAGCGATCAGTTTGTGACAATAAAAGCGAGCAGGGGACAGTTTCTAGGTTACTGCATTCTTCAAAGTCGCGGCTGTCTCGCCCCCTCTCTCAATAGRCAGATGTTCGCCAGAACAATGGGTCGGTCCCAGCGCCACGGATTTTATCAACTTCCTAAAAAGCGAGGGATTTAACGCCAAAGTCGCGCTGCCGCCGGGGAGGAGAGGGGGGAGCATGCAAGCAGGAAAAATCATAACGATAAAAAGTACACGGAACTCCTCGAGGAGGTGGGGGAGGAGGGGAGAGCCCGGATCGCATCCTGCGAGCTGCTCCCACCGCTTCCCCGACCCAGCTCCAGCAGGAGGAGATTCCTCCTCCGGCTCTGCGCCAACAGCCTCCTGCCAGACCCCGAAATTCAGATTTGTGCCCGCCGGCCGCTAAGTTCATACGGAAAAAAAAAAAAAAAAGAAAGAAAGAAAGAAAGAAAGAAAGAAAAAAACCTGAAAAAGAAGAAAATTCATCATCAGAGAAACGCGAGACAGTTGAAGGCACAGGGGCTCGGGCTGCGAGCCCTGCCCGCTGCTGTTACCTGAGTTCTGCGCTGCCACCCGCGCTTTCCTGGGGCTCACGGAGTCATTCTGCTCGGCTTCGTAGGACGCGGACGCACTGCTCACCAGCAGCAGGAGAAAACCAGACTTTAGGAGCATTCTCTGACAAGTTTCCGCTAAGTGTGGGGTTGGGGTTTTTTTTGTTTTTTTTTTTTTTTTTGGGTGGTTTGATTTATTTTTTTTTTTTTTGGAGATGTGTGCGCCTCTCCTCTTGCACTCCGGCTCGAGCGAAGATGTGGATCTGGATGCGCGCTGGGATGGACGGACGGATGGATGGATGGAGGGAGGGAGGGAGGATCCTGCCGAGCCCGGGGATGAGCGCAGGGATGTGCGGCAGGATCCGGGTGGCCCCTCTGGCTCCTGCTCGCTGGGGGACCGGCGGCGGCGAGGCTTTTATAGCCGCCCTTATCGGTCCCCCCCGGGCTGCCGAGCCAATCGGCGGCGCTGGGCAGAGCCAAGGGAGGACCGGACTCATCCGAGCCCCACAAAAAACTGCAACTTCACAGGAAGAATATTTTCCAGCCCATTAAAAGTACCTGCCAAACAACGAGGAGAGAAAAGTTCATCTTTGGAGGAGCGGTGGGAAAGGGAGGGGGGAGGGAGGGGGCGGCTCCCCATGGAGCTCGAGGAAATGACAGCGCGGCCCTAAATCTGCCCCCACCCCAAAAGCGAGCCACCTGCCCTTTAGGAAAAGCCGATTCCCATCCTGCCGGGAGCGATCCCGGCGCCGGGAGGAGGGAAGGGGCGGCTCGGCGGGGCTCGGGGGATGGGGCTGGCGGGGATCCCTGGATCCGTGTCCCACCTGCCCCGGCGCTCACCTGGCCCCGTGCGGGTTCCTGCCCCGGCACGTGGGAGCGGAGCCGCTCGCAGCCCGAGCCTCACGTAGGCACATGCAAATGCCCCCTCCCTGCCCCAAACCCCGGCCCCCGCCCGCTGCCTCCCTCCCTCCCCCCCCGCTGCACCCTCCCCTCCACAGACTCAGCCGTTCCCACCCGGTGCCGCTTCCCAGCCGAGCCCAAGGAACGATTTTTTTAGGTGCTTGGTGGTTTTCCTCTCCCCCGCCCTCTCCCTGCTCCAAACTCAATCCTGTTCCTCGGATTTCATAACGGGAGGAGGCACCCTRATGCCTGATTTAATCTCGGTTTGGATGGGCACGTAGCGAGGATTAAGGCACGGGAGCACCGATTATCCCGGATCCCAGAGACGATCTGAAGCTCCGGGTGTTCGAGGGATGAAAGTGCAAGCAGGGCCATTAAGGCTTCGGGCTGGAAGGAAATCGGGAAAGGTGCACGGGGAAAGATTTCCAGATAAAAAAGTTACAAGTTCCTGCAGCTTAGAATAAGCACAAAGGTTTAGAGATCGGGTCTGGCTCGCCAGAGCYGAGGCAGTTTGGGTCTTGAGCGTGTTTGGGGCTCACTCTGCCATCCCAAGGGGCTTTCCTGGGAAGGAGAAGGACTCTCAGCTCTGTGGTGCCAGGCAGGGAAATCCGGCTTGGATAGATCCATGGATCCATCCAGGTATAGAATTCCCGTTTGATGAACCAATCCCACAAATCTCGTTAAAGTGCAGGTGCAAAATCCCTCGGTTTGGGGCATTTATTCAGATTTGTGGGCGGCCGAATTTAAAAGGCAATGAGGAAGCGATTTCAAGAGAAGCAGGAGGAGGCTCTTTCCTCATGGAGCCCCAGAAGCTGTGCCCGCTGCTTCCCCTCATTCCTGCCTTTTTTCCCCTTGGGAATATGGGCTCACTCTGGATCCTGCCCCATCCCCGTCTCCGATCTCTCCCAGGAAGGCTCTGACAGCTCCGTCGGGGCAGTGCTGCCCCATTGGCTCCCGCTGGAACGGGAACAGGAGCGAGGTTGTGCTCCTGCCTTGGGGTCAAAAGAACAGCTGTGCCAGATGTTCCAGGAACGCTCCAAAAGCCCCGAAACAGGAGGGTTTCGGGTTTCGGGTTTCGGGTTTCGGGTTTCGGCTCGGGTTTGGGACACCGAGCCAAATTCATTAAAGAAAGAAAAAAAAAAAAAAAAAAATCAGGAAAAAGAAGGAGCAGCCCCACAAAGCGTTGTAGTTTTCTCCACTTCAGAGCTCCAGTCCAGTTTGGAAGCGAGAATAATCCCAGAGGGTTTGATCCCGATTAAATCAAAGGCAGCTCTGGCAGGGATGGGGGATGAATCAGGGCCCTGTGGAAGTCCTCTTTGGAGGGGAAGCCTTGCATTTTCCGAGCTCCAAACTCCCAGCCCGATTCCTGCACCCCTCCACCCCCAAGGTGAACGTTCCCACTCTGCTCTTTTAGCATTTCCAGCTGGAATTTCAGGAGGCTGCAGAACAAGGCAGGTTGTCCCGGCCCTTGGGGCACGTCCACRTCCGCGGCAGTCCCAGTGCGGGGAGGAATCGGGGAGCAAGCAGATTATTCCAGCAYGTTTTCTATTCTTTTTCTAATCATTGTTCCAAGGATTCGCTCCTTTAGGGCCATATTTAGTGGTACCTGGTGCATGTTTTAACCACAAGCAGCAGGAACGGGAGGTCAGCGAGGCTCGGTGCGGCGTCACGGGCACGGTGACCTCGTGTGCTGTGCTGGGTCAGGACACAGGCAAATGTTAGACCAGGAAAACTGTGTGGAGACTCCAAAAAGACCCTGTGGAGACTCCAAAAAGACCCCGTGGAGACTCCAAAAAGACCCCGTGGAGACTCCAAAAAGACCCCGTGGAGGCAGAGCTTTTATTAGTTTGCTTTAAAAGAGCAGGGGGCGATTTCAGGAGCGAGGAGCCCTCGCTGGGCCGCCGGCAAATTTGGCAGGAGGCTCCCACAAGCAAATTTGTGCCCGAGACCTCGGAGCGCTGCGGTACCAGAGCACGTTCGCATGTTTGATTTTGCATATCGAAGGCAGCGAGGGCTGCAAAATGCCCTGGAAGCTTCCATTCTGCGGGATTTCGGAGGAGTCTGGTGCCTGAGGAGCTTGGCTTCCATCCTGCCCTCAGCTTTTAAAGGGAAAAAGGAACAGTCAATTGGAATCGCTGCCCAAAAAGCAGTGGTTCGCCTTCAAGAGTGCAGTTGGGAGGTTTGGGGATACAAGAAYACCCATTGTGGGATAAGGTTTTCCCTAAAAAAACTTCCTTCCTCCCCATCTCAGGTAACAGCCTGGGGAGCTCACACACACACACACRCAGAAAAAAAACCAACAAAAAATAAACCCCAAAAGTTTCTCTATTGGTGACTAAAAGCTTGGCACGACCTGCTGGAAGCTTTTCCCTGTGGCTTCCCTTACAGGTGAGAGGCTGCAGGGTTTCTTTCCTGGCCGATCCATGTGAAGAGAGAAAAAAGGAAGGCACTGTTAGCCCTGGGAGAATCATCCCCTCCTCTCCATCCCCATTCAGGAGCCCCTATTAAATTGCACAGCGCGGCCTTTTGTGCCACTGCTCCTTCTATTCCCAAGGTGTTAAGATTTTTATCCGACCTCCCTCAAAAATCCCGGGAGAGGGGAGGAGAAAAGAAACGAGGGGGAAAAAAAAGAAGAGAGGCACCTAAAATCAGTGCCCCCCTCCTCCTCTTTCTGCTCAGCTCGCTGGGAACCGCCGCCAGCGCGACCCYCCCTTCCCCGCCATTGTGTAACTGGATCCTTCCCACCTTTTTCCCCCCTTTTTTCCAGCCGGGACCCCCCCCATTCCCAGCGCCGCGGAGGGACGTGAGCAACTGCAGCAGCTCGGGAATGAGCCACGCTCCGCGCCCGGCCCTGCACGTCCTCCCCGCGATCCACCCTCGCCGCTCCTTCCCAGCAAACCGACATCCTCCGCTCCTTCCCAGCAAAATCCCACATCCTCCGCTCCTTCCCGGCCCTCCYGGCCCCACCCCGAGCCGCCTCCTGCCCCGGCCGGGGCCACCCCGCCCCACCCCGRCACCCCAAAGGGGCGCTCGGGGACACCGCGGGGCAGCGCCGGGGRCGCGGGGGTGCCACGGGAGGGTTTGGGTGGGAAGGGAGGGGAAGGATCATCCCGTTGCACCCCCTTCCACGGGCACGGGTGGCTCCGAGCCCCCTCCAGCCTTCCGCGGGGTGGGGAATCCACAATTTTGTAGGGCTTGGAGCTGCGTCCGGCAAGGCGCGGTCCCTCCGCGCCTCCGCTTAAAGGGGTTTCCAACCTCTTGGGAAGCGCTCCCCGATTTCCAGGGATCCGAGCCGGCCGTGTGGAGGCCTTGGCCCCCGGCCAGCCTCCCTCCCAGCCCGCTGGACCAGCTCCCGGGCAGGTGCACATTAAATCCAACCGCGGATCCCAACCTCCTCCTCCGGCCCCGCCATGGCTCCGGCGCGTCACCGCACGCCGCCGGGATGCGATCCCCCATCCCGGGGCTGGAAAGCCGGGAGCAGCTGCAATTACAGAGGCAGGAGAGAGGAAAAGTCGGGGAGAGGCCGAGCAGAACGTTCTCATTCGCTCAGCCCCGGTGAATAAGCYCGGCTGCAGCGGCGAGAGGGGTGCCAGGACTTGTTCCGAGAGGCAATTTAGGAGTTACCTGGGAGTCTGCCCCGACAGAGCCACTGGGATGTGGCCACAGGCTCCGTAAACCTGGCAGCGGCAGCAGCGAAAAATTGCTGGAAATCTGATTATTGAAGGGATTTAATAGCTCTGCTTTAGGCGCAGGAAGTCAGGGTGGGTTTAGCTGCGTCAACKCGAAGGTGCAATTGTTTAATGGCCAAAGCGAGGTGGAAAACGGCGATGGAATGGCCTCAAATTGTGCCACAGGAGGGTCGGGTTGGGCATCAGMGGGAATTTCTCCAYGGAAAAGGTGGGCAGGCACCGAAGGGGCCACCCAGGGAGGTTTGGGTGTCCAAGGAAGGGCTGGACGCGGCACTCGGTGCTCTGGTTTGTGTCAGCCCCAGGTTGGRCTCGATGGTCCCGCAGGGCTTTTCCGACCTTAATCATTCCAYGAACTTTCGTCTCCTGCCGTGCCCGAGTTAATTGGCAGCACAAACGAAGGCAGAGCGAAGCTCCTCTCGGATTATTACGATGGATTCGCTTCGCACACTTGGATTTATTTTTTAATAAAAGCGCTCGTAGGTTTCAGCCTCTCCCTGCTGGGATTGTCCTGCGTCTTGTAAATGCGAGCTCTGATGAAAAGTGATTGCTAATAACAACCTGGAATTACTCCTAATCCCGGGCTCGAAATCCCACTGCCTCTTCCGATGGGATTTTGATGCAAACCAAATGTGCCTCACGGATGAGACACGTCCGGAACTTCCAGCGCTCCTGCTACCTCGGGCACTGCACATGTGGAAGGGGAAAAGTCCTTCCAAGGACTTCCAAGTCCTCCGTGGAAGGGGAAAAGTCCTTCCAAGGCACTGCTGGGAGACCGAAAACAGAAGCTGGGGCTGGATTTGTCCCTGGAAAACGGAGTCGGAGGGGTTGAATCCTTCCCTGCAGCAGGTGGAGGTGCCAGCCCCGGTCCCGGCCCCAAAGCAGAGTCCAAGGGGAGGAACAGGACCAGGATGTGCCACGTGGAGGGGGGGAAGTGGCATTTCCAGAGGGAAATAGGCTCTGGCAGGTCACCCCACACCCGGCCGAGGAGGGACGGATTTGGGGGACGGAACTCCAGGATTTGCACGCTGGGACGGAGCTGCTCACCCGCAGGAAAAGCAGGAAAAAGGATGAAGAGAGGGAGGAAGCACTCCCAAACTTTCTCCTTCCCAAATCCCCAGCCAGGCTCATCCCAACCCCACATTTGAGGGGCTCTGGGCTTACCTTTCCTCAAGGACTCCCCCATTTCCCTCCTGGAGTTTTCCCTGCAGAGAACCCCCTGAAATCCCAATATTCCCCTGCCCTTCTCCCGGGCCTGACGCCACCAGCAAATCCTCCCTGGATCCTGCTGAGACCAAAACCGAGCAACCTGGGCTGGTGGAACTGGAACAACCACGGCAGGGGTGGGACCGGGTGGGCTTTGAGGTCCCTCTTCCATCCCAAACCATTCCAGCATTCCATAAATCTATAACTTTCCAGAGCCCTAAGAGGAAGGAGAACGGCTGTATTGCTGATGTGGAAACCCAGGGAAATACGGAAAACTTCCCTGATTCCCTTCCAGAAATTCCATCTGTGTTTCTGCAGGGATCACGCGRGGGTGTTCGGGGGTGGGGACAAGAAGCCCCCAGCGACCTGTGCCTTGAATATCCCGAAATCCGGGAGATCCGGTGAATTCCAGGGATCTTCAGCCCCTGCAGTGCTGGGGTTCCGTCGCCTCTGGCAAGGATCTGTCCCGAGAGCRGAGGATGAATCCCTCCAGAACAAAGATCTGGGAGCAGGAGTATGGAGATTCCGCCTCCCCCCTCTCCGAGACGCGGCATTCCCGGCTGTGCCATCGGCGTGGGAAGGCGCAGGAGCCTCCCAGCACGGAGAGCTGTGAAATCGGTGTGGTTCGGAAAAGCCAAAATAAACCAYCCCCTTGTGCCCCCCAAACCTCCCGAGATATTTTACGGCTGCAAACCAGAGAATCCTGGGATGGTTTGGGTGGGAATGGATCTTAAACCTCATCCCGTCCCACCCCTGCCACGGGCAGGGMCACCTTCCGCTATCCCAGGGTGMTCCAACCCGGCCTCGGATTCCAGGGAATCCCAGCATCCGCAGCCTCCATGAATTCCACTCTTCAGCAGCTCCCTCTGAACCAGCTGTAGGAGCACAGGGCCCTCTCCGAAGGGACAATCCACTTCCAGGGACAGTGACAGCAGTGGCAGTGGAAAACCATCCCTCTTCACTCCCAAATCCCAGGTTTCTCTCCCAGATTGCTGCTGCCTYGGATGGGAGCTGAGAGGAGAACAGCCACCAAGCGATTGTCTGTTCCAACTGTAATCGATTCCCAGCCTCGGGAATCAGCATCTCCAAGGCCTCACACGAACTGGGAATTTGGCCCAGTTCAAGGTTTGGCTGAGATTTGTGGTTTAGGATGGAATTTTGTCCATCACAAATTCCTRAACACTGAGGGTCTTCTTTTTTTCCTGGGAAACCCCATTGGTTTAGCTCACATTTTACATTTTAAATGGAATAAAAGGGATCTTCGGAGATCTTTTATCCCCATGGAAGAGCTGGGAACACCTTTGGGCTGTCGAATTGGTAGAAAACATCCCTAAAACCACTCCATATAAATCCTACAGYACCTGCTCACCCCTCCCGGGATACCAGAGACTCCACGGGGGAAGAAAAGCGGGAAGGGGGACATCCCACACCCCCYGCTGTGGGAAAAGCTTCCACCGGGATGAGCAATTGCCCAGAAGGCACAAATCTGTGGGAATCCAGGCTCCGTTAATCCCCGTGCTCAAGGAAATTCTCATTCCTACCCCGAGGAAGGGGCCGCTTCCTGCCAGCTGCCTTCCCACCGCCGGGATCCGGGGGGTGCCTCGGGATCCTTGGACACCCCACGGAGCTTCCCTGATCGGGGCTAAGTATTCCAAACCTGGCTGGACGAGGAATTTGGATCCCTGGTGATATTTAAGAAGGGCAAAGCCTGGGAAAACTGGGAAGCAACCTGTGCCAGAGGGATGGGCTGAGGGACAGGATGGATTTTGGGTCGTTTTGTCCTCATTCTTCCCATTCCACCTCACCTTTTGGTTTGGGAATTCCCACTCTGCTCCCAGTTAAACCCAGCCCTGCACTGCAGCAGCCACTTGAGGTCTCAGGTGCTGCAGTTGCTGTAGCAGGGAATGATCMAATCCAAATCCAAATCCACCCCAAATCCAGGGAATTGCTCCACGGTGGCCGCCGGAGCAGCTACCGACCCAAAGGATTTACTCTGAAAGGCTTCTGAGGAGCCTATCCCAGGAATTTCCTGATTTCCCAGCTCTTCCTATGGAGAATTTATGGATAGGTGTTAATTCCAGGGATTTCAGAGCGATGCTGGAAGCCTCCTGCTTCCCAGGTAAGGATTCRCGGGAGAGAAAAAAGAGCCTGGAAYAATGAGTGAAAAATYGCTTAGATCTTTTCCAAAGGAAAATTTCCACTTGGAAACGCTTGCCAAGGCCTGGCTTGGGGGTAGCAAATATCTCCTGGAGCCAGAGGATGGAGCTTGGCTAATTAACAGCTCTTAATTGCTGCCTGGAAGGGCACGGGAGCAAAAATGTAATTAAAGAGTCCCCAGCACAGAAATTGAGCATTTTTCCCTCTGGAGCAGGTGAAGATTCAGGGACCACTCTTGGAATAGCGGTGGATAAGCGTGGGGAGGCAGGGAAATCGAGGCAGGAAGCCCCAGGGAATGCTCTGCTTCCCGAAATATCCCCGAGTTTGGGATATTTCTGTGTCCGGAGGCCCCGGGCAGCGAAATGTGCACCATCATCCCCGGAGTGAGCRCGGCTTCCCGGGAATCGACCCGCGAGTTTGGGCAAGGATGCCGGGAATGCCGAGCTGCTCCACTCCTCTGGCCGCGGGAAGCAGGGAAGGGCCCTAATCCAGGCGCGGAATCCCATCTAAATATATCGGGACACACCGGGAATAGCCCGCGGCAGCTCCGAGCCCTCGGGAAGCCTCCGTGCCTGGAATGCTGGGTCCTGCCCCATCCATAGCCAAGGGAATGTCGAATCGGGTTTGGAGCAGCCCTTTTCCGCCCGAGCTGCCTGACAGCTCCAGGATCCCTTCGGTTTTCCAGAGGCCGCGGGAAGAGAAGGACGATTTGGACCCGAAATGATGGATGAGGGATATTTCGGGACGAGGTGAGCACCGGGATTCCTGGAGCATCAGCTGGAGGGGGCTCCGGGAGTGAACCCGCAGCGCGAGAGCCTGGGACGACCGGGAATTGGGAAAGGGGGACACAGGGATAATGAAACACATTCCAGCGGCTGCTCCAAGGATTTGCCCCGTTCCTGCCTCCCCATGCCCCCGGGAGCCTTTTGGGCTCTGCCCCCTCATTAAAGAGCAGCGCTCGTGGCTCGTCACTCCCTCCTGCCTCCAGAGGCAGCCTCGGCATCCAGGGAGCCGCGATCCCTTCCCAAATCCACCCACGAGGGCTTCACCTGCCTGGGAAAAGGCTCCTCATCCCAACCGGATTTTGGGAAGCTGGAACCCAGCAGGTCTCACCCGAGGACTCCTCTCACCGCGGCACAGGGGTCCCCACCCGCCCGGAATGCTGCCAAATCCATGGAATTACGTCCCCTAGCTGTCTGCTCCCTGTTTTTTATGGGATGTGGATCAGTGATCGCCCCCACACGGCCAGGATTCCACCGGGGATTCCCTTGGCTATCCCTCCATCCTCCAAAAGCAGTCCCACACTCCTCCCCCAAGTCATCCGACGCAAATTTACGACGAAATCAATTAAATAAGAGTTCCCCCAGCGCGGTTATGGTGGGAAACGGGAAACTCCGGGCCAGGCTGGGAATTCCTGGGCGAGAAACGCCTCGCATCCCGTTTTCCCTGCCCTTTCCGACGGAGCTGCCTGCAGCCTCCGTGGGATATGTTAGAGCCCAGACAGTTGTCCGACAAATTCCTGGTGAACAAAGAGCGCGGAGCTGGAACTCGAGCCRTGTGCGAGTCTATTTATGTTTGTCCACCGCGAGTTGTTGCTTCTAGCGAACGTTTCCTGTTCAAGGAACACGGATTTTTAGGACGCAGGAAAATTCCCGGCTCAGAGAAAGCCGCTCCGTGCCCGGATTCTGCTGGATAAATCCAGCCCTTCCCATTGATTGACCCGAAAATGCATTTTTGAGAGATTTTATTTTGGTTGTTTTTTAACCAAGAAAGGCCTGAGCAGGAGGCTGGAGGTTTCCAGGAAATCGAGGCGCTCGGAAGCTCGGAGTTAATCCGAGGGCCCAGCACGAGCCCTTTCCAATGAAGGGATTATAAAATCGCACACTAAGCAGCTCCTCGGGCACACCTCAGCCACGGGACACGGCGAGCGCAGGTTCCTGCCGAACAYGCAGGAAAAACGGGATTTTCCTGGACTCACGCTCGGGAGCTCCTTCGGTTTGGTGTTTCGTTCTGGGAGGATAAACCCAAGACGAGCTCGTCTCAACCACCCAGCGAAAAATCCGGGAGAACACAGCGGGTTTTCGCCCTCCATCCCTCGATTTACCTCATTACTGACGCCCCACAGGCTTTTCCCAAGGGGAAGCCTCTGTCCTCATGGAAAACCGAYGCCCAAGTGCAATGGGAATAGGGTGGGGAGCCAGGACAGGCAGCCTGACCCCAACTGTGGATCCAAATCCTTTCCTAGAGGGGTCATTCCCAGTSCCTCCCGTTTGATGGCTGCATCCCGATCCTTCCAAAGCAGGAGCAGCCCTTTGGCATTCCCATTCCGTCTCCTTCCCCCCTCGTGGCAGCTCCGTGGAGCTCCACCGGCCTCAGCCTTACCAATCCCAAAGGGGATGTGATAACAAAGGGGTGGCCTTTGCATCCTCAAGCGTTTTCCTCTTGGAACAGCTTTCCCAGAGMAGCTGAGGCTGCCYCATCCCTGGAARTGTCCAAAGCCAGCTTGGAGCAACCTGGGATGATGGGAGGTGTCCCACGGCATGGGTGGGACTGGATGGGCTTTAAAATCCCTTCCAAGCCAAACCATTCCAGGACTCTGCGACAGGACCAACCCCTCCCACGGGCGCTTTYGTCCCGGAGCAGCCAAAATCCCGTCCTGTGTCAGCGGAGCCGTGGGGAGCCACAGGCCACTGCTCCAGTTCAAAGCCTCTTTCCCGGGAGCGGGGCCAGGAACATCCCAAATTGAAACCACGCTCCCGATACGAGCACCCCGATCGGCTCCAGCTCCAAACCTCGCGCGTCTCGGCAGGGTAAGGAAAACAAAATCCGYCCAGAGAGTCCGTGGGGCTCCTTCCTGAGGGCCCCGTTCCTGAGGTCACTCGCTCCAGGGGCGCTCGGCTCCGGTGTCAGTTGGAATAACAGAATCCGGGAACGGTTTGCGTTGGAAGGGACTTTAAAACTCAACCAGTCCCACCCCTGCCATGGGCAGGGACACCT
>JACAXG010000115.1:1156690-1176869 GCA_018881555.1 Amblyornis subalaris
CCGTCCCATGCCCGCGTTGTTTGTGTTGGACGACGGGCGGGAGCGCCGTGGAAGTGGGGGCCCCTCTGTGTAAACAGCCGCGGTGCCCCCAGGAGCTTYGGCTTTCCATGGACAATGGGAGAGAAAATGGGCGAATCAGCCCGGGCAGCGCAGCGGGTCAGGGAGAGCCTGGTCCCACCCTGACTTCCCATTTTCCAGGACAAACTGTTCTCTTCCTTAGCCCGGGAGGCTTCGGAGCGCTGCGAATCCACCCTTCAAAGCTCCTTGTCTCCCTGCCGGTGCCTTGGGTGGATGTTCCTGGATCCGAGGGACGTGGGGACAGGCAGAGGGTCCCTTGTGTCACTTCCCTGCTGTGCCACCCCATGTCCTGCGCGACCCGAACCGTCCTGCTCTGCTGCGTGTGGGAAGGGGATTCTCGCAGGGATTCTCTTAGGAATTCCCTTAGGGATTCTCTTCCCAGCCGTGCCCATTTTGGGGSGTGTTAACCCCTTGTTCCCAAGAAATTGGTGACTTCCAGCACAAGGCTGGGACCGCACACACCCCACCGAGGCACTTCCGCACGGATGAGGGGCTGGGATGGAAGGACCGGAATCCATGGAAGGAAAGCTCCTGGATTAACATCTGATCGCCTTCATCATCCCCGCGCTGCTCCCAGCACACCCCAGAGYTGAAATCCAGGGCCGTTCCCTCCCCTGTCTCCGCCGTGCTTCACCCGCTGACCCCACCGCGATGAGCTCACCCGGAGGAGCCGCGAAGATTCCCAAACAAAGGCTGCTTCCCGTCCCGGCTGACACACACCAAGCGCTCTCGTCACCCTGAGTCACCGCCCAGCCCCCCCGAGCCCCCCCAGCCCCGCGGCCTGGGGAGGGTCCCCTGCCTTTGATGTCCTTGGCTGCGAGCGGCGTCCCCCGGCCCTGCACCTGAGCAAACATCCAGCACAAAGAGCCTCCTTCCTCCCTCCTTCCTCCCCTCCTTCCTCCTCCTTCCTCCTCTCCTTCCCCCCCCTTTACTTCTCTCGTTCCCCCCCCTTTCCTCCCCTCCTTCTTCCCTCCTTTTTCCCCTTCTTCCCCCTCCTTCTTTCCTCCTTTCTCCCCTCCTTCCTCCCCCCTTTTTCCCCTCCTTCCTCCCTCCTTTCTCCTGTTCTTCCTCCCCCTCTTTCCTCCTCTCCTTCCTCCCCTCCTTCCTCCCTCCTTCCCCTCCTCCCGGGCTGCCTCCATTCTGCCCTTCCTTCTCCTCATCCCTTTCCTTGGGGAGAAGGCAAATGAGACCCCGAGGAGCTCAAAATGCTTAATGAAGGTGGATCAATTAAACACAGCCCCGGAGGAGAGGGAGAAGGATCCCTCTGGATCAGCCATTCCTCCTGCGCTGGGAAAATTATTTGGGGTATGGAGAGCCCTCAAATGTGGCTGCCCCATCCCTGGAAGTGCCCAAGGCCAGGGTGGAAGGGGCTTGGAGCACCCTGGGATAGGGGAAGGTGTCCCTGCCCATGGCAGGGGTGGAACTGGACGAGCTCTAAGCTCCCATCCCACCCAAACCATTCCRGGATTCCGTGCTGTGATTCCATGATGTGATTCTTCGTGTCCCACCTCAGCTGTTTCATTCCACRTTTCTTCGCCGATGTTTCACACGGCCCCCGCAAAAAACCCTTAAACAAAYCAAAAAAAAAAAGGGTATTTTCTAGGTAAAATCCCACTTTAAAAGGACCTGGAGTCATCCAGGGTGAGCAGCAGGCAGCAGGGACTGCACGGAACTGGTAACGCTCTGGATCAGGGCTCTGATTTTATTGCCGTTATTATCCCTCTCCTTCTGGGTTTGGGAGGCTCTGGAGTATCAGGTTGCTCGGAAAAGTTTCCCTCATTAGGCCTGATTTTCTACTCGTTTAGGGAGCCCAAACGCTGAGATCCTGGGAGCTGCGCAATTCCTGCAAATCCCGCTGGAAACGCAACGCTGTGGTTGAGTGTGGGGCCASAGGGGAACGTGGACCAGCCCTGGAAGGCCCTGGAAGCCCCATTTAGCCATGGGAACRTTTCCTGTCCTCGATCCATGTGGATGGGCCAGAGCATTAAAGCTCCCAGCACCTCCCAGCCTTGGGGCAGGGCTGGGAATGGGGGCAGAGCTCGTGGGGAAGCTCCCAGGACGGGCTGCTCCCAATTCCCGCCCTTGGAGCAGGAATTCCTGCCCCGGTTTGGGTTGAGAAGTTCAACCACGGAGCCTCCTTTTTGCTGTTTCCTCAATGTTTGGGTGCAAGGCTCCTTCTCCTCCTTCCCCTCCACGGATTCAGGGATTTTCTGGAGACCTGGAATTCCCCAGAGCACAGTTCTTAAAATCCCAGCTGGTTTCTGGTGGTGGAGCAGAACAGAGACACTTCCAGGCTTGGCTGAAGTTTTCCCGACTAAAACCTGCCGTAAATTCCCAGTCCCGTTGTGAGAACGATCCAAACAAGACTGGAAACGTGGATTTGACCCCCGAACTTCCCATTTTTTAAACCTGTTATTTTATTCCGTCTCCCACTTCACCCTCAAGAATCCCACACACCCTTGGAAGAGGTTCCTCCAACGCAAACCACAATCCAGGTGGGATTTCTCTGCCAGGACTTGCAGACGTCCCAGGCTTTAGCCATATCCACCCTCACACCACCCAGACCGAGGTTATGAACACCTGGAATTTTATCCAAGCCAAATTTGAGGCCAGATTTGCCGCCTGGCCTCATTTCTGCCTTTATTCCCATCCATAAAGATGATTTATGGACCATTTCACTCCTAATATCACTTATCTCGTACTCCAAGGGATGATTCCATGTTATCTCCAAGCCTTTTCCATGAAATCTGATCAAACACATGAACGAACGAGGAGGCTGAGGCTGATGGGGATGTGCAGGGAAGTGTGGAAAAAGCAAAACCACCAGGGCAAAGGCTGGAATTTTCTACTGTGATCCAGAAAGAGAATTATTTTGTTAAAAAACTGGGAATTGCCTGGAATGGGAAGAGCCAATGGTTTTGTCCCCACTCGTGCTGGTCAGGAAGGGGAAAGATCAGGGGCTTAATTCCCTTTAGAGAATCACAAAACCATTAAGGCTGGAAAAGATCTCCGAGATCCAGTCCAGCCTTTGTCCAATTCCCACCCTGCCCACTCAGCCGTGTCCCAGAGTGCCACAACTCCTCATTTTCCAACAATTCCAGGGAAGTTTTCATCAAACACCTCCTGGTTTGATCCCGGTGTTTTCAGGGATGATGGAGCAGGACAATTTCCTTGGGGTTGTGCACGAGGAGGAGCAAAATCAGAATATTTGCCGCATTAACCCTGAGCACAATTCCAATGAGTCCCACCCACCCCTTGCTCTGGAACTGTGACAAACTCAGGGAAGGAGGAGGAAACACCTCAAATCCTCCCCTCCAGCACGAGTGAGGCGGCCCAAAAAGGGGCTGTTTAACCCTTTTATATTAAACACGAAGCAAAATATATTAAAAAATAAATACATAGCACTTCTATTTATCACCCTGACAGGAATYAATCACAGAAAAGGCCCTAAATCACCGCAAATTCCCATTTAACAAAGCCAATTCACGTTCCAGGTGAGGCTACAAATCACCTCGAGCGATGGAGTGTCGCCGGTAATTAATTTGATGAGTTCAAATCCCGCTTTCTGGAGGAGGAAACCGCGCTCCTACACAGCGGGAATTTTTACATACCGTGTCCTACGGGAAGGGCCCGGGATAAAAAGGAGCGGAGTCGTGTCTGGCTTTTATTACGGATGGAACAATGCTCCATTGATTCCCGGCTCCTCCGCAGACAGCTCGCGAACGAGGCCTGCGGTGCAAAGTTTAGGCGAGGACAGAGATTCCCGAACTCTCCGGCACGACGCGAAGCCCCGGGATCGCCCCCGCCGGAACCGGGATCGGCGAGGGAGAAAGGCAAGGAACGCAAAGATGCTCTGCTGAAGGAAGAGGACTTCTGTGGGATGTTTCAGGGGTTTTTCCAGGGTTTTGGTTCCGAGATGTTTCTCCTGGAGTCGTGGACAGGTTCCTCCAAAGTTTCTTGCCCCAMAGAACGCCCGGCACATTTATTTGGGGCAGGAACACGTTTTTTCCTCAGGTTTTAAAATCCTTGGGAACAAGGAGGGGTTTGTGCGGTTTGGGGTTTATTGGTTTAAATAAAAAAGGGCATAATTGGAATCATGGAATTCTGGAGTGGTTTGGGTTGGAAGGGAACTTAAATTCCACCTAATTCCACCCCTGCCATGGGCAGGGACACCTCCCACTATCCCAGGTCGCTCCAACCTGGCCTTGGGCACTTCCAGGGATGGGGCAGCCACAGCTTCTCTGGGAATTCCACCCCAGCCCCTCCCCACCCTCCCAGTAAAGGCTCTTTAGCCTCCAGCCTGGAGCTCCAGAAGGTTTCAAATGGGCTTTTCCCTGGAGATTTTCCCCCAGGAGACCAAATGAAAGCGAACAAAGTGGCAAYGCCAACCTCACCCACAGCACCCCAAACTCCCCTCCCTTCCCTGGGTGCTCGTGGGGGCCTTAAAAAAGCACACCCCCACGATGTGTTGCCAGGATTTGGGATTCCCACAGGCACCTGGAATGGGCTGAATCCCTTGGAAGCCGCTCCAGCCCCCCGAATCCCCGGAATGACTCCCGTGGCCGTGGCCTGTGCTGCTCCCCAGCTGCGAGATTGCTCAGAGGCAGCTCGGGCTGCCCTCGGCCCTCTCCCATTCCCGTCACTTCCCACGTCAGAGCTCTGGAAGCAGAGGTGGKGTCCGTGGGATCGCGCTCGGAGCGGAGGATCCCAGCGCTCCGAGCTCCGCTGGGAAGCCCTTGGCCCCCGTGAACCCCGCCCGGGGGCTCCCTCTGTTTTTCCAGGCGCTCCTCTCCTGCCCTGGCTCCGCTTCCCGGCGCTGATTGTCCTTCCTAATCTCTTGGCGTCGCGAGCAGTGAAGGGAAAAAAAAAAAAAAAAGGAAAACAACCAAAAAAAAAAAAAAAAAAAACCAAACCCCAACAAAAAAGTCACTCGGAGTTGGCTGCATCCTGGCTCCCTGGCTGCAGGGATGAGAGGCTCTGCCCCCGATCCAGCTCTTCTTAATATCCCAAAAGTGCCGCGGGAAAGGTCACTGGAAGGGAGTGGGCGAATCCAAGGATCGCCCTGAGGAAAAGCCGAGCCTCGTGAGGCCATTCCTTTCCCACCTGCTGGGCAGAGCCCTGAGCCTGTCCCAGTCCCAGTCCCACCACGGGGAGGGTTCGAGGCACAAATTTACGATATAAAACTGAGGTGTTGTAATTAAGACTTAAAATTGGGATTTTTTTTCTCTGTTCCTGATATTTTCTGCCCGGTTCCTGTTCCAGCCTGGGTTTTTCCCCCTCTGGTGTCACCCTGACACCTTTCCCAGCTGGAAGGAGCACGGACAGTGACTCTCACCTCGAGTCCCTGCCCTTCCCCAGCTCCTCAAAGTGGGAGCTCCTGCTCACAGGGACTGGGAGGAATTTGCTGTAATTCCTCTGTTGCACAAGGTTCCTATTTCCAGTCTGGGTTTCTCGTTCTTCCCTCTGAATCCCAGGGTTTCTGTGGGATCCAGAAGGTCATTCCTGACACTGGGAAGTCTGGCGTCGTCTCCATTTTCAACCCTCACACGCTGGGCTGCGAAAGGAGCGCTTGGAGGCAGCAGGAATTTCATTTCATTCCCCACCCAAAAAATCCAGGGAACTTTTGTACAGCCTTCAGGACCAGAGATTTGTGTCATTCCGAGTAACGACACCAGCAAGCGATGATGTTTGAACCCAGAGCATCTCTTTAATCTCCTTCCAAATGCGAAATGGATGTGGTTCATCCGTAATTGATGCAATTATAAAAGCTTCCTGGTTATCCTCTCGTTTCGCATGATTGTGCCTCCCTTTGGAAATGGTTTCAKCTTCTTTCCCATCCCTGGATTCGGAATATTCTGGTTTTTCAGCTAAAAGCCCTAACACTGAATCCCACCAGAGTCTCTGGGATTCACCTTGGCATCCGGGTTGGGTTTGGCTCTCGGCTTTCCAGAAGAAAAGAGCAAATCACAGCTGGGAGGAGAAGGAAAATCCTCAGGATTCGTCTCTTGCTTCAAGACAATGAAGTTACACAATAAAGCAGGAGAAACAGGGAAGGGATTGAGCAGGAAAGYTGGGCGAAGGAGCTGCGGAAAGGTCTGGAGAACTCCTGAGGGAGCTGGGAAAGGGGCTCAGCCTGGAGAAAAAGGGGATCAGGGGGGACCTTCTGGCTCTGCACAACTCCTGACAGGAGGGGCAGCCAGGGGGGATTTGGGATCTYCTCCCAGGGAACAGGGACAGGAGGAGAGGGAACRGCCCTCAGGGGAGGCTCAGGTTGGACACGAGGAGGAATTTCTCCATGGAAAGGATGGTCAGGCCTTGGAACTGCCCAGGGAGGTTTGGAGTCCCCATCCCTGGAGGGATTTAAAAGAGGGATGTGGCACTTGGGGACRTTCAGTGGTGGCCTTGGCAGTGCTGGGRGTGGTTGGACTCRAGGGTCTCAGAGGTCTTTTCCAACCTGAACAATTCCATGATCCTACAATATTACTTTTAAGAAGCTGTTTAATGGTGGACTTTTCTGGTTGGARCCCTGAGGATCCCTGGTGCAGGATTAAAGCTGGAATTCCGTGCTGCCACACGACGAATCCCTGGGATGGGACCAGGACAGGTCCATGTTTTCTATTCTCACATCTCTTTATTTATCTCAGTAGGAAACGACTTCCACTGCCACTGGAAACAGAGTGTTTGGGGTTTTTTTTAAGATTTCCTTCCCAAAAGGAAAGAAGAAGATCACAGGGAGCRAATATTCCCGAGCTGCAGTGAGTGCTCTCCTTAAAAACTGGAGAGKGATGTCCCCAGAGTTATCACCCCACATTTGGGATTAAAACACCAATCCTGGGACGACAGATTGTCCCAGCAGCTCTGCAASGTCCAAAAAAACTCCTTAACAACTTCCCGGGAAAACTGTGAGGAGTGACAGGAGGGTTCTGATGGGACAAGATCCATTGTCATTGTGCAGGAGAAATCCAAGTCTTTGATTTGGGGGATCTGGGTGGGAGTGGGACACACCATCTAAACCCCGATCCCTCCACTGGGAATGGTCCCTGCGGGAATATTGGGAGCCTGGGTGTGGGTATGAGTGAGTTTGTGGTCTTTTTCCCCCATTCCAGAGGTGACCACGACACCTCCGGACAGAAACATTCCCAACAAGGGGAATTTGCCATCTCCCAGCTCCCGTTTCCTGCTCCCCTTCCCAGCATTTCTACCTTTGTGCAGCTGAAATCCCAAAGTTCGTCCTTGCCCAACTCCCGTGCTGCCCCGAGGCGCAATCCCGGAGTGAGACCCACGGCAGAATTCCCGCTCTGCGYGGTGAAATCCATCCTGGAGCAGGGAGCTGGGAGGAATCCTCCAAAGCCACAGGGAAAGGAGCTGATTAGGACACGCGGGGCGTGCGTTGCCGAGCCGCCTTTCATCCTCCCCGGCGCAGAAAGCGGGATACGTAATGGGAATTCTTTCATTTGGCGCTTCCAAAGCTTGGAAAAACGCTCGGACAGCGACGCCGTTCGAGGCCAAGAAAATGTCATCCCCACTGTGGCTGCTGACACGAGACGACGTGTGCCGAAAGGGAGATAAATTTAGGGAGAATCCCTCGGCAGGGATGCACGGAGGGAGTGTGGGCAGGGCATTCCCGGCGGGTGGGATTTTGGGAGCCACACAGCTCACCCAGCCCAGGCCCCTGCTCCGTCGGGATATTCCTGTCCCTTGGGGTGCTGGAGGGCTCTCCCCGAGCGCATCCCGCTGGAAGGGGAAGGTTTGCTCGGCTCCCGCGTGGATCTGCTCCACGACTGGAGCGTGCCTGGCGCTCGCTACGGAGCTGAACATCCCGAAATAACCCAACTTTCCACGGAATGCACCGAGCCCAAAGGAGCAACGTTTGTGGGCCCTGCTCCCTCCATGTGCAGCACTTTGGGGTATAAAACCAGGGAGGAATCTCCTGGGGGCTCGTTAATGCCCTTAATGAGCCCTGAGCCTGTTTTAATTGATTTAGCTGCCGTTTCTATTTAAAGCCCCCACACTCGGCTTGCTCTTATCCCAACCAGGTTCCCGATTTTCCGCACTCGGCCGCCGCTTTTCCGCTCTGGCTAAAAGCGGAGCTCCTCTCCCTGTGACCTCGGAATCGGCATTAGCACCTCGGAAAGGACATTCGGGAGAAGACGAAACCCTCCCTGATTTCATCCYCCCTCGAGCAAAGCAGGTGAGCAAATCCCTTTCCCTTCGTGCGTTCGTTAATTGGAATTTTCCTGCATCGCTCGCCCCTCTGGAAGGGTCAAACCCAGGCAGGGATAACTCAAACAAAGCTGGAATTATCCCAGCCATCCATCCCTGCCTCAGTTTCCCCCYCCGGGACAAAGCTCCCTGGAGYTGCTGCTCCAGCAGTGACACCGGACTTGATGGAGGAAAATGCAATTAAGCGGGATCAGCCGCAATTAAGCAGGATCCAAGCAGTTCCCCTCCCACTTAAACAAGCAAATTAAGCCCATTTTTTTGTGCCTGTGCCCGTTTATCAGCCGTTTCCACGGCAACGCTTGTTGTCCTCGGCGCTGTGCCTCGTTTGTGTGGTGGTAACACCCTGGAACCCTGCTCCCATTGTCCCGGGTTCCGTGGAAATGTTCCTGAGGGAGACCTTTAATCCACAGATCTCACAGGTCTTTGCTGGAAGGGATACAAATTTGTCCCGGTCTCCGTGATTTTGGTGCTTTATCCCGGCCAGGCTGAGCGTTCTCCCTCCTGGCTCCCGAGCTGGGCTGAAGTGGAAGAATCAATATTTACTCAGCAATTTGCAACCTTTTCGCCGGGCTGGTTTMAAATCCCAGCTCCAGGAAACTGCTGGAGCTGCCTGGAGCGGAGGGAGCGAGGCTGCTCCTCGCTGTCGGAAACTTTGGGGTTTTTTTGACTCTGAAACGCCTCTTTTGGGGTGAAATCCCAGCAGTTCCAAGGCCCCTGTTGATTTGAACAAATCCCTGCCTTTGTGGGGCTCCCCGCTCCTGCCTGATGTCATTTCCATAAAATTCCAGCTTTAATTTCCTGCATTTTGTGACAAACCCGGTGTTTGCTGCCGGGGCTGTTTCCTGGGGGGGGAGGGATGTCCTGGAGATGCTGCAGGGATCTCCACCAGGACCAGGTTGGAGCACAGGTTGTGTCTTTGTGGGATCAGCCCTCGTGGTGGATCTTGTCCGGTCACTGTGGGGGGGATCAGACTTCCCAGACTGTGGAAAAATGGGATTTTGCATGGAAAAAAGTATCTGAACCAATATTCTGGTTTCTCTTTCACAGGGMAATGGACCTGTTGGAACAAGTCCAGAGGAGGCCATGGAGATGCTCCRAGGGCTGGAGCCCCTCTGGAGCCAGGCTGGGAGAGCTGGGAACRTCCAGCCTGGAGAAGGGAAGGATCCAGGGAGACCTCAGAGCCCCTTCCAGTGCCTGAAGGGGCTCCAGGAGCGCTGGAGAGGGACTTGGGACAAGGGGTGGAGAGACAGGACACAGGGAATGGCTTCCCACTGCCAGAGGGCAGGGATAGATGGGATATTGGGAAGGGATTCCTCCCTGTGAGGCTGGGGAAGGACTGGGATGGATGTCCAGAGAAGCTGTGGCTGCCCCATGATCCCTGGAAATGTCCAAGGCCAGGTTGGACGGGGTTTGGAGCAGCCTGGGATAGTAGAAGTTGTCCCTGCCCATGGCAGGAGTGAGTCTGGATGGGATTTAAGTTCCTTTCCAACCCAAACCATTCCAGAATTCCCTGATTCTGGGATTTCAGAGCCTCCCTGCAGAACTCCTCCAGCGCTGGGCTGTCATTCTTTGGAAATAAGGTCCCTTGATTCACCCATCCAGCCCAGAAACCACAACAGCAACCACCACCAGCCTTCCCTGGAGACCTCCCAGCCTCTGGAACCCCCTGGGATACCTGGACACATCCTGGGGATGTCAAAGGTGTCTGATGTGCCCCACACTTCCTGCGGATTAACAGGGATCAAAGGCCACTGTTGCTCCCYGTTTTCCCAGCGACTTTAAACATCCCAACCCAGATTCCAGGGCTGCTCCCACCAGACGGTCAGAGCCCAGGAACAGCTCCCTGATTTTGATCTGGGCAAGGCACAAAACTCGGAGGACAAGAAGAAGAAAAGTTTTTCCAAAGAAACTTCTTCCCGGCGAGGGTTGAGCGYCTCCCGGCTTCGAAAGGAAAAGATTCCCAGCACTGCCGTGGGCTGGGGATGCTCCCAGCGGTGGCACCCGAGGGAAATAACCTGGATGAGGGCCCCGTGTCCCTCAGCAAACAGCACCAGGATCCAGCAGGAGCCTGCCAGGGGGATTTCTGGGACAGTGAGCCTCCCGCAGCACCGACGGGAGCCCTTTGGAAGCTCGCAGGGGTCGAGGGGAAAATCCGCCGTGCTTTGCTCCCTGTGCCCGATTCCAGAACTTGCTGGCACAGGTCTGGCCGGGAGAGAGGGAAAAGCCCCCTGGAATGTCTTCTAAAAACCAAGATCCGATTTCCTGCTTGGGGAAAAGATCATTTTGTTGTTGAAGGATGGGAGGTGGAGGAGATCTGGGCCCTTYGCTCACAGACATCCCTCCGGAGGGGCTGGGATTCAGTCAGGTTTAGATTCCCAAAACAGGGATGTTGGTTGCTCCTCAATGCAATCCAAGGAAAATCCATGGTTCTGTCCTTCTGCTGATTCTCTGCTCTGGAGAAGCTGCAGAGAAGTGACTGGGTGCAGAGTTAAGCTCCCTAATGGGGTAAAAAACGTAAATTTTCTTCCCCAACTCCATAAGACAGAAAACTATGGAATGTTTTGTGTTGGAAGGGACCTCGAAGCCCATCCAGTTCCCCTGGACCCCTCCCACTGGCCGTATCTGATCCCGAAGGCAGAAGGGGCCGTGATTAACCGCTTGGATCACTAAATCCATTAACGTTTTTGGGAAGGCATTGGCCTGAGGCGAAGGAAAAGCTGGAGCGGAGCCACGGCCCAATGTGGATTTAATCGGAGCTCGTGCACGGAGCCGATTTCTGGTGTAAACAGGGGAAGGGGACCCAACGCTGGGCTGACACAGCCAGTCCTGGCCTTCGCTGGTACCGGTGTGAGCCGGTTTGGAGCCGGCCCGGCTCTCCTTTATCCATCTGACATACCCCGCCACGGAATGTTGGAGGTCTTCCCGTGGAAAATTATGACTTTGCATCAAAACCTGATTCTTTCCCAGTGTATGATTATGATTTTTTTTTTTTTTTTTTTGCTTGCTTTCTTTTGACACGGAGCTGACGCTCTCTGTTTGCAGAGCAGCCTGGCTCCGCTGCTCCCCCGCGCAAACACGAAGGGCTCGAGTCGAGCTCTGCGCGAGTGGTTCCAATTTGGAGTCAGAACTCGRGTTTATCCGAGGAGAGGAGAGAAGAAACTTCTCCAAAGGAATTTTCTGCCAGTCCCAAAGCCTGGAATTCTCGGGTTTGGCACATCCCACGGGTAGGGAACAGCTGGATTCGGAGCCAGGTTAAGGGGACCAGGCTGGGGCTCTCTTTTCACTTTTCCCTCTATATTTAGGGGATCCCAGACCTCGGGGGTTGATTTGGGGTCATCCCAGTAGGAATTTCATGCGCAGGGACGAAATCCTCTTGTTTTTTCCTCCACATTCAAGGAATTTGGGATTCGGTGGGAAGGGAGTTTTATCTCAATAAATTCTTTATAAGTTGTACCATAACACCAGGCTTGGATACACAGGGAAGGTGATGGAGAAGGAAAATCTGATGGAATATCTGCCTTGTCTGAGTTGAGTCTCACCAGCATCCCCAGTGATTAATGGCTGAAAACCAGTTCAAACCAGCAGGGTTTGGCTTTATTTTAGCTTCTAAACCTGGAGGAGGACAGTGACTGTGACCTCCACATAAGAACAGAGGTCTTGAACGAAATGATTCCAACCTTGGGCTGAGATTATTCCTAAATGAGTGGCAACTGCCAGGACCAACATTCCCTCCTGGTTCTCAGGCAGTTCGTGGATATTCTGATCCAGACGAGGAGATTTTGAGAGGCCGAGGCAGAAGATGAGTCGGTTTTGATAAGCTCTGGAACTGAAGGAAAAAATTCCTTTCAAATAAATCTGAAGAAATACAAGAAAACCTTGAATGAAGAGGCAGGAAAAGCCTGGAATGAAGCCCTTATTTATTTTTCTTTTTCTGCTGTTGTTTTTCTTTCCCTCTTTTTTCTTTCCCCTCCCAGAGAAGAGACCTAAGCTCTGCTTTCGTGACGTTGGCCGTGGCCTTTCCCTGCTCCCTGCCTTCGTTTCCCATGGATAAAACGGGGATATTCACAGAAGCAGAGCCAGAAGGGAACTCCAGGTCAACTCCAGGCCCCTCTTCCAAGACAGGAGCAATTTCATCCCCGTCACTTCCAAAAGTTTCTGTCAGGCCTGTGCATTCCTGCTGGGGCTGGAATTCGCTCTTGAGAGGCAATAAATTCACTGTGAGCTCATGTGAAGGGCAAGTTCTCCTGAAAACTTTGTTTCTTTCCTGCTTGGATGTTTTTCCTGGTGTTCAGCCTGAGTCACTCCTGCTGCAACTTCAACTCTGCACCCTGTGGCCTTGGGGAACTCGAAGAGAGTCTGTGGCAGGGATTTGTTTAAGGAATTTAAACGCAGCGTCAGAGAATTCCGGAATTCCAGAGTGGTTTRSGTTGGAAGGGACYTTAAATCCCAACCAATTCCACCCCTGCTACTTCTACACCTTCCACTATCCCAGGTTGCTCCACCATGAAACACCTTGAAAACCATCGAAAAGCTGTATCCAAGATCCAGGTATTCTCATTACCATCATTTCCATCAAAAGCCATCTCAGATTTGAGGGATTTGAGGGCCCAGCCCCAAATCTGGATATCCAACCCCAAAGCAGGATGCGACGGCACCTCAATGGCCACAAACTCAGCTGAACCTTGAGCTGCCCRTGAGGATAAATCCTGATTTCTTCCACTTTATGGCCAAATTGCAATTTTTGAGCAGGAAGGTGAGGGCCTGTCATTAACCTCAGGTTTATGAACATTCAGTGTGGACAATTTCTAATTATAAGGCACCAATTTTCAGGTTCTTTTGGAGAAAAGTCKCTGGTAGAGCTCCTGAGAGTCACTGCTCAGGATGGAATGAAGAAGGCCCACGTGGTGTCTAAATCCTCAAATATTCACATCTCTTACCCGCGGATTTAAAAGCAAACACTTTCCATTGTCTGGAAGTTGTAAGGAAATAAAAATAGGTCTCTATTTCGGTCCAAACACAGAAATAAGCACAGAAGGCTGAGCTGGGCAGCTGAGCATCCCAGGAAAATCCTGCCTGTGGCTTTCTGGCCATGGCTGACCACAGTTTTTAAAGTATATAAAGCAATGAAAATGCCCCTGGATAATCCACCCGACCCTCTCTTGCTAAGGGGGAGTTTATGGGAATTTCCTTTGAATTCTCAGAGAAGTGGTTGAAAAAGATGCATTAAAAGGCTATTAGAAAATTCACTGTTTAGTTGTAATAATAAACACGACTTTGGGGAAGGGGGAGTAAAAATGTTTAGCCAGGAAAATGATTGACAACGAGGCTCAATCACAGGGTAAATATTTATTATTTGGGGAGACGATGGCTGGGACAGTTTSAGCCTGAAATATCTGGAGAAGCAGGATTCTTTCCGGGCAGGATGTTTACGCCAACCCCGAGCCCGCGTGCCCTGCACAAYCCCTGCGGGTGCCTCGTGTGCTGCTGGCACTGCTGCCACCTCCTGCTCCTCCTGCACCATCCCTGCTTCCCGTTTCCCCCTTCCTCACCAGCCCCCACTTCAAACGTGCTGATTTCCCACTGCTCRCACTGGATGGTCAYGGGATCGTGGAATGGTTGGTGTGGGAAGGGACCTTAAAGCTCACCTCCTTTATCCACCACTGCCAGSTCCCTCAATGCCCAGCCATGGCTCTTTGCTGGCATGGGATGGAATTCCCAGAGGAGCTGCGGCTGCCGCATCCCTGGAAGTGTTCAAAGCCAGGCTGGAGCAGCCTGGGATAGTGGAAGGTGTCCCTGCCCATGGCAGGGGTGGGACTGGGTAAGCTTTAAAGTCCTTTCCAATCCAAACCATTCCATGATTCTGTATCCAATAAACCAAGCCCTGGACCATTTGGAGCTGCCTCTGTACTTTGTGCTCTCTCTCTCCTTCTCTTTCTTTCCTCCTTTTCTGGCTCTCCCAYTCCCATATCCAGCTTTTATCCCGCTCCACCTCTCCCCCGGTTTCCTACCCTCTCCAGGTTCCCCTCTCCTCTCCCCAGAGCTGTTCCCTGTTTGCTGCAGGCCCTGCCCTGTCCTTCACCCTTCTCCCCTCTGCCTCCCATTCCATGCCTGCCTATGGAAACACCGGGGCCTGGTATCCAAAACAGAGCAGGAAGGAGGGACAGGAATCCYGCTCAAACTCACAACCCCGACAGGACTCCCCAGCCGGCAGAAAGTTCATCCGAGCTGCTGACTCAGCCCTCACCCCCTTCCTGGGGGGATGCTGGCCCAGGCCACGCCAGCAACGTGTTCAAATTAAACCCTCGGACATTTCCTTGGGTTTCCTGTGCTCCTGACTCCCGGGAGGAAGGGGGAGGATGCCCAGGAAAAGGCAGCAATGCTTTGCTTTTGCAGCCATCGCTTTCTGAATTTTTCCTTTTTTTTTTTTTGTTGTTGTTGTAGTTGTTTATTTTGTCCCTTTAAACCCTTGTTTTAAAACAAGGCTTCCCGCTGTCCTCGGAGCTGGCAGGGCTCCGGACCAGGACGGGAAGGAGACAGCCCTGGGAAGGGAGAGAAGGGCTCTGATTCAGCGGAGCGGGGCTGTGACTCAAAGGGCTGCCACTCTCGGAAAGGGCATTTCACAATGTTGGCTTTATCGGGGGCGAGGAAAGGGGAGGAAATCGCTGCTGTGATAAGGATGAGAATGAAATGAATGAAATCAATGAAAGCGGAGAACGCAGGCGGAGAGAGCTCACTGCACYGCGGAATCGTGCGGGAATTAAGGTTGGGAAAGGCCTCTGGGATCGCYGAGTCCGGCCATCAACCGTGTCCCCGAGTGCCGCATCCACAGGTTTTTTGGACGCTTCCAGAGGTGGTGACGTCCATGGGCAGCTCCTCCACTTCCCGCCACCTCCAGCAACAGCCCTCAACCCCCCTCTTTGCAGGGCTGTGATCCCAGAGATTCAGGAAGCGAACCATCCCTGTATCCATGACTTCCTCCCAGCCTGGCAGAGCCATCGTCCCCCCTGCAGATCCAGCGAACCCTCGGCTCCGACAGCTCCCGCCGCGGGACAGCAGGACCCAGCCGGAACCTTTGTAAAGCCTGAAATAACGGAAAAGCTCCCAAACCAGCTACAATTCCGACTTTCCAGTCATCCCAATATTTACCACAGAGTCCTCAAATGTCACTCCGAGTGTCATGAACGGGGCTGGAAAGGAAGAAGCCTTTGGGATAATCGGCACGGCTTAGGCGGTGACCTATGAATCACTTTGCAGGAAGTCCATCCTCCTTCCCGAGAAAAACGTGCATGGAAACAGCTGAACAGGAGCTTGGTTGTCGTCCTAATGAATGGAATAATGAATTGAAACAGTGAATGTCCAAGGGTTTCATCAGGAATTCCAGCCTGAGGGTCCCCTGTACGTGTTGAGGAGAAGGAAGCTTTGAGGGGATGTCGGGAGTGAGGGAGGGAAGCGGGGCTGGGGCTGGATGGCAGCAAAATTCCGTGGATGAGTCTGAAATGGTCTGTGCAGGCAGAGATTCCAAGGTGTGGGGTTTGAGCCCGCTCAACACTCCCAAATCCAACACTCAACACTCCCAAATCCAACACCCAACACCCAACACCGCCACTGCCACAACAGTGCCTGGTCGTGTTTTTCCAAGGGGACAACAAATCCTGGCTAATTCTGCACCCTCACACTCTGTCGCCTCTCAGATTTTGTCGCCCTCCCACTCCCTCACCCGAGTTGACAGAATTTGAGGCTCTGATCTTCTCTTGGGAAGCGCTGGGTTGGGATTTGGGGGATCTGTYGTCACCCCAGCTACACGGGGATTTTTGGCAAACACCTTCCTCCTCCTCTGCCTGTTTTTCCATTTGTGGACAGGAACTAATAATTCCTGCTCCGTCCATCTCCTTCCCCGGCCTGTTTAGGCTCCTTGGAGAAGATTCAGGCTCCTGCAAATMGTTTATGCAGGGCTTAGCAGGAGGGAGCCAAGGTTTAGCCTATAGAATATTCCAGAAGCAGAGCCCTGCTGGTTGTACTGCAAGAGCTGCTGGGAAACCATCAATATCCAGGTCATGGTTCAGTTATTCTGCTTTAAAAACTGGGATCAGCTCGGCCTCCAGGTTCCCTCCTGTAATTCCTGATTTAGTTCACCTTATTCTGAGTGTGAAATATTAAATCTGGCTGTGAGCCAGAGCCCTGCAGTGAGTGCTCCGTGCCCTGTGCCCTTCCAGAGGCTGGGATGGGCTGGGATGCCAGGCAGAGCTGCTGAGTCACAGCCATTCCAGTGGGATAATCCTGAGGCTCACACGTTGCTTTTCCTCGGTTTTCCACCGTTTGTGATGCAGATTTCGATGATCTCAAAGGCCATTTCTCCCCTCGGACGTCGCTGATCCTCTGACATTTAAACAAAAGGCAATCATCCCACGGCTTCTGCTGGGAAGAGCTGGAATGCTGCCAATCACAATATTCCCCTCCTCTTTCCACTGAYGTGGGGACGAGGGCCTGGGTGCCTCAAAGGAGGGTCTGAGCAGGGCAAACCTTCGGTGCTGAGGGTTTAAACTGAGCTGTAGCTTCAAGCAGAGCCTGACTCGGGAGYGGTGGGGCTGCTTCACCTACAGCTTCTGGATCATGATCATTAGAGCTGTTAAAAGAGTCCATTAAAAGTCGAAATTCCTAATGGGAACCACTCAGCTGGGACAAAATCCCCTTCCTGAACGAGTCCAGAAAAGCAGGGTATGATTTACAACAAAGTGCATTTAAATACCTGAATATGCCAGAGCTCCACTGGGGGGGGTGTTAAAAAAACCCCCAAATTAGAACATTAAAACAACCCCCAAATCAGAACATTCAAACATTAAAACAACCCCCAAATTAGAATATTAAAACATTAAAACAACCCCCAAATTAGAATATTAAAACATTAAAACAACCCTCAAATTAGAACACCGAAACATGAGAACATTCCAATTCACCTGCAGAAACAGAAGGTGAAGAACTCCCAAAATTCCCTGAGCAAATTACTCCGCCCTCAGCTTCGTGTCTCACCTTGGAAGAGGAAAGAATTTGCAGCTCTAAACCTCTCCAATTTCCTTCTGCTTTTGCTATTCCCACCAGGAGCTCGCGGATGTCCCCAAATGTCTGTGCCACCAGTGCTGGAGGACGAGATGGTGGAGACAGACTCCATGAATCTGATTTCYCTGGAATGGATGGGATCGTGCACAGATTCAGCTCARCCCGGGACACGGATTAGGGGTGAAYTTGGCCACCCAATTTTATGGTCAGACTCGATGATCTTAAAGGTCTTTTCCAACCTAAACGATCCTGTGACCCTACAACTGCTGTCCCTCCCTGGAGGACTCCCCTCCCCGATCCCAAGGGATCTGCAGTGCCAGTGATTAATTCCACTCCGAATTTTCGTTTGTCCGAAGGAGAACAAAGGACGTGGCGGGTCACTCACGGAAAGGAAGGAATACAATGTCATCATCCAACARTCAGGAATCATGGGAAAGGTCAGGAAAACACACAGAAGGCCAAGATTTCAGCTGGTGGAAGTAACAGAGCTCTGCTGGTGACGCTGGGTCAGAAAGTTGAACTGCACCAGGAGGTTTTATCCCATCTCAAACCTCGGACCACAACTTGCAAGGAACAATTCGGGAATAGAAAAGTAAAAAAAGGAAAACAAATCCCAAAGTCCAGCCAAACGCAGCAGATCCGTTACTTCCATGTCTTTCTGTGCTGTATTCCCCAGCCTCCAGCTGATGAAACTCCTTTTCAAAACCAAGGAGTTTGTAAAAAAAGAGGGAAATAAAGAGGGAAAATCCTATTTCCCTCTTTCTTGCACGACTGCTTTAAAGCACTGCAAATTCCAAGGAGTGCCRGGGCTACTGCCTAGAATTATTTATCCCAGAGCCCTGCATCCCTAAACTGACAATTCCAGATGGCACAGATGCCATTCCCTTCGGCTGGATGCTGGGAGGCCTAAAGGGAGATCCTTAAAATCCTGTGGCAAATTCCTGGTGTTTCCTTGGCACCTCAACCATGTTTGATAGGAAGAGGGKAAACGGCCTCGAGTTGTGCCATGGGAGCTTCAGGTTGGATACCAGGGAATATTTCTTCACTGGAAGAGTGGTCAAGCATTGGAACTGGCTCCCCTGGGAAGTGGTGGAGTCACCACCCCTGGAAGCGCTCAAAAAATGAGCAGTTGTGATCTGGCWTAGTGGGAATGGTGGGATTTGGTCAATGCTTGGATTTGATGATCTTGGAGSACTTTTCCAACCTTAATAATTCTTAAATTTTATGGAGACATCAATAACCCCTCTTGGAGGCCTTTTCCAGACTTGATAATTTTATAATTCTATGGAGACATCAATAGCCCCTCTTGGAGGCCTTTTCCAGACTTAATTCTTTATGGGGACATCAATGACCCCTCTCCTCTTCCCTCCTCTTTCCCCGTGGGATCCCTCAATGCCCTCACCATTGGATTCCAAGGCTTGGCATCTCCCTTCAAGGAACCCCAAATTTCAGGACTCTTCCCGGTGCCTTCCTCCACCCTCTCCACGGAGGGTTTTCCACATGTGAGAGCAAAGAAAGGAAGGAGAGAGGCCTGGAGAAGCTGGCTCTGGACRCGGGGAGAATTCTCGTCTCCAGGACTGCCAGCGGGAACGCGCTCCCAATTATCAACATTTTGATGTTGGACATTTTTCTGGGCCCAATCGCCGCTTTCAGAGCTGACTCTCCGAAGCCCTTCCCTGGGATGAATTTGTGCCCTTTCATTTATTGCATAACCGGGCCTGGAGAAAGCTGCGGGAAGGTTGAGGGAGAGGCGGCCGGTGCCGCACGCATGGGATATTCCCTTTCCATGAGTCACAGAGCAGATGGGCCTCGTCATGTGATGCGCGAAGCGGCACCGGGAAGGAAAAGAAAATTAACTCATCCCTCGGAACTGGAGGATTCCGGGGAGGATTTGCACACCCAGGCATSGGATGGATCTGTTTATCCTTTACTGTTAAAATTGTGAACGAAGAAAAGAAATTACCAATGAAGCTGTGAAAGTGAAGCTGTCCCTTCCCAGCAAGTGGGAGATCGTTTGGAAATCCTGGGAAATAAAGCTAAAATGTTTATTTTCCTGAAAAGGGTCTTGTGATGGGAGTTATTTCACAGGATCATGGAATGGTTTGGGTYGGAAGGGATTTTAAATCCCATCCAGGTCCACCCCTGCCATAGGCAGGGACACTTCCGCTGCCTCAGGTKGCTCCAACCTGGCCTTGGACACTTCCAGGGATGGGGCAGCCACAGTTTCTCTGGGAATCTGATCCCAGCCCCTCACCACCTTCACAGGGAAGAATTTCTTCCTAATATCCCATCTAAATCCTCTTTTACAGTGCGAAGCCATTCCCCTTTATCCTGGCACCACAGGCCTTTGTAAATATTCTTCTTTTAGTTCTCCTTTTCAGTCTTGGRAATGATTTTGGGAGGTGGGGAGTTSAATTTAGGTGTTCCTTTCCCTGCCTGCTGACAACACACAAAGTCAGCAAAGGTGAAGAAGTTCCCCAGAGCACTCTCAGCCAGTTTAGGAGGAGTCACAGAAGCATCAATCCCAGAAATGTTTTAAAACTGAGGAATTTTGCGAATCCCCAAAGCCATTTGTCGACGGCTGTTCCAGGTGTGTCCTAAACTCACCTTTCGGATTTTGGCGTGTGTTGCCCCGACGTGGCGGTCACGACGTGGGACCCCTGGACCCCTCCAACCTTCTCCAGGATGAATTTTGGGATGGATGGTTGGGATTCCTGGCAGAGAGGGAAATGAGAAACAGCTCCCGGTTAGTCTGGAGCAGTTGTTTAAATCCATAATGCAAACCAAGACGACGACTGTGTCAATTTGCAAACACTGCTGAGTG